>CM057815.1:26627882-26792882 GCA_030067965.1 Latrodectus elegans | reverse complement strand
AACCTTTATCATCATATGTTGTTAATCAAAGGAAATACTCTCTATTGTTGATGCTCCAGGTAATCAGAAGACATACAATAGTTTTAATCAGATTGGGAACTGTTATATGATTATTATATTTAAACTCATAAAACAACCTGAAAATTTTTTGTTCGATTGAAATAATCTTATTTTTGGTAGTTTCTCCTTGCTTTCATTGTGCACAATTTGATTGCAAATTTTCCTTAGCAAACACAGTTTCATATATGGGCAAGACAAGAAGATGAAATGACAATATTATTTTTAGCAGACCCTCTTTTTTCTGTGGTTTTAATTTTTCATATTGTGCAGAAATAAATGACAAGTTATTCTAAGCAACCCTTCTCAGTTTATTATTTTTACATTTCTTCGGTCGTCTATAATTTCGACATCCACGCAATAAATAGTAGAACTTTATACTTAACTGTACAAAAAAATTTTTTGCTCTTATTTTCGTATCTTACGGAACTTAAATTCCAAAGTTATAACTTAAAAATAAAAATTTTTAATTCCGCTGAAATTGAAAGTTGTTAAAAGTAGATAAGGATCGAACCAATTTAAATTATCTCGGATTTAATTCAAACCTAAAATTCACTTCAACTTACATTATTTTAAAAATATAAATATGATCCTATATAAATTAAAATATAATATTAGTGAAAGGGTGTAATAAACTGTCGTAATGTAGATGCGATTTGTAAAATGAATTTTATTAGTTTAATATAAAAAATGAGAATATAAATTTATAAAATATGAAAACACATATTTATGTATGTTTTAATAAAGTATATTTAAGAATTTTAAATATTCTGAAGATCAAAATATTACGGAATTAGTTGCCCAAAACTAATTTATCTTTTGCAAATTATTATTATTATATGATTTTTTCATAATGAATATATGTGTAGCTAAAAAGAGAAATTGAAAAGTTCTGATCTATTTTCATGCAAATTATGAACATATTACCTATATTGCTAATATAACACAACTATGTTTATTATAATTTGCAGTTTCTAAGGGATGATATATTAACAATTTCACAGTTTTATTCACGTCAAAGCGGTTTTAAAGTTCTCCTGTAAGCGAGTATCAGCATAAATGTAGGCCAAACATTGGTTAGTTTGTCTCTAAACAATTTTTTGCACACGCAGTCTATTTAGACCAGGACATAGCTTAAAAACTGGATTTGGCATCACTACAACTCCAGTCCCAAAGTGAGATTTAAAACTACGAATTGTTGAATCGTACGAAAAGGCACTAACCATTCTGTTGCCACCTTGGCAATGTGAGAAAAGCTTCTGAATTTTGACTTTGTAAATTTACTAACACGATTAGCAATTTTTTAAAGCAATTTTTGGATTTAAGTATAAATTGCAGTTCGATAACTAAAGTATATTTGACATTGCAAGATTAGTGTTTTGTCACAATTACATTTTTTCTATATAAGCCTTATACGGTTTTACATTTTAAGGAAAAACTTACATTTTCTGATAGTTCCTATAAACGTTCACTTAATGTAATTTTAAAATTCTCTTGGGCAAATTCAAAGATTACTCTTATTGATGTATCATCCAGAGAAACATTGACTGTTCAAGCTCATTTTTCTTTTGATTATTATCTAACAATTTACATAAGAGCATCTTAATAAAAGTAAATTTACCCAAGAGATCTATTTTTAAATAAATCGAAGTTGCCTACTAATAATTTTAAAGTAAGCATCTATTAGCAATTTTTGAAATTAGGATGAATGGTAAAGCCACTTCGTAACGTATTAAGATAAATTTTTGTTGAAAATTAGAGATATGTAGTTTGTTACATTTGATACCTTATAAATGAGGCATGCAAATTCCAAAATTTGGACACTATAACTCTTGTGCATATCATTTTCGAGTATCTACTCCTGACTGGTCTCGACAGTCTGGCTGAACACTTGCAAAACATTGGCATCTTAAATTCACCAGACTGTCCCATCTACAACTTGGCAGAGCCCATGAATAGGACCCATCTACCACCGCTGTGCTGCACTGTATGGTAGCTCTGAATCATAGCTTTATTGGCAGGCAAGCCAGATGGGGCAACATTTATGCACTTATTCACCAGTCCTGTCTTCGTCTCATGTCTATTTTGTAATTTTTCATGTGTTTTATTTGTGTCATTCGTTGTATTTGCCCTGCCATTAAAAATTTAAAAAATAATTCTAGGATCTTGTTAAATCAATATTTTAGCTAAAAGTTATTTTTTTCAGTATGTTCTCATTTCAGATTATTTTACTTAAATATTTTTAAGTAAATATATGTATACTAGTAGTTATTCTACGTAATAACTTCTATATACTTGTTAAATAATTGTAATTGTAACTTCTGCTTCACAAAATTTTCTATAGTTTCAGGTTATGAATAGAAAAACAAATTTTAATACTGCATAATAATTTCAGATCTTATGTATTTGTTACTAAAAAAATTGAGCATATTATAATAGACAAAACTATAGCTTAATAAAATAAATTACTTTAACTTAAGCTTTGCCTGTTTTAAAAAAACAAAAAAATGTTTTTGTCTTAAGCATTTGCTGACATAAGTATAAGTTGTGCAGTTGGTACTATCTTACAAAAAGAGATAAACTGATTTAAAATATTATAAGACCCAGGCAAGATTTAAAATATTTTTGAGTTGTCTGTATCGCAACGTTCAATGGATTGATACTGTTCAAATGTTGGAATTTATCATTCCTCTCTGCTTGCGGAAAGAAATAATCCAAATTTTATTGGATAAAAATTAGCACAGCTGCCGAAAATTTCAGTTTTTACTTTTCTCACTGTTAAAATATCACTATAACCAAAATGATAAATTCATGGATTAAGAATAATTATCTACAGTAAAAATATTAAGTTAAAAATAAATTAAGTGGTTAGTTATCAACTAATAAATATTGAGAGTTATAACTAATCAATATTGATGCAATATTACTTATAACGACAATTTAGGCTTACAAAATAAAAAATTAGTCAAATTATTTTCATTAACAATTTAATAACTAATTCAAACGATTCGATGTGTGAATAATCAATAGTATTCAAATAAATATGAATTTAACAAACAAATTCATATTTATTTCAATACCATTCATATTTATTTGAATACTATATTTTTGAATAGAATTTTGTACAGAGGATTTTTAGAGAAATGTTTCAGAGACCACATTAAGCACAGGTATTTCAATTATTTATGTTTGTAAACAAATTCAAGCATTTCTAATATGTATTGCAGTTTATCAAAACTATTGTTCGTCATATTAAATTACTTTGCCATAATACTGCTTTTCTTAATGAGTAAATATAATCGCATTAATAGTAAAACATTATAAGAAAATAAACAAAAGTGAATTTAAAAATTAAGAACCTAAAAATTAAATTAATATCTGAGATTTAAATTCATCACAATTACCCTTCCAAAAGCTGAAGGTAGTTCACTTTCATCTCGTGGTCTAAGTGGGGAACTACCACTTGATCTACTATTGAAACTATTGTTCGTCATATTAAATTACTTTGCCATAATACTGCTTTTCTTAATGAGTAAATACAATCGCATTAATAGTAAAACATTATAAGAAAATAAACAAAAGTGAAGTTAAAAATTAAGAACCTAAAAATTAAATTAATATCTGAGATTTAAATTCATCACAATTACCCTTCCAAAAGCTGAAGGTAGTTCACTTTCATCTCGTGGTCTAAGTGGGGAACTACCACTTGATCCAGCTGAAAGTATTTTTTCACTTCCTCTTGGACTTCCACTACTAGTACTCTCTTTGCGTTCCCCTCGAACCCCAAATCGGCTATCTCCACTTCCTCTACGGCTGTCTCCACTTCCTTTACGACTGTCTCCACTTCCTTTACGGCTGTCTCCACTTCCTCTACGGCTGTCTCCACTTCCTCTACGGCTGTCTCCACTTCCTATACGGCTGTCTCCACTTCCTATACGGCTATCCCTACTTTCTCTACGGCTATCTCCACTTCCTATATGGCTCTCTCTGCTTTCTCTACGGCTATCTCTACTTTCTCTACGGCTCTCTCTACTTTCTCTACGGCTCTCTCTGCTTTCTCTACGGCTATCTCCACTTCCTATACGGCTCTCTCTGCTTTCTCTACGGCTATCTCCACTTCCTATTCGGCTCTCTCTACTTTCTCTACGGCTCTCTCCGCTTTCTCTGCAGCTATGTCTACTGTCTCTATGCTCTGGATGAGACATGTTCAATTGAGAAATAGCATTAAATAATTTGATACCATTTAAATCAATCAATCTGTAACACAACTTTTTTACTTTAACTGCATAATCTCGCATACAAGCGTATTCGAAAAACATACAAATTTTAGATAAAAGCTACTTTGAAAAAATTTTGACATTTCTACAACATTCTGATTTGGAAAGTGTGGTTATTTTATAAAGTGGGCAAACAGGTTACCGGAGCTGTAATTTGGCATTTATTGCTCTTTTGGCGGGTTTTATTTAAGTTTTTCTTTTTTACAATCGAGGGAAAAAAAAAATTTTTCTAACATTTTCATTACAAATTAATCATAAATTTGTAAATTACAGAAAAAATTTATCAGTTATATTTCTGTTTACAAATTCTGATGTTAATAGAAAAATATATCCAGATAATTATAATGTAAAATATTAAAAAGATGGCATAGATAAGTAATTTTGAGCAAAAATGTTTTGTTGATTAAATTGCCATATATATTGCAATGCATATATTTAATAAAATAATTATATTTTGATTACTCTATATATATAACTTTCAGTGAATGGTTACGAGCGACTAGCTAGCTATCGTATGCCAATTACTGTCGTCGAATTACGATGTTATGTTGAAACTATATGGGAAGCTCCCCATAATGCATCCTATTTAATTAGTACTGTCCATTAAAATTATTACACTCAGAAAGCGACACGCTATTTAGGAGAAATTTATAGACAGGAAAATGTTATATTCACATGATTAATTTTTCAACGCAATCGTATAAAATAAACGACTGTAACGATATTTACATTATATTTAAAGGAAAAATTGTATTGGAAGTATCTTATGCACAAATTACATCTGAACAATATCTATTGAAAAGTTGCTATGCTTTATGTAAAAAGGCGCGAAATACTTATTAACACATTCTTAATTTTGTGATAAAGGATCAATTATAGCTTATCGTTTTTGTAGTTTATCGTATTGTAGAATTGCTGTTCATATCGGCCGCGATCTCATGAAGTTCTATAGTGTATAATATCATCGTGTTTAGGTCCTATAGAATATATCGTACTCTAAGCGGTAATGTCTCACTAACAAGATGATAGACTTGATACTCGCCTAACTTTAGTGGCATGATTTTAGTCAGGTCACGAACTTTCTCATGAAATGTCATCGTCTATTTATGTCGTCACATAATTGTCTACATTAATTGTGTACCGATATTTGCAACACTATATGTCAGCACGAACGACATTGTTTTTGTGACCTTTGTGCTGCAGCACAGAGGAGATATAGTATGGAAATTTTCAACTGAAGGGATGGTACAGTTGCATTAAATGAACGCTTAGTTCATTTATTGTGCACTTTAAACAATTGATTTTAAATTTTCGCTATATTAAAGTTCGAGGCTTTAACTGCTCTATAAATACCATGTCTCAGCAAAATAATACTCTTCTGGTTATTGTTACATTGTATGCACTTTCTTGGCCTAGAAAGTATTTCTTCTTTCTGTGCAGATAGTTCTTTAGATTTGTGTAATGTAAAAACGTTTAGTTATTGGTTACAAGTGGCTTTCTAGTCATTGTATACCAATTACTGTGGTCAAATTAGGATGACATGTTAAAATTATATAGAAAGTTCCACTTGTGCATCCTACAGTTTTACTCAATGTCCATGCCTGTAAATATTGTTATTGCTGTGTCAGAGTTCTGGGTATTAATTTCTCTGTGAATACAAACTTAAAGATTTCTTGAAAATTTAATCACTTGATACTTTCAGTATTGCATATATTATAATAAATATCATTTTTTAAATTTGCATTTCTTGCCAGTGTAGAAATTTAATTTACCTGTAATATATATTAGTTTGGGAAATAAGTTCGTAGCGTTTTAACCCAAGACCTTTATTTAAACAAAAAACAATAATTATATCAATAAGTTAATCAATTATATATTCGCCATTTCCGTTTACAACCCTTCCCATCTCTCGACCAATTAGTTTGATGCCGTTCGACCAAAAATTGACTGGTCTGTTGTTAAAGAAGTTATTGAGCCAATGTTTAAGGAACTCTTGGTGCACTGGGAAATGTTCGAAAAGAATGCCACAGTCAACAAGGAGCTCTACATTGCCCAGCTACACCGCGTGAATGAGGCTATTCGACTGAAAACACCTGATCGACATGGTCAAACCATACTCCTTCACGACAACGCCAGGCCCCATGTTGCACAAGTTGTCAAAGTCGTACTCCAAGAGCTCGAGTGGGAGGTCCTTCAGCATCCGCCGTATTACCCGGATCTTGCACTTACCTTTTTTTTTTTTTTTGCTCCTTGTCAAACAATATGAAGGGCATTACGTTCGATAATAAGGATATCCTAAAAACTGGCTCAACAACTTCTTTGACACCAGACCGGTCGATTTTTGGCGGAACGGCATCAACAAATTGGTCGAGAGGTGGGAAGAAGTTGTAAATAGCTACGGTGGATATATAATTAATTAACTTATTGATATAATTATTGTTTTTTGTTTAAATAAAGGTCTGGTAAAAACGCTACGAACTTATTCCCTAACTTAATATGTTCCGAAAATTTTTTCAGGAAGTTATCATAAATTATTTTTTATTAGATTTTTCAACTTTTAAATTTTTTTTCCCCAAGAATTGAATAAGATGAAATATGGAAAAGTTATTTCATCTAATTTATAACTCCTGGACCAATATTTAAAAAAATAAATAAGTTATTACTGTACCATGAGCCTTTGGATCTGTTGGGAAAATGCATACCTATAAAAAATGCTTTCCTTCCTCTGATAATTTCCTTGAAAATAATTACAGCTATTTAAAAGAAAAAAATGTCGATTTTATGGGCTATGAGCCTTTGATAAAGTAAGATTTATGAGCTTTTAAAGTAAATACTTACTTTAATTTTAAAGTAAATACTTTAAAATGTTCATTTCAAAAGTATCGCTTTTTGTGAAATTGAATCATCCACGAACGTCTGTTTAAATAAACTGAAATCAGGAAATCTATATCGATAAATATTTTGGTTCAAATCATTATGCTCAGAATATCATGGTGACGAATTCTCTTCTTCATATCTTCTCAAATCTTTGACCAGATAATGGATAAGAAAAAACAGCTGTCAGTTTTGGATTAGTTTAATTCTGGGAAATAAAAACTCTTAACATTAGTTTGAGATAGGAAAGATAAAAGTGAAAAAATCACCAATGCGAAAAGGCAAAAAGCTTCGCTTTGAATCTGAAACAAAAACACTAAAATAAGGCACTAATCTTAATTCACTATTTTTCAAAATTACAAAAAAAAAATAAATAAATAAAATGAAATAATAATAATAATAATAATAATAAAACACACATCGCAATTTGGAAATTATAATGGAGTAAACTACATTAATTATAAGTTAAAAAGACAGCATAAAACAATAGGATAAGAAAATTTTGGATGCCCAAAACCACATTTCTATATTTAAGATTCTGCATTTTTCATCTAAATTATGAAAAGGTAATTTCAATATAAATCATTGTTAAATTATGTATAACAGATGAATTATAATACTGAACATGGGATTTCTTGTAAAAGTCAAGTAATTTTTTTATTAGAGCAAATTAAATTGGCAGATATTTGGGACAGATGGTTCATTACTTTTTTGTTTCTTTCACAAAGCAACAAAATCTATGCACATCAAGGAATAACTAGTCACAGATACTTTCTTTACTGTTATTTGATAACTATTGAAACGATTATGGACTTTTTTTATATATATACAGAAGTTTAAGTAAGTAGTATCACGTAGCTTATATAAATAGTAGTATGGATGTAATCGAATCTATGCACATCAAGGAATAACTAGTCACAGATACTTTATTTACTGTTATTTGATAACTATTGAAACGATTATGGACTTTTTTTTATATATATACAGAAGTTTAAGTAAGTAGTATCACGTAACTTAAATAAATAGTAGTATGGATGTATTCGAATTTATGCACATCAAGGAATAACTAGTCACAGATACTTTATTTGCTGTTATTTGATAACTAATGAAACGATTATGGACTTTTTTTTATATATATATACAGAAGTTTAAGTAAGTAGTATCACGTAACTTAAATAAATAGTAGTATGGATGTATTCGAATCTATGCACATCAAGGAATAACTAGTCACAGATACTTTATTTACTGTTATTTGATAACTATTGAAACGATTATGGACTTTTTTTTATATATATACAGAAGTTTAAGTAAGTAGTATCACGTAGCTTAAATAAATAGTAGTATGGATGTATTCGAATCTATGCACATCAAGGAGTAACTAGTCACAGATACTTTATTTACTGTTATTTGATAACTATTGAAACGATTATTGACTTTTTTTATATATATACAGAAGTTTAAGTAAGTAGTATCACGTAGCTTAAATAAATAGTAGTATGGATGTATTCGAATCTATGCACATCAAGGAATAACTAGTCACAGATACTTTATTTACTGTTATTTGATAACTATTGAAACGATTATGGACTTTTTTTTATATATATACAGAAGTTTAAGTAAGTAGTATCACGTAGCTTAAATAAATAGTAGTATGGATGTATTCGAATCTATGCACATCAAGGAATAACTAGTCACAGATACTTTATTTACTGTTATTTGATAACTATTGAAACGATTATGGACTTTTTTTTATATATATACAGAAGTTTAAGTAAGTAGTATCACGTAACTTAAATAAATAGTAGTATGGATGTATTCGAATCTATGCACATCAAGGAATAACTAGTCACAGATACTTTATTTACTGTTATTTGATAACTATTGAAACGATTATGGACTTTTTTATATATATATATACAGAAGTTTAAGTAAGTAGTATCACGTAGCTTAAATAAATAGTAGTATGGATGTATTCGAATCTATGCACATCAAGGAATAACTAGTCACAGATACTTTATTTACTGTTATTTGATAACTATTGAAACGATTATGGACTTTTTATATATATACAGAAGTTTAAGTAAGTAGTATCACGTAGCTTAAATAAATAGTAGTATGGATGTATTCGAATCTATGCACATCAAGGAATAACTAGTCACAGATACTTTATTTACTGTTATTTGATAACTATTGAAACGATTATGGACTTTTTTTTATATATATACAGAAGTTTAAGTAAGTAGTATCACGTAGCTTAAATAAATAGTAGTATGGATGTATTCGAATCTATGAACATCAAGGAATAACTAGTCACAGATACTTTATTTACTGTTATTTGATAACTATTGAAACGATTATGGACTTTTTTTATATATATACAGAAGTTTAAGTAAGTAGTATCACGTAGCTTAAATAAATAGTAGTATGGATGTATTCGAATCTATGCACATCAAGGAATAACTAGTCACAGATACTTTATTTACTGTTATTTGATAACTATTGAAACGATTATGGACTTTTTTTATATATATACAGAAGTTTAAGTAAGTAGTATCACGTAGCTTAAATAAATAGTAGTATGGATGTATTCGAATCTATGCACATCAAGGAATAACTAGTCACAGATACTTTATTTACTGTTATTTGATAACTATTGAAACGATTATGGACTTTTTTTTATATATACAGAAGTTTAAGTAAGTAGTATCACGTAGCTTAAATAAATAGTAGTATGGATGTATTCGAATCTATGCACATCAAGGAATAACTAGTCACAGATACTTTCTTTACTGTTATTTGATAACTATTGAAACGATTATGGACTTTTTTTTTATTTATATACAGAAGTTTAAGTAAGTAGTATCACGTAGCTTAAATAAATTGTAGTATGGATGTATTCGAATTTATGCACATCAAGGAATAACTAGTCACAGATACTTTATTTACTGTTATTTGATAACTATTGAAACGATTATGGACTTTTTTTTATATATATACAGAAGTTTAAGTAAGTAGTATCACGTAACTTAAATAAATAGTAGTATGGATGTATTCGAATTTATGCACATCAAGGAATAACTAGTCACAGATACTTTATTTACTGTTATTTGATAACTATTGAAACGATTATGGACTTTTTTTTATATATATACAGAAGTTTAAGTAAGTAGTATCACGTAACTTAAATAAATAGTAGTATGGATGTATTCGAATCTATGCACATCAAGGAATAACTAGTCACAGATACTTTATTTACTGTTATTTGATAACTATTGAAACGATTATGGACTTTTTTTTATATATATACAGAAGTTTAAGTAAGTAGTATCACGTAACTGAAATAAATAGTAGTATGGATGTATTCGAATCTATGCACATCAAGGAATAACTAGTCACAGATACTTTATTTACTGTTATTTGATAACTATTGAAACGATTATGGACTTTTTTTTATATATATACAGAAGTTTAAGTAAGTAGTATCACGTAACTTAAATAAATAGTAGTATGGATGTATTCGAATCTATGCACATCAAGGAATAACTAGTCACAGATACTTTATTTACTGTTATTTGATAACTATTGAAACGATTATGGACTTTTTTTTATATATATACAGAAGTTTAAGTAAGTAGTATCACGTAACTTAAATAAATAGTAGTATGGATGTATTCGAATCTATGCACATCAAGGAATAACTAGTCACAGATACTTTATTTACTGTTATTTGATAACTATTGAAACGATTATGGACTTTTTTTATATATATACAGAAGTTTAAGTAAGTAGTATCGCGTAGCTTAAATAAATAGTAGTATGGATGTATTTGAGCAGCAAAATATTCGCGAAATGGCAGCTGAGTGGTTATCGCTTCGCTTAATTTCGGTTCAATAGTTTTTTTAAGTTCCGAGTTTGTAGTAAATAGGAATATACTTCAAGGTTGAAGTCCAGGTGACTGATGAGTCAAATTGGACCAAATCAGAAAAAATATACTAACAAGTATTTTCAATAACAGAGAGAGAAATAGATTTCTCTTAAGATGCCATTATTGCTAAATTAATGGGAAAACTTGAAGGAAAACAAACTAAAGGGGGTTATACTCTTTGCCTTAATCTATTAATTCTTTAAATTTCGAGCTGATGAAGGGGTTGAAATATTGAAAGACAATTTCTAAGCTATCAGCTAATAATGCATATTGCTTAAAATGCAAAATATATAAAGAAGTAGATAACACAAATATTTTTATATTACAATAAGTAAATTGAGCAGAGATGTGTTCTTTGAAACATTTTCAACTGACCAAATATTTACTATTCAGCTGGTGTTTCTCTTTTAAAGTTTTGTTGATTTATATATAAGATGCATGCAAAGTGAAAGATATTCATAATTGAATGAGTCTTTCGAAAATTTATTTGTTCAATATTCCTAAAGAAAGTTTAATGGAATAATATATTTTAGGAGTCTACTCGTATTCCTCCTTTTTTTTAAAATAGAGAGCAATGAAATAATCAATCCTTGAATAAGGGAAGGGGGCGGGGCTAGCTAAACATTTTAGAAATAAAAAGTCAAAAGGTTCAGGGTAGAATTATATATTTATTTTTACTCTACCAACAGAGCAAATAAGCATAAAAACAAATATTACAGTTACATTTGAAGAGGTGAGGCATTTGCTGCCGTGTTCCTTGTCTTGGGACTCACTAAGGAATTCCACTCCAGAACAGCAGAGCGTGCTCATTGGATGTTGGGAAAGGACTGCTACATATGCATCAATTAAATGATACGAATAAATTATGTTGAAGCTGGATTTTCAATATTCTTTGATTTAAGATTTTAAATTAATTTGAAATTTGATAATAAAAATTCATCTAAATTCTTGGAAACCTTCTCCTTGTTTTATTTTTATTAAGAAATTCCAATTTTGTTATTACTTTATTCCTTTAGCAAAAAAGTGTTTTCTTACATTACCGTCATTTATGACCTATAAGATTTTAATCATATTATACAAAATGTACAGAAATAATATAGATAAAACAATGTGAAATAATGATTTTAAAATGTATTATTAACTTAAGCTAAAATGTTATAATGCATTACATTTTATTTATTACAATAACGACATCAAAACTACTGATAACAGTATTTATTGCGGAAATTACTATTCAGGATAAATGTATATATAGTATCGTTTATTCAAATTATTTATTAAATAAGCATATAGTACTCAAATCATATCGGCTTAAATAAGCGGATTTTGTAATAAAATTAATGTTTACAAAACAATATTATATGATAAAAACCATTTTATTTTATTATAACAATACTATAGCTCCACATAAAACCTTTTTTTTTTATAAAATAAAAGATTTTTTTCTGTAAAATGTGTAATTTTTTTTTAAGTGTAAAATCTTTTATTTATTCATTTATTTATTATTTTTTTTTGTGGAAAAATGTACTTGTCAACTATTAAACTAACTTTCATTTAAAAATAGTTAAAATAACACGATTTTTTGTAATGTAAATATTTTGAGATTTAAATTGGTAATTTTTGTCTAACGTTATCCTGTTCAGAAACCTCAGCTAATTTTATAATCATATTTTAGCTCAAAAAATTTATAAAATCAAAAAAACAAGGATGTTGAGTAAAAAGAATTATATTCTAAAAAATTATTGTTTGAAAATCAAATACTAAGCATTTTAATTGTAATACGAACAATATTAAGCACATATATTGATGAACGTAGAATAAGAACAATATTTAGAAAAACATGAAGAATGTATTACAAAGCTTGTAGTTTAATTAAATTTGTTTCAAATATTAAAATTCAAATTAACTAAATATACCTAAAAATATTAAGACACTTTCAAGTCTGTATAAAATATAAAACAACGCCAAGATTTTTAAAGATGTGTTTTGAGAAATCAGAAAAAATAAATTTTAGTTCAAGAATAGAAATTAAAGTATACAAAAGTAAACTGATATGAAATTATTATTTTATATGTCGTTTGAAAAAAAATTCTCATATTTTTTAAAAGAGAGAAACTTTATAAATAATAATTAATTAATATGATAAATAATTTGACTATTACAAAGTTATTTTCTTTTTAGTCATTGCTTTTCTTTTAACTTAGATTCCCAATTACACAATAACTAAAGCAATTTCTCTAGTATAAATTGCTTAAGACATTAGTGAAATATATTTTTAAGTTCTCATGGTTTATTAATGGAATTTCTAATGTCTTGTTATAATTTAACACTGTCATTATGTTACTGAATACTGTAACATTTAGACAACACTGGTGTCCATATATGGGAGCATATTATTTATCAATATAAGCTTAAGTATTCTGCAAAAGTGAAAGTTCATACAGTCAAATAAACATTTTTAATTTTATTTTTTGTGATCCATTTGATTTTAATATTTCTCTGATTTATGGAAAACTTGTAGTTTGTTTTTTCTTCGTTTAAAATTTTCCTTTTTTTAATTAATTAAATTTGGAATATTAAAAAATAAATAGAATAAAAACCATAATTGTAACAGTTGCATTCTAATTTTATTAAAGTATAAATTGAATACTAATTACAAATTCAGTTAAAAAATCAAAATAATTTTTTGACTCTTTTTAACTGTCTAATGTTTTAAAAAAAAGAATGAAAAAAAATGTTCCATTTTTTGATTACTTTCATGGAAACTGTTTTCAAACTTAATTTTTCTATGAATAAATATTTTGATGAAACCCATATAAAGGTTAGCAAACAGTAATTCAAATATTGATCTGACATTATTCGATAAGACAAACAGAA
Organism: Latrodectus elegans; assembly: GCA_030067965.1. Classification (NCBI taxonomy): domain Eukaryota; kingdom Metazoa; phylum Arthropoda; class Arachnida; order Araneae; family Theridiidae; genus Latrodectus; species Latrodectus elegans. Next base: position 26,778,872 of record CM057815.1, on the reverse strand, counting down.
ACGCCGACGGGTGGAAGATGAAGAACCCTTGATCTAAAATAATATGCTTCATTTATTTTATATTATTTATGGGAGTTTTTTTTTTATCATATTTTCAAAAAAATCAGCATGTGACTCAAGAACTATCTGGACCCTTCAAAGGTATTCTTGCGACATATTTGTGAATCATTGAATAGGAAACATTGACCTCAGTAAAGTAGTCTCGCAAAATAAATAAAAACATATTCGCAACAAATGAAGGAAATTTCTGAAATTGACTTAAGATACAAAAATTTTAAACCTCTAAAATTTTTTTCTTCAAAAAAAAAAAAAAAAAAAAAAAAAAAACTTTATTTGAATTTTTAGTTAAGGAAAACACTATGAGAATAGTGTGGTAAAAAAATTGTAATACACAATTTTTTCTCATGTATAAAAATAACAGAAAGTATATTGTAGTGCACTTTTGCTTGTATTATTTTAGTTGTCCATTTTTTCATCTTTTTCTCCTTCTTTCTGTCAAATAATCTGCGTATGTGCGTGTTTTACAAATTTAAATCACTAAAAGGTTTATAATGAAAGAAAAAATGGTGAAATTTAACTAATAAATGTAAACCTTACACACACACAAAAATTTTGTAAAAGAACAATGAATTAATCAATTGGAATGGACACATATTGAAATCCTATAAAAAAAATAAAATAAAATAACTGTCTGATTTTTAAGAAAAGATAATTTTATATAAAAGTTTAAATTTAGCACATATCATATAAAATATTCACAGAAATTATCAGGTTTTTCTTTTGTATTCTCATTATTTTAAAATCACCGATTTCTTCCACACATCATTCAAAAAAAAAAAAAAAAAAAGATAACGAAGTAATTTAACCTAAACACCTCTAAGAAATTATATGTATATATTCAATAGGTACAAATATTTTATATAATGAGAGCTAAATAAGAAGCGCATTTTCTCATTCCTAAAAAATAAAGTAAATTAAAATACAAAAAAAAAAAAAAACGCTGCTACATAAATGTATATAAACTACTAGCCCATATTTTTTTTAATTTCTAAAGGCAAGGCAAATACAAGGAATAACACAAATAAAACACACGAAAAATCACAAAATAAACCTGAGACAAAGACAGGGCTTGTGAAAACTGTACATAGTCGTTGCCGCAAGTTCTCTTTTTTTCTTTTTCTTTTTTTTAAATTACGTCCTTATGTTGGCTCTTTCGAGCATAATAAGTCTTGCAGTCCAATGAAGAAAGGAAATATCTCCAGGATTGGAGAGCGTCTTGAAATGTGAAGAAATGCAGGCTTCCTGGAGGGCAGAACATTTCCAAAGATGCTCGCCATCCATAGAAGTTGAAGATGCCTTCATTAAGAAAAAGATGCAAGAGAAAGACGAAGGCTGCAACAGATTTAGCGTTACCCAGGGTGCACCACGAGGAGGCCTGTTACACTACACCCCCCGCAAGTTCTCTGACTTGCCAGTAAAGGATACTATAAAGCTGCCATGCCGTATAACACAGCGATGGGTCCAATTCATGGGCTCTGCCAAGTTGTAGAAGGGACAGTCGGGTTAATTTAAGATGTAAATGTGATGCAAGTGTTCAGTCAGACAGTTGCAACCCATCAACAGTCGAAACTGTGCCACAACTTCACGGCGTGGACCATCAGGGATATTCAGAAAGTCGTCTTTCCAACGCTATAAGCAAATATAAATAATAAACTATTATTTTCTTAAGAAGTCACATTAGTAAGACATTCCTGGAAAAAATACGTTAATTTTAAAAGCTGAAAAAGGACAGTAGAATTTGGCTGCTTATAAAATAAATCACAAAAACACATTTTAAAAAGGCTGTAAAGGTCACTTGAACATCACAAATTTGTTGTACTGGATAATCGATGCCAACGAATTTAATGCATGAATACTTTCAATGCTTAATCCATGAAATGTACTGATCCAAGTGCCCTCAGAAAATTTATAATAGGTAATTGAAGTTAACAGATTACATTGAAATACAGCTTTTGAGTGTGTGTTTTATATATAGTGTACTATTACATCCATTTCTATGTTTTCCATTAAAAAGCAAAAGTAAATTTGAAAAAAAAATTTCCAAAATAGAATACATACAGAATGGATCACATATTACATATATAAATATAACATAGTTTTTATAACATAAAATACAAGATAGTATTACATAACTAAAGAAGATATTATATAAGGGTGATAAAATACATGTGAATGAATATCTTTCGCTGAAAAGTAAATAAATTTTATCATAATTATGAATTCTTAGGGAAATTACAAATTCTAAACGTTTGAAGCAACTATAATTGCCATATAACTATTACTTTTGAAAGATGAACTAAAGGGCATATAATTTTACTTTTTTTTCCATTTTTTACAGCTTGATTTATATTAAACTAGATAAGAATATAATTGTGCTTCTTTACATTACGTTTAAATCAATTTACAATTAGTTCCGTAAGTTTCTAGTTTAAACATGGCTTAACACATCCTTACTTAATTTACCACAGGGAAATGTATCTAAATTTTGGTTTTGGTTTGCCTGTTCTTCAGAGGTCCTTTTTCAGACACGAAGGCTGATAAGAAAAAGACCTACATTTTAAAGTGGATTCTCATCTAATACAAACTTTCTCTCAAACTACTCACTAATATAAATTCTCATTACTACAAATATCAAAACCCAAGATGGGATTTGAATTTGCGAACAGTTGAACCAAAGACAAGAACCATTTCGCTACCCCATTGACTATCGAGATGTCGAGATACCACATCGTTATTAAATAAAAAGATGATCATTAAAATTATTATAATAAAAACAGAAGTAAGAAAACATTAATTATTTTTGTTGGGGGCAAACTGAAAAAAAACCCACACAAGGAATAAAATAAAATATTTTTGGAATGACGTTTCAGTTCAAACGTGAAAATAAAATCCTACAGTTTAACATACAAAACGGCATATTATACAAAACTTTTTCAAATTCAAATTCAATTCTGAACTGAAAAGATAAATATTAGATTAACACAAGCAAAATAGCAACATATTTTACATCAAAGATTTTTATACGGTATACTGAAATAAACAAAATCCCAAAGAAGTAAGGAAATCATTTCTGACTAAAATTTTAGATAAAAAATTTGAAAACATTAATTTAACTCCAAAAATGCAAGCATTACAAAATATATCTTAAATGCTTAATTGTTTCATGAGGCGGGGTCTAAAGACGTCATATTGTACGGATAATAAATTAAAAATATTTTTCGATTTGCTTTAACCTAATCTAGGTAAGAGACTATTACGGAAGAATCTTAATAGAAAATACGAGAATTAAAGTAATTTAGCGAAAACAAAGGCAGAATTTACTTTAAGTATTTCTGTAAACGGAATAAAAAAATAAACAAGAATAAACGAAAGATTGAAAAAAAAAAAAAACTACTTTATTTACAATTTCAGTTTTAACATGGAAGCCTATTTTTCTCAAGACCTCGAAGTCCTGATTAATTAGGGCGTTCGCTCTCGTTATCGGAACGTAATGAGTTGGAATACCAGTTCAATGGAAGATCCACCGTGTTCGCTAATGGCTCTGAGGAACGTTAAATATGTCGTGGTCGCAATGTCTTCCATGTGAAATGATTGTGGGTGTGGCAGGCCAAGTCTGAATATCTTCTGCTTGGTCCCTGCTTGTAAATTACGAAGCCTCATATTCGGGCCAATATCATACCCACTAGATACTCTACCATGTAAGGCACCTCCCCCCCCTTGCCGTGCTGAAAAATGGAAATCTCTATAGCCGGGCATTATACATGTTTTCAAATTGATTGGAGTAGTAATCTTACCTAGGAGGCACCAAGCAAATCGAAAAATATTTTTAATTTACTGCTACCGTACAAGGTATCATTTCACTAGTACGACCCCCTTTGCGATCAAGAGGAGCAAGTGAAGGCCTTCTGTACTTCAGACAACGTATTCAGGTGGGTGTGCGCAACGGATCTTCCGCTGAGTCCCCATATGATTGAGTCCTCGTAATTTAATAGGAGGCACCAAGCAGAAATTACACAATCTTGGACTGCTACCCGCAGAGGTATCATTTCACTAGTACGATATTGCGATCAGGACTTATTTTATGTACTTCAATAACCATTTGAGAGCGCAAGGGATCTTCCGCAGATTCCCCATAAGAATTACTACTCTTCAATTATGAGAACCAAGCTTTTCCAACAAGACCACAGAGGATGTCCAAATGAAGTGTACAAGTCTTGAAAGCTCTTTTTAATTACTAATTTATTTGATAATGAAGTAAGGCTTTTGCCTCATGCGTTACAATGGTTTTTCGAAGGAGGAAGTACTGTGAAAAATGAAAACATTTCACTGAAGAATGTAAAAACAATATGATATTTCAAGAGAAATAAAAAAGTAATATTTTAAAAATAAAAAAATCATTAATTCTTTAAAAAGTTAATTTTTGGCAAAGAAGGGAGAGAAAAAAAAATATCCTTTGAATAATATGTTTTCTCGACTCAAAACGGTAAAGCATAGATAACTTTTTTTTTTTTTTTTTTTTGCAGTAGAAAAAAATTTTTTTTTTTTTTTTTTGCGGGGGATGGAGAAGTTACATCAATACTTAAATTAATTATATAGTGGCACAAGCAAATTTACAAATAATTCAAGGTAGCGATAAATATGTGTTTTTATTTAATTATAAACACTATTATCGAAATTTCGAAAGGAAATTTTGTTTTAGAGAAATAGAAATTTTGATATGTGTTTCACTGCATTCCCTGAAATCCTTCTCAGTTCTACTTCGGGAAGACTTTGGTGAACATTCTGTAATGTCTCATACTCAGCACTTTCGATTTCAAAAGCCTTTGATGGGGAGGGTGAGTAGGGAGACAGTTGGTGCCAGGATCAGTCTGTAGAAGCTGCGTTTTCTTTGGAGATTGATACTGATTTTGGTGCGCTACGCATGTGCAGGAGTTGTTAGCGAACCCAGATATGACTCCTTTGTAATTTTGTTTCTTTGTTAATTAAATATGTTTGTTTTCAGAATTTGGAGTCAATAGTTTGTTTCATAACAATTCGGTATAAGAGTTTTATTTAAATTGATTATATTAGTAGATGCTAAAAAGTTAGTTCTACGCTTGTAATGAGCGATACGGATAGGAAGGTCCTGGGTTCGAATCCCGGCTTAGGCATGGATGTACTTTCTCTCTCTCTATCATGTCTTTGTCCTTTCCTTGTGTGTGTGAATGAAGTATGAATGATGCCTACCCTATAAACGGGTCCCTATGGTATGTGTGAGGGTGCGATGGTGACCCATCCCCTGTGGTGCACCAGGGGCAACGCCTCGGCGACTAAGAGGTCGCTGTTTCTGGCCGGTTCCTTGTGTATCAGGGAACAATAGATTATGTTGAAGTAATAAATGTCTACAATCTGCCATTCAAAAATAATAATAATAATAATAATAATCGATAAATCCTTACATTATATAGAAAGCCTTTTTTTTAACCTATAACATTTTTATTTGATTTGAAAATTTATGAAAGTGTTGCAAACTGGAGTTTCATTGAAATACAGATGCACTTTTTCTCATATTTGTGGGATTTGAAATTGAAAATTCTGATTAATTTTAAAAGTAATCCATCATATAAACAGAAAGGAACATTATCAGGTTTTTATACCTCTTTATGTTTGAATCTATTGGCATTTCTATGACTTATTTCTTTCTCCTTGAATATTAAGTAAATATGACTTGAATATTTCTCTCTCACTTGTCAACAAAAATAAGAAAATTATAAATATTTTCTTCTATAAGAATGTTTTTGTAATAATTTACACATTGTTTAATATTTTACAGTTTAAAAGCCAATCATAAATGCAATTTAATATTTGCCTTTTAAAATGTTTTTACTAAGAATACTTTTTTATAATTAATGGGTTGTATTCACGACGTATGGCAAGAGAAGAAATCCAGGAAAATCCAAAGCAACCAATAAGACAGAAGTACACGCAGAAAGAGAAACATTCATCTTCCTTTATTTAAAAGTGATTGGGATCAATCAACGGAGAATATGAGTTATTTATTTAAGCAGAAATCGAATTCTCTTTGTCAATGTATAAAATTAGATTGTTAAACAATTTACAAGATAGCACATATGAATCAATGATTTTAATTTAAAACAGCCAAAAAATGCATGCATGCCGTATTTTTGGTGATGAGCGCTTTTGATTGAGACAATTTATATACACGCTCTTTTCTTATACACACACATATCTAAAGAAACCAATAATTATCTAAATATATATAAAATAGCAATCATCAAAATAAGTTCTTTAAAGGGAACTGAAATTAGTTTTCTCACGCAGTTATAAGTGAAAATTTCTTCACGTGGAGAGACATGATTGTTGTATATTTACATGTCACGCGTAAATATGCAAATTATTTACAAAGATTAGAAAATAAAAATATTTGAACTATCGCTTGAATATTATTTTATGCATGATTAGTAAGCCTTTACTCCCAGTGAAAAGAAAATGTGCCGAATTTTCATAGAAAATATGATTTTAAAAAATAACGATATTATTTACTTACCGTCAATAAAATTGTCGCTTTATACTACAGAAAGAGAGCAATGTCTTTTGTATGGAGCAGCTAAAACTTAATCACTTAAAAATTTTCTTTTTCTTTTTTCTTTTTTATTAAATATTAAAATCGAAACTCCTTTGATTCGCATTTCAATTATTTTCCAACCAACTGTGTATTGGAAAAAGCGTAAGCACGTTTGTAGCAGTATGCAAAAATAATACTTTAAAAAAAATATCGAAAATACAATAAAAATCGTTCTTTTTTATTCATGCTCAGGGAATGTAGAAAGAAAAGTTATATATTGTTCCTCTTCCTCTAGTGGTAAACCATAGATGATATGTTTAAAAGAAGGGTAAGAACGACATGCCTTCACTCTTGAAATGGCAAGAGTTTAAAAAAAAAAGGTGTTTCAAATTAATTGCGTTAGGGAATTCAACTCAACTTTAATTTATGACTTAAATTCGTTACAAATATTGACATACACACCAACACATGTTTGTCCTGACTTGCTAGTGGGTACATACAAAGTCTCACATGTTCCAAGGGTAGCCAGAGGTTGCCCTAAATGTCAACAAGAACATGCATCATCTTAGTACATCTTGAACTGGACTGGAAGAATATTCATAATTGCCCACCTCTTGTATTAGATTTCAGTAATATCAACAGTTTCACTGGCTTGGCGGAGTCAGATCAGATGGGAGATTCGAAACAACAACACAAATAATATAACAAAAATTTTGAAAGGAAGCATAGCTTACGTATTAAATCAGTCAAAGACCGACATCTTGATGTAAGTTTCATTCTATTCTGTGCAGTTCTCTCAATACACAACTCCAGACGAAAATTCTCCAGAAAACAAATTAAGGATTTTATTTATGTAGGTATTGGTTTCCCTTTATATTAATATCCATAATTGACATCTCCACAGAATCTGAAGAAATTAATTTATTTTTTTAGCAAAGTAGTCTTTTCTAAAATATTTAATATGTATATAAACCCGTAATATATAAATTAATCTTACAATAATTTATAAAAATGGCAAAATTTAATATATATTATTGCTTCATATATAATTTTTTTATTATACATTTCATAAGATTGCTTATTAAGTAACTTTTTTTATGAAATTGATTTTGTAATACCTGTCTCCAGGTGTTGCAAGAATTTGCGATATTTAAAAATCAATTTTGGTTAAGCACTCTCATACAAAACCTTTATCCATAATTATGGCACTTGAAAGTGATATATATTAGAAGTGCATGTGAGAGATAAATTAGACATGCCTCATTTTTTGAGCTTGACTATTTTTTAAAAAATATAAATTAATACAATAGATAAGACAAAAATATTTAAATACCTACTAAGATTTGAAACTTAAATAACTAAGTACAATAAAACTAAACAGTAATTATTTCATTTTTGCGATAAACACATGTGGATTTTCTCAAAAAATTTGAAGTAATAGAGTGTTAATTTTAAAATAAAATATTTTTTTCCAATGTCCAGCTGCCCTTTTTAGAATTCATTCAGATTCAGCGCTGCAAGAGTCAAAGTTTTATTGATGGCATCCCAGTGGACATGCCATCCTTGCCCTGAAAGTGAAAGGATAAAGAAACACGGAGAGCTTCTGCATGTACAACTATTGAACAGAAGGTTACAGGTTCGAATCCTGATTCATTCATTGAGTGGAAACATCCATGAACCTTTAATCTTCTGTTTCCTTCTGTTCCATTCGAACCTGTAACCTTCTGTTTCGAAGTTAAAAACGTTAACCACTCAACTATCGGTTAATAAAATTAACCACTACGATATAAAAATGTTCATTTAAGAAAATTAACGTTTATTTTGTTTTATCAAAAAATAAGTGATTTATAAATAAATAAAAATACTGTATATATAAATACAAAATTTAAATTAAATCTAATTAATTATTATTCGTATGAAATTTTCTGAAACAAATCACTGATGCATGATTATTAAAGCTTATGAAAGGAAAATTATAAAAATTATATAATTCATGCAAAATATTAGAGAAAATATTTATATTTAGCAAATACTCGTGATATGAGCGCTTTTCATTATAAACAAAATCTAAATTAATGACTATTGAAGTTTAATATAATGATATAAGGAATTAATTATTGCTTTTTAGAATTAATTTTAACGCTTCAAAAAGTAGTGTATGTTATATAAAAAAGCAAATAAAAAATTATAAGTTCACACACATTTTCTTTTCGAGGTATGATGTGTAATGTCTTTTTATGATATTGGAAAATTACCTTGCAATAACATTATAGATATAGCTTCTAATTTAGAAGTTTCGTAAAATTGAATTTATTTTTCAGTTTCTCATAACGTAGTCGTTTTTCAGATTTTTGTTTAATTTAATTATGATTTTTAATTTTTAATATATATAATTTTTTATGCATTATCTAATTCAAATAAAGTAAAATTCTTTTGTAAAATAATAATAATATAATTCCTTGTAAAAAGTAAATTCTTTTGTCTTTGGACAAGCTGTAAAAAACTCCAAGAAAAATAATGAAAAATCTTTATTGACAAGTATTTCGATCTATTTCATCAGTAATTATGAAATGTGTAATTTAAAAATGCTGTGATTTATTTTTACGTACTCCTAATATCTCGTAAGTACTGATCATCTATGTCTTAACAAAATTAACAATAATGCAAGTAGTTTCTATCCACGGATTTTCACACTATGAAGTTTAAACCTTAATATATTTAATATAGAATATCAAAAGTATAGTGAAAGCATAATATATTAACTTCCTTTAAAATACGGGTAAGGCACAATCTAAAACAAACATAAATGTGTTTGCTTGTGTCATATGAGAAAATTCAATTCAATGAGGAAAGAAACTCTTCAAGCTGGTTGTTGAAAGATCAGCTCTCTGGTTTTGAACTTATTTTCAAGTTCAAATTTCATATTTTTGATTTCTATCTTTTCTACAGGGATAGATGCTTTAGGTTAAAATATGCTTTAAAACAATTCATAATTCAATTATTTATATCTCGCAAAATGTGACCGTAAAATCAAATAAAAGGGAAAAAAAATCAGTTAGAATATTTATTATATTCGACTCATTTTCGGTTCACATCTGGAAATTAAGTTAATAAACATGGCTAACTACTTATAATTTTAAACTCTTTGAATGTAGCCTCATGGAAATGGGCTCTGATGTTAGGAAGGAAGCGGATTCTATAATTGACATGTGTCAATTCTTGAATATTATCATGTTAAAAGAAACGTTGCACATTAATAGTCCTATAAAGACCAATGCTCCCTTATAGGTGTGATATCATATGGTCAGGAGGCTGATAGTTCAAATGTTAACATCATCACTTGACTGTGATTCAAAATTAAGAGATATCTCTGTGTTTATAGGTTGAGTTCTGATAGAAATAAGCAGTACTGCCATATCGTGATAATCTATCTAATCTAACTTAGTTTTTTGAATTTGATATTTGAGTTAGCAAATCATATTTAAAATTTCATTATATTTGACATTGTACATCATTGTAAATTTATTTTTCTGTTGAACCCTTAGGATTTCATTGCAGTCTCTTAGGAATAGTTGAGTATACAAATCTGTTGAAATACAAATACTCTGTTAGAAATATAAGGATGATATTTAATAAAATTTGTGATTTTTTTCTGCCATTATTTTGCATGTAATAAAATTATTGCTTAAATTCTTCTACGAAAATGATCCATTTTTTCATGAACTTGTAAATTATTTTAATTAAAAAAATTAGAAGATGTTTCCTTCATCGCAACCAATTTTGCTCCAAAATTTAAGTAGAATTAGTGCATAGTTATAATTAGAAACATTTTTATAATCATGAAAAATTTACTTAAAATTGAAACTTTTTTTATCATAAGAAAAAGTATTTTTGAAATTCGTTCGCAAAAATGAGTGACGCTATTACCTAATAAAAACCAAAATTATTTACGCTATCGTTTTTCAGAATTTATGCAAATCATTTTGGCAGTTACCTCGTTGTTGTCACCTGTCAATTTTTATTTGTTATGAAAATACGCACATTTACTTATAGTTTCCATTAAATTTTCAAATTAAGATTATATTGCAAATAAGTGCTTGATATTTGAAACGGAAGAAAAGGGTAATGTTTTAGTTTTTGAGGTACGTGTAATGGTAGTTTTATTCCTTTCCCTAATTTGGAGTTTTTATTTACATTCCGATTGTTTACATTTAAAAGGTCATGTGTTTATGCAGGTGATCGATTCTGATGATTCATTTTGTTTCACCTGTAAAGTTTGTTGCATTTATAAGAGAAAATTCCCAGAAAATACTTTTGAAATACAAATTGTTTATTAGTTTGCATGTTACTGTCATGCATGTTATTTTCTAGTGTTCAAGATTAATTAAATGCTCCATTTTCTATGGAAATAAATCCTGTAAAGAACAAATGTTAGTATGAAAGCTAAAGATTCTTAACTTTATTTAAGTCTTCGGGAGATTTAACGTAATTACGTAAGTAAACTTTTAACTTATATTCTTTCAACCAGTAACCTGCGGTGAATAATTTTTGAAGAATTTTGTGAAGATAATCTAGTTTGAATTATTCTTTGTGACCAAACTACACTATCTAAGAACTATTTATTAATAGGATTGCGTTAAATAACTATAGCTTGTAATTAATAACTTGAGTTTTGTAATTTGACATTGTTGAACCTCTTTAGACGAGAGTTGAAGTTCCACAGCTTGGAGAAAGAGGGGGGTGAAAACAATTATTTAGTGTCTGATCTTACAATTTCTTGACTGCTGACTAATGGAATAAATTCCTGCTCTAATTTTTGTAATATGTGTTATGATGTTCTTTGAATAACTTTTATACTCATGTTTATGGTAACTAGTTATGTTGACAGCTGAAGTACAAATTTTTAAATAGCAAAACTAACATGGCTTACAGTTTTTCTTTCTTTTTAATTGACTATAAAAATAAAGGTTCGTAAAAATTGTCTAATGACTTCTTTTATAATTACTATATTGTGAAACAAGACTTGTGATTTAAAAAAAAAATCATATTTAAAATATGTACGAATTTTTTATTTTAACTTTTAAGATGTATCGCTTTAAGATCTTAAATGTTCTTAAAAATAAAATTTAAAGTTATTAGTTAAAAATTTTTCAAATCTTGAATATTGTATTTTTATGAAAACTTCTTTAAAAACACTGAGTCACACAGAAAAAATTAAAGAAATATCTGTATTCAGCAATTTTATATTAAAATATTTGATATACTTCTTATTAATTTTTAATGTTTGAAAAATGATTAGCCTTTGTTTAGATTTTAGATTGAAAGAATCTACAATATCTAAGTTGATATTCAATTGGGCATTTAATCAAATCTTAAGTGTTTAAGTTAAAATTCTTGACATTCCTGAGTTTTTTATGCTGGGAAGCAAAGTTAATCAAAAATATAAGAATTTTACAGTTAATTATCAAATTCCAGTGGTTAGAATTTACTTCTTAAATATCACTGTTTTTACTAGTTTATCAATATTTTCTTTCTGGTATTCAGGCAGCTAAGAAAAATGAAGGCTGTTTCTTAGAAACTTAAAAAAAATTTAAAATGTTATTTTAAATCAACAACGAACATGTATGGATAATTTATACTATACTGTTAAAATTCTACTACTTTTAATATATTAAAATACTAAATGAAAAGCTATTGAATATATTATGAAATACTTATATGGAAGATTAAATTTTTCTAATTTTTATAGAATAATTCCTCAAAGAAAATCATTGAAATTTATAATTTAACTGAAAGAACTTAAACTTGTGTTTATCATAGTGATTTAAAAACAGTGTTTTTAGAGTCCTCTGTAAAAAGGTAATGATATTTTACTAATGATTAAAATCTTGGCAATTTGAAACCTCTTTTATATCAGTATAGTTATACTTCATCAGAAATGTTACTGTAACATATGGAAAATATTAAAGTTATAAAAAAAATATTACGTTTAATAGATATTCTGTTTTTATAATCTATGATTTAAACTTTGAATTTAAGAAATAATGAATTGATTGAAAATGATTAAAGAAACTTTTTAAATTTCTGAATATTTTATGAGGTAAAATCATCTCTTGTAAATACTCTTGCAAATTGATGGTGTCCTAAACATTTAATCCTGTCTTAGTAAATTTTTATCTTGAATAAAATTTAACTTAAAATTTTATAGAAATAACTTCTTGTATAAATTACTAATTCTAAACTTAAAATTGTAACAATACACGAAACTGCTTTTCACAGATCTCTTAAGTAATTATAAAATAATAATAAAAAACATTAGAGCTTATTGAATCCTGTTCAAGTTTCAAAGTTAATGCCTTTATTGTAGAATGTTTTGTTTCAACAATAGATGAGCATGAATAAAATTGATAAAAGATTGTTGAAAATTAGTTTGTCTCTTGATAGACAAACTAATTTTACCAAACTTTACAATTTAATTTTAAAAGATGAGATTAAATTTTTAATAGCTACTTAATATAAATTTTCATTTAATTATTTTATATCTAATATTTAATTTGTAAATATCTACTATATTTTTTAAAAGATTAATGTTAATTATTTAAAATCAAATAAATTTTTTATTGAACAATGGTTATTTTTATAATATTTAAATTTAATTGAGTTGTTAAATATGAAGTTCTTATCTTGCAAACAACATAAAAATTCTTTGAAATAAGACCTTATTTAAACTGTTAATACTAGTTTAATTGTAAAACGAGCCTTAAACTTAAAATTACTTCTAATGGTCTTCATTTTTAGTTTATAAAATACTAGCTATGTTATAATAAAGCATAATTTCTTAAAATTTAAGGACTTTCTTTAAATAGTTAATTTTTATTCTTTTTAATTTTCTTGTTATTTCTTGAAACTTTTTAAATAAAAACTTGTTAAAGTCTTACCTAATATTCTATAATTTTGTATTTAAATTTATATATTCTAAATTCAGATGTAATTTCAATATAATAAATAAGAAAATCTTTTTTATACATTTAAATTAAAACTTTTGGAAAGAAATTTTAATATAAAATTATAAAAAAAAATCTGACTCTAATTTTTTCTTTAGAATGGAAGCAACGATAAACTCTGTTAATCAACAAGAAAATGGAGATGGATCTCAAATGGGGTCATCCAAAAAAAGATTGGATGATAAAACCCCGTTGCTAAGAAATGTCAGGCTCTTGTGCAGTTTTAGTGAGAGTGCTTGTGAGTCGCAAAGTGTTTCAACAACAGTTAGTAATGGAAATAATGGTCTTAGAAGTCTGAAAACATTCCCTGGTGTTTTTGTTCCAGTTTCATTGTCTATGTTTAGTGCTGTTCTGTTTTTAAGAGTTGGTAAGTTAATATTTTATACAACTTAATTATGTGAGCTTTATTTTTAAAAATAAGTCATTAGTTTTCAAAAATTAAATAGCAATATTTATTTAAACTGTTAGAATAATTTTTTTAAAAGACTTGTTCTAAAATATTGTCTATTACTTAAATTTTTTAAAGAAGAAATTTATTAAAGTTCATCAAATTAAAAAAAAAACTAGCTTTTTAATAAAATAACATAAAGCTTAGTTTTTATAATATTACATTATTTATCTTTACATCATATCACTTGTTATAATAATTGATGACTTTTAAATATTTTAGAGTTTACTTAAAAAATTTTTTAACTTTAAAATTATTTCAAGCTTTAACGACTTTAAACTACTTTTCAGATTTATATTTTTAAGTCACTAGTTTTCAATTATTAAGAAAACAATTACAGAAAAATTGTCGTAAAACATTATTTTTAATCTAAACTTGTACTTCCTTAATTTTTGAATTCTTAGGTTTTATTGTTGGCCATGCTGGTTTATTAGAAACTTTAGGGTCTACTATTTTATCATACATTATTCTACTATCTACTGTTTTATCAATATGTGCAATATCTACTAACGGAGCTGTAGAAGGTGGTGGAGCCTATTGTATCCTTTTTTAAAAAACAAATCTTTATATCTAATACTTGTATTTTAACATTAGATTTCAGTTTATTCCTTAATATGATAGTTATGATTAGCAGAGCTTTAGGACCTGAATTTGGTGGTAGTATTGGAACTTTATTTTTCTTGGCAAATATATTCTCTAGTGCATTATATATTACTGGATGTGTTGAAGGTCTTGTGGATAGTTTTGGTCCATCGGGTAAATATTTTAAAAATCTAGATGTCTATTTTTTAAGTAAAAATATAACTGTTTTTAGTACTAGTATTTAAACTACCAGTTTATTAAATAACTTCTTTAGATTAAAAATATATAATCTAAAATCTTGTATTTTTTTTTTTTTTTTTTTTTAAATAATAAATTTTAAGTTTTACAAATACTTGAGTTTTAAAGTATTTCTTATAAATATTGAAATTATTTTTAAGTTTGTACTTTTAAAATTCTAGTTCATAATACAGTAACTTAATCCTGTGTATTACCTATTTGATTTATTGTGAACTTGTCTTGTAGCTTAAATCGTGAAATTAGAAAATTTCTAGTTTGAATTGAAATGTAAATCTTGTTAAATCTATATTTTACAGTTCTTGTGTGTGAGAAATTGTTAAGATTAGAAAAAAGGTTTATTTCATACTTTAATAAAATATAAATTATAAGAATATATATTGTTTCAGAGATTCTATGAGCTATAAAATTTAAGAGATTAATACAGTGATATTGTTGAATAATTTTAATATATTAAAATAAACTATAAATATAACTGTGCATATGTTCATAGATTTTAAGATGTAAATTTTTATAACTTGTATTTAATAATGACTTAATTTTCTCAACATGTAAAAGATTCTAATGTTTTAGTCCTATTATTATATTGAAGACTTTAATTCGTGATTGGAAAAACTGTAATTGTATCAACCCATTTCTTAAATGCACAATTTAAAATTTTTAATTGCTTAGGATGTGTATGTGAAATAGTCTTAATTTTTAACTCTGTAGTATTTTAATAAACAAGTTACTTGTGCAATTTATATTATAGACTCTTTATTAACTGATATTATGTTTTATCAGGTTGTTCTTAAATAAAATTTAATTACCATCTAAAATAATTGTCATTAATCTAACAAAACTTGTCAATTTGATTTAAGTCTAGAATAGTTTACAAGTAAGTAAAATTGTTGAAACAAAAATTTATTTTAACAAATTTTAGGTTTATTTTATATTAAAATTTCTTTAATTTAGACTTGTATCACACTACACACTTTAGAATAATTTTCTTAAGGTTTAATTTTAAGAAATCAAAAACCTGTCTTTATGTAACTAGTAAAATCTTTCTTATATCTAAATACTTATTGATCTTTAAATCATATTTTTACATAACCAGGACTTACTAAATTATCATTAATCAAGATAAACAAAAATATTATATATAAATTTTTAAATTCTGAAATGTGTATTAAATTTATGATTTTATTTGAGAAAAATTTAAGATTATATATTTACTCAAAATTCTCAATTTTACATCTATAACCATTACTAACAATCTTAATCCTGAGTTTGTTATGAAACTAAAAGCAAACTAAGATTATTATAAATCTACAATTCAGTCTAAAAGAACATGAAAATGACTATTGGTACAACAACTTCTATACAGCAATTAATTGAACTTGAGTTGTAGTTATGTATATCTAGAAAAGTTTACTAACTAAAATAAGATCATTTTAGGTTGTGTATGTAATAAAAGACTATAACTTCAACAAAATACCAGAAGAGTACTTTAAAGAGCAAAATAAATGTAATTAATGCATTGACTTAATACAGTGTTAGTCCTTGTTTAATTAAATATGATCATTTACTAATTGAGGTTTAAAAAAAGCTATTGTATAAAAGATCCTAATTGATTTTGACTTTAAGTTTTTAACATTTCAGGTTGAAATATATTTAGAAAACCTGTGTATAAGAATAGATTTTTATAAATTTGTATAAGATTTACACATGCCTCCTGGATAGTGCTAAATGAGTAGCAATGTTCGTCAGGGCCCAAAGTGAATTATGCATTCTTGTGAACTTGCACTGCACTTGCTTTTATTACTTTTGACTCTGTCAACTTTACCAAGGCTGAATTTTATTGGGCTGCCAGAAGTCTTATGGTAGATAAATGCCACTGACTGATGTAGCAAAAAAAGTATAAGAATGGAATTGGAATTCACACACACCTCGGGAATTAATAGGAAAGACTTTAAAATGGATATCTTGTCATCAATTTGCTTAGTTTCAATCTTGAAACTATTCAAAATTTCAATTTTAGTCTTGAAACTTTTCAAAATTCGTTTAATTTTGATGGTTTTTTAGAAACCATACTTGCATTCATTTCTAATGTGATTAACATTTGATTTAAATGTCATGGCATTTTAAAATTCACAATATATAATTTTTTTTAATACCTTTTTGGTTAAATGTGCTGAATAGAAAAACTTTATCAATAAAAAAAATTTTTGAAAATTAGGCAATATTATATAAATTTCACTCTCTGGAAACAAAATAATGAAAATAATTCGATGTGAGGAAAGTGTGCATAAATCTTTTAACTTGTAAATTATTTTATTTTAAACATAATTTTTACTGGAAATTATTTGTTATGAATTATTTAAGTTCAGAAAAGGTTTATGTAAGAGTTCAACTACTTATAAAGGATGTTTTGCTTATTTATTGACATAAGATTTAACAGGGCAAAAGATAAAACCTACCTGAAAATTATTGTTAAGTATAAGATAATTAGAACAAAATAGGTATTGCTATGTTTTCCCCCTGCTATAATCCTCCTGTAACAGATACCGATTTGTTGCAGTTTGTATATTATAATATATCTAATCCTAAGTAGATTATTATTGAAATGTTTTCTTATGCTTAGAACAATAGTTAAAAAAAAATATAGTTTGAAGTTTTATTAAAGATTCTTTTTGTTTGCCTTACAAAAGGTTAAAAATTTTAAGCATTACTTAAAGCCTATAAGGAACAGAACTTACAAATAATCCAGTTTTATAGAATAATACTATAATTTTACTTAATCGTTCTATCTGGAAATAAAGTAATTAGTTGCATGTTAGTTTTTAAGGTATGATTTTAAGTTATGTATTTAAAATATAGAAAATTAAAATATATTTATTGGTTTTAGCCCAGCATGTCCAATCTTGGACCTTGCACCATAAAACCCGACCGATCTATTTATTGGTTATAACATTTAATATAGGCTGTTAATTTAAAATTCTCCTTGAATATTTCAAATCGTACTTGATTTATTTATAAAAATATATACTTCTCTCTCTCCCAACAATATATATATATATATATATATATATATAGATAGAATAAGTTAAGATATTAGGCAATTAAATTCAATTTTTAATGTTAAATAACTAATTAGTTATTGATAGAAATTTAAGAGACTTGGAATAAAGATTAACAAGAGCTTAATGTTTAAAATCTAAATATTTACAGAAGGAATATAATTAAATCTTCCTGTCACATAATTTGAGTGATAAAGTTAAAAGCATATTTAATACTTGTATTATTAGCTCTTGAGTATTTCTGAAAAACAATATCCTAATATTCTTTCACTTGACTTACTGTTGTAAAATCAAGTCTGAAGGATTATCTATTTAGTTCCTTTTTGATATTTTTAAAAGCACTAGTTTAATAAAGTTCTTTAAAAAATATATTATTTTAAAATACCTTTTTAGAGAATTATTAAAAATAAAGATTTTACTTTATATTTTAGGCAGTTTGGAATCTTTCTTACCTGGTGGGAAATGGTACAGTTTTCTATTTGGATCATCGCTCAATCTTTTTAATTGTATTGTGTGCCTTGTAGGAGCATCCATGTTTGCTCGTACTTCAGTTATTATATTTTTCATTGTTATTATGAGTACCATTTCAGTTGTGATCAGTTTTATGGCTGTAAATCCTTTCTTTGTTGCTATTCCTGCTGAAAACAAAATAGTAAACTTGACACAAGCCGAATATACAGGTTTTAGCTGGCATACTTTTACGAGTAACATTTGGGGTATGTTTGACTTAATATTTGTCTAGCTTTAGCTTATATAGAAAAAAATTATTGTATAATATTAATAGCTTCAGACTAGAATTCTGATGAATTTTTAAGCACTACTTAATAAAAAAACTAAAATTATAAACCTTAAATTTATAGTTAAGTTTCAAAATCATATAACATTAAACAATGATTGATTAATAAACCCTAGAAGGTTTTTTAAAAGTCTTATGATAGGAAATATATTTTATTCCTGTTTCAAAAGAAATTACTTAAGGAGTTTATATATGTGAGTGAGGTAAATTGTAAACACACACACACACATAAAGTAACTTGATACAGTGTTAGATTCAAAATTCAGTAGTTTAAAACTCTTTAGAATCTTTGATATTAACATTCTAAAAATCTTATTAGTTATCTTAAAATAGTGACTTGCTTTCAGTTCAAGGCTTCGAATCCCACCGTGCAAATAAAATTTTTTAGTGGTTCAGAATCCATCTTAAGCTATAGGTCCTGGTCTGATTATCTCTAGTGTGCAAAAAATGATAGTTGAGCAAAAGCCAACCAACTAAAATGAAGTGACTTGTATTAAAATCTATTACTGTTAACACGTTTGCTGCCAATAAAATATATATATATTCATCCTTAGAAGCTGAATAAATCATCTACCATTCTTAAAAATGCTGACAATGAATAAAAAAAACTAACCAAATCTAAACTATGCATCTTAAAATAAAAAGTGCTTCATTAATATTACTTTGTTTACCTCGACAGTTTCACTAAAAATAAAGCTTATAGTGTATAACCACTCGTAGATGATCATCCCAGAGTGTCACCAGCATCTGAAGTAACTCTTAATGACATGTCAATGGCAGCAAACTAGTATTGTGATTGCAGAACACTGCCATTCTGCAATCACAATACTAGTTTTATATACTGAGATATATATATAAGTTCAACTATAACCTACTTGGTATATTTACATTTCTATTGTCTTAACTATCTTATTCACAAAATTAATTTTTAACTTTAATTCTTGGAAAATCACTTTACCACCTAATTTTTATGTAAATTGCTTTTTATTATTTTATTAAATTATGAAGACATTGAATTTTCTTCAGTTATCTTTTGCTTGACATTACTTCTGTTTAGAAATCAAATATATGAAAAGTCATTTAATGACACTAAACTATAAAAGAAACTTCACGAGTTTCAAACATTCTAACTTTTGCCAGGACTTCACTGCCTAGATTTTATATTATATGAAGTCTTAATTTAAGATCATCTTGCATAGAAAATTGCATTTAAAAAATTTAGATCCATTTAACTTTATATTTGAATGTCAAATTTTTCTGCATGTGTGTTTTGAATGTAAAATTTTTTATTAATTGATATTTTATTAAAACATTGACAGCAAATTATGGTGTGGATTATACAACTGGAGACATGACATCCTTTGCAACTGTATTTGCTGTAATGTTCAGTGGAGTAACTGGAATCATGGCTGGTGCAAATATGTCTGGTGATTGCAAATGTTTTATGTATTTAAAGCTTTGAAAATACAATACAGAATGAGTTCACTTTATTAACACTTTTTTTTTTCATTATATAACTTCTATTGCATTTCTTAAATTCCTTGTCAATTAATTGGTCTGACTAGAATATTTTTATAAAATTCTAACATGTTAGTTATCTATGTCTCATTGTGAAAGCAGCTCTTAACTTGCCGAAATTCATAAAGGTTGTTATATAAAGAAAGTTAGCCTGAATAGTCTTTTTCTTAATTTCAAATCTTGAGAAACAAATTGATATGAACACAATATTGAACAAAAAAATTTCACTCTCCTTAATCTATAATTAAAGGTACAGTAAATCCTTATTTATACGACTACAAAATTGAGTGGAATCTACACACAGACTTGTACACGCACACATAAATTTACATTTAAACCGAACTCTCTTATATACATTAATTTATTAGATCTAAAGTTAAATGAAATTCTAACTTTAAGTACACATTTCAGTGTATACTTAAAGACGAGAATGAACTATTTTATACCATGCAGTTTAAATTTTATTGTAATAACAGGCTTTTAGTTTTGAAGCTAGTAGCCAATTATATCTATCATATTAGCTCTTTATTTAACTCTCTACTCCTATTTTATAAATTAATAAAATAAACAATAAAATAAAAATAATCGTGAAATAGAAAAGATTATTGCAGATATTTTTCAGGAATGAAATTAATACTTTCAATCTAGTTTATAAATAGCTCTGTTATTTTTGCTTTGTCACTTCCCAATTAGATCACCTTAACAGGTGCTAAGAATTTTCTTTTGATTTTCGTTAAATATTTAACAAAAATCAAAAGAATATTCTCATTAAAAGTTTAAACTCTTCTAGTAAATATTTAAATATCAAGGTTTTTACAATTTACTTAAACCATTTTAGTTAATGTTCTAGTTATTTGAATCTTTAAAAACTATGTTGAAGACTTACACCAAAGTAAATCTAAAGTCAAATGTAAAATGTTAATATAACTACTTAGTGGATGTGTGTGATGAAAAACTAAACACAATAGAAAATACTTCAAAATTTGCTATTTTCTCAGAGCAACCTGACTAGATTGATAAAGATTAAATTTGATTGTTCTTTACCAAAAGCTAATTAGTTAGTTGCTTATGTAAAGAAATTTGTTAATATTATCTGTGATACAAATAATAGATTTCAGCTGAAAACTAATATTAAACTAGAATTAGTTGTACTTTTAAATATCAAACTGAATTTATAAATTGCTATCAAGATCAATGCTTCTCCATCTGCCATTTGAGTCTTTTAATCTTTAATAGCGAATTTGTGATAAAGTTCTATTGTCTAATTAGAGAAAGAATAAAATATAAACTGCCAAATGTCTTAACTTTTTATATAATATATTTAATATAGTTCTTAAAATTATGATCTCTAAAATTTTTCAACCATTCAGTCTAATATAAAATTGAGACTCTAAGCTATAGGTGTTTGAGAGTTGTGTGCAAATTCTAAGTATGAATTTCTATAGCCATTTTTAAGCATCTAAATAATAGAGCCTTTAACTATAGTATTTTAGATCATTGAAAAATTAAATTCCAAGTTTTCAAAGCTAAATAAAGTCTTTATTAAAATTTAAGTTAGTTACCTTTTTATTGACAATCTGAAGATTTTTCTCAGATTTAAGAGCATAAAACTTAATAGTCTGACAATTTTTAAAAGGTGCCAACTTAAGGCTGAACTTCCTAGTATTGAATTCTTGAGTCTTGCTTTATATATGGTCATATATGTAATTCAAAATTAGTCTTGAGCTGTAGGTCTTCGTCCAATCACCCTGTTTATAAAATTTAATTATTGGGAGAGTCTGAGGGAAATGAGTTTTCTAGAGCAAACCTTTTATAGAAAAATTTTCTTTAGTTTTTATAAAAGCTGACCATTCATTAAGAATGACTTCTATAAAATATTAAATATTGTGCTTAAAACTTTTCCCTTTGTAATACTTTCGCAACATATCTTATATCTAAATATTGAAACTTTAGGTGACTTAAAGGATCCTGGAAGATCTATTCCTAAAGGAACTCTCACTGCTATGGCATTTACTTTCTCCACTTACATCTGGTTGTTTTTCCTTTCGGCTGCTACATGTTCAAGGTAATTAAATCTTATTCAAGGTAATAGGTTATTCAAGGTTCAAGGTAATTTAACAAAGAACTATTAATATAGCATTCTTTTGTATTGTTAAGATATTCAATTTTAATATCTTGAAACTAAATATCTATATATCCTATTTTATTTTGAAGTTTTGCTGTTAAAGTTAGGTTAAACTTAAAGGCTTTTTAAGCTATAAGCTTTATTTAATACATTATAAAAAAGTTCATAAATCTAAGATCCCAATAAAAAAAATTCTTAATTGGGCAAGAAAGGATTCAGTTAATATATTTTTATACTATTTTCCTGAAAGCATTTTGATAATGATCTATTTAAACGTTATTTATTTGGACTCTTGAAGTTTCCACTACATAACTGATATTTTTTATGAAAAACAAAACATTAGTCTTTGCTTATCTATAAGTGGTTTAATGTAGAAATTCTTGTTTTTAATATCTAAGTTTATAATTTAAAGCTTAATATTAAAAATGTATTGTTTTCAACTCCTTATCTGATTTTAGAGTGATAAGATCAATATTTTAAAATAATTCTAAAATTCTAAGCTTGTTATAATTAAAGAAGTATTTAATAATATAAATTTGATGTTTTGTAAGATGTTTTTAATAGTGTCCTATAAGAAAGAAAAAAAATCTTTAAATGTAAAAAGCTTTCCTTTCTAAAGGGATAAGAGAGAGGAGGGAAAAAAAATTTGGAAGATTTAATTTCTTTAGTTTTTAAAGAAATAACATTTAGTAAGGATAGTTTTTTTTAAAATTTAATCGATGAAAATTCCATGTTTTCTAAATCCCTGGTGTATCTTGTGTTCTCTTCATTTTAAACTGTGTAAATTTCTTAAATTTGACTGGACTATAGCATATTGTGTAAGTAGGTTATGTATTGAAAATTTTACCACACTAAATAAGTCTACTCCAATTTATTTTCAGTCTCCTTATGCAAAATAACAACCTCTATATGCAGTATATAAATTTGTTTCCACCACTAGTTTCAATTGGCTTATTCTGTGCTACACTTTCTGCTTCTTTAAGCAATCTTATAGGCTCATCAAGGGTTTTAGAAGCACTAGCAAAGGATGAAATATTCGGTAAATATTCTACTTATAAATTAAGATATGTAAAAAAATTATGACTTCTGAAATGTTTTTAAAATAATTAGGCTATTTTATTAGGACCTTTTTTGATACCAGTTGTGAAACTTAACCGTGGTAATAATCCAATTGGAGCAGTTTTAGTGGCATGGTTTCTTGTTCAAGTATGTATATATTTAAAGCATGTCTAAATTTATACATGAATATTTAGACTTGGATTAAAATGTTATCTTGAACTAATTTTTGAATATTCTTTTAGTTGATTCTTTTGATTGGTGAACTGAATACAATTGCCCAGATCACATCAGTTTTCTTTCTACTATCTTATTTTTCTACCAATTTGGCATGTTTAGCCCTTGAATTAGCATCAGCCCCTAATTTTAGGTTAGTATATATTTAACTATATTGTAAACTTTTATGTAGTTTATTTAAATAATTTAACTGTTAAAAGTGTGAATATTTAGAACTTAACAATTATAGGATTATATAATTATTAATTTTGTAAATAAAGTACTTTAGTTTCTAGTATCTTATTTTATCTGGCTTACATTATTTATATAATGTAATACTTATGCATATAAATTTTATGAAATGTCCCAATTGGAATAACTGATTTGTAATTAAGATAATTGACACAAAATTGCCAATAGCATTAATTTAACATGTAATAATTAACAATGTCGTCAAATGTTAATTTAGAGAACAAAATGCTTTGCAAGATTAACTCAATAAAAAAAAAACTTTATATTTAAGATTTATTCTATAGATAAATCTGACAGCTGCATTTATCCATTTTTTAACATGTAAATTTAATGCTCTTTAAAAAGTTCTTCTTCAAAAATAGGGTATTTATGCATTAAAGTACTTTTTAAAGATTATTTTGTTATCAGAAAATAAATATTATAAAAATTCTCAGTCTTAAAAATTAAAACAATGCAACTCAAGAATTTTTTTTTTTTTTTTTTTTTTTTTAATCTTTTATATTACATTTATGGAGTTGAATTTTAAGTCTTCTCAAATTAGATCAAAATAATGTTTGGATTTAATACAAAATCATAGCAGCTCTTCAAACAATGTAACTCAAAAGCCACTGTAAACTTAACCTCAAGTTATATTGCCATGCATAACTTAAGTTTTGTTCTTCATAATCTTAATATTGCTAATTAAGTCTAAACTCTCAAAGCTTTAAATTATTTAAGTCTAAATAGGTACTCCTCTGCTTTCAAGAGGACTTCTCTTAAAAATTCAGATAAGTTTGAACCATTAATAACTATTACAGAAATTTAATTTTTATTTTAAAATTTCTTAAGTTTTTAGACTTTTAAGTGTACTTGTACTAAAATTAATTTAAACGATAATGTCAAGAATTAATTCAAAACTACTGTAATCTTTACTTTAAAGATTTTTTAAAAATCTTTATTTTGAAACTGGAAAACAAAATTTTAAAGTAGGAGCTTTAATATATTCGATAAAAAGTAAAATATTGAAATATTTTTAAGTTAGGGGAAAATTTCATTTTAATATTAACAAGAAAACAGACCCTAGAATATTTCTTAAATTTTGTTTGAAATTAGTAGGAATTTAAATTAAAAGTTGATATGCACAAGATCATTATTCAACCTCTGGAAATTACAAGAAACTCTTAGAATTTTATTGTCTCCTTGAAAATTGTGAGATACTTTTGGAGTCTTATTTACCTTGAGTCATTTTTTATTAGAAAACATTATTTTAGTTTTTCATTATCTTTGAATTCTTCAATGAATTTGTCGAAGAACCTAATCGAGTATTAACTGTTAATGTTATTGTGAAATAGTTAATATTAGATTTCTGTATTCATAACTGTTGACTAAAAGATCCAGCTTGGCATACTAATTTCCCGATAACCCCTTTTTAGCGAGGACCAGATCTAAAACTTAGATTTGTGTATAAAGTGAAGTAATCATCAAGATTATTATGTTGCGCAATCGGATAGACTTATTGATTCTTTTTATGTGTTTTAAATATATTGTATAAAACTTGCTGTGTATTAACATTTAAACATAAAATTTTTGGATTAAAATATACTTTCCATATCTTTGGTGAAAATTGCATATAATTTCAATGAATTGGTATAAACTTGTTTATCTGTGGAATATACTAGGAAAGTGTCTCTTCAATGACCAGTGGATTCTGGAAAAGATTATGTATAATTTCCTATAGATGTAAATGTAAATAACCTAGAAATGCAAAATTCTAAGTGATTAAAAAATAGTAAAGTCTAGAATATATGAATGTGTGTAATTGTATAGTTTTTAAAGTTTGTAAATAAATAGGTGAAAAAGTAAGAATTGCTTTTATTACCCAATTGGAGAGGGGGAAAGGTCATCCTTCAAACTTTATCTGATTAAATATTTGTTCTAAGTAAATATTTGAAAGAGGTTGTTATATACTTTAGAGACTCGATAAATTAATAGATAGAACTCTATTGAAGATGTATAAAATTGTTAATTTTAGAGTTTTTAAACTATGTATAATAAAATAACATAAAACATTGTTTTTTCAAATAAAAAAAAAATTTATAGGCTGAGATTTTGAAGTACTAATTATACATAATTTTTTATTTAAATTAGTTCTCACTAGTTCTTGCAATTAATTTCTATTTAGAAATGTAATTTTAAAATGCTGCATATTGTACCGAGCTTCTTGGTTCGTGTGGATTGAGAGTTGAAGAAAGCAACTGCTCGATGAACACAAGACTTTTATTCGTAAAAATTCCACTAGAAATACCAGCTGTGATAATCACAGTTACGCAGCTACAATTCGTCGGATACAATAAGTAACAGCTTCCAATCGCAGGTCTCAAATATCTCAGGCAGAGAACAGCTTCTCTAAACTAGCAGTCACAACTAATAGTCTTAACTCACTGACTGTCTATACAAAAATCTACTTAACTATGTCGAGCTGCGGTATTTATACCTGACTTGGCGGGGAAATCTACTAATTTTGTTAAGGTTCTGGAAGCTTCTAGGCTATCTCACTAAATATTGGTCCTAGAGCTTAGGTGATGGATGTTTCCAAAAATATCCATTTTTCGCCAATGTCGCCAACTCGCCAAGCTTTCTCGCCAAAACATCGCCAGGTCACCAAATTGTTAGAAAACCCGCTTCTAACATATAACACGTCCAAATACCGCAATTTTTGCCCAAAATGTGAGCATTTCCGATCTGCCTGAGATATATTAAGACATATACAATAATTATTTGTAAATTTTCAAATTCTAAAAATTTTTTACATAAATGTAAACACCTTTCCTGGACATTTTTTTTTTTTTTTTTTTTTTTTTTTTAAAATTTATTCCAGGGAAAACTAGAATTTGTTTTGCAGGAATCTTTACAAACCGTGATATATTTAAAACTTGTAAATATTTGGTTTTTAGTTCAGGAAGTCTGGTTTCTTTTCACTTATTTTTTGTAGTCATTTAGAATTTTTTATTTTAATTTGAACTTGAATCTTTTAAATCTTGAATTTATAATGTTTTCTAGGCCTTCATTTAAATACTTCTCGTGGCATACTGCTTTAATTGGTATTCTTGGCTGTATTACTATGATGTTTGTAATAAGTCCTATGTATGCTGCTGTCTCAATTATAATGTGCTTACTCCTTGTTATAATTTTACATCTGAGATCACTACCTGTGCGATGGGGTTCTATTAGCCAAGCTTTAATATTTCATCAGGTAATTATTCAGTTTTTCTTTGCTAAAATTCAGTATTTGATACTAATTTTGACTGGGTTTTGAATTTACAATGTTTTATAGAAGACTTGATAAATTTATTTATATATATATCTAATCCAGTTGGCTTGACATTTAAAAGTATTTTGCTCTTAGTCTATAAGATTTTGATCTCTGGTAGTTAATAATGTTATTTCATTATTTTTAATGTAATTATTTAAAGGTGTTAGTATCTATGACTATCGAATTACACTGTGCAAGCTCATTCTACAACTTTTTAAATAATCTTTTAACATGAAGATTCCTTGTGTTCAAGGGGTTGCTAAACATGAATCACCTGCATGACTTAATTTTTACCTATTTATGAAAATTGCCAAAATGTAAGGATAGGTACCTCAAACAATTCTTACATGATTGAAATTAATAGAAATTCTTGTTAAGAGAATAAATGTTTCTAGGTTAAACTTAAAAAGAATGAACGAGCATAATGCTCTAATTAGATCTGTTTTTATTAAAATCAAGTTTCCTACAAATAACTATCAATGACTTTAATTTGAAATATTAGATTTTAATTAATTTGTATAACAAGTAAAATATATCTGATTGTGAAATTATAAGTGGCTCTTTGTATTAGTTGTCAATTAAAAGCAAAAGTGTATATTGAAATTTCAGGGTTTTAATTCTGCCAGCCTGACTTAGTTGCTCTTAATGTAATCTTGTCTTTAAAATATGGAGATAGAAGCATGAAATTGAACAATTTTCTTTTAAAATGTTAGATGATTTGTAATGTTTGTGGTGATGAATTGTTAAATGAATCATCAGGGATACTCTATTTTCAGCTGAACCTTTATTTAATATTTGTATATTCTGTGTTGATAATACACAGAATTTACTTCTATTACTGTTCCATTGCTTAATTTTTACCACTGATAGAACCATATTTGTATGTGTAAGAACTTGTCAAATAAAAATCTTTAAGTTACATATGGCAGTAAATCTTTGTATTAAATGACAAATTATTTGTCCAAAAACATACTTTTGTAAAATTCCATGGATTATTATCTGTACATACCTTCTTCTAATTAATAAAATTCAAACGTGATTATTAACTGAGCTTTTTTTCTATTTTAATAGAATAATTTTCTTGATTATAATTGGAACTTGCTTTATACAATTTTGAAATTTTATGTATTAATACTTATATGTAAGTAGTTGATAATTTAATGATGCTTGGGTTTTAACTCTCACCTCCCTACTTTCCTTCAAAATAGTCTAGACTTTCTCTAAGTGAAGCTTTAAAAACTTCCCGTGTTAAAAAAAATTTCATTATGAACTTATTCATACTCTAAAAAAATTTGCTTTTAATAGGTACGTAAGTATTTGCTGCTCCTTGATAGCCGGAAAGATCATGTAAAGTTTTGGAGGCCACAGTTTCTGTTGTTAGTTGCCAATCCACGATCATGCCTCCCCTTGATTAGATTTGCTAATGATTTGAAGAAAAGTGGGTTGTATGTTATTGGGCATGTGAAACTTGGACAAATTGGAGAAAATGTGCTTTCTGATCCTGTTGCTGAAGAATATCCATTATGGCTTACTTTACTTGATAAATTGAAGGTAATTTACATTATAACCTAATCTATTGTACTTTCACTGGTATTTGATTATAAAATGAGCAATACAAATTTTGTAACTAAATGTGTAACAACTGAAAGTTTAAATAGTAAAGCATCACAATATGCTTATACATATCAGACAAATTTATGAATGTTTTAAATCAAAAATTTATTAATAAAAATCTAAGTATTCA
The DNA here is from genome assembly GCA_030067965.1 of Latrodectus elegans. Lineage (NCBI taxonomy): Eukaryota > Metazoa > Arthropoda > Arachnida > Araneae > Theridiidae > Latrodectus > Latrodectus elegans. The sequence continues at coordinate 26,749,900 of CM057815.1, read as the reverse complement.
TTAGAGTTGACTAAATTTCTGTAGTGATAAAAGTTAACTTTATAAGACTCCATTATAAAATGTTAATACTTTTTACTTCATTAATTTTTTCTTTGAAAATCTAAAATGCTCCTGTTTTTAAGTGATTACCTTATTCTGTTCTCTGAAATTGAATTTTTTCCCCAGATAAAGGCTTTTGTGGAAGTGACATTATCTCCCACTGTGAGAGAAGGATTCCATCACTTAGCTCGTATATCTGGACTTGGAGCTATGAAACCAAATACTGTTCTCCTTGGTTTCTATGATGACATTGAGCCTGAAGACTTCTTTGAAAAAGAATCTGCGTTCAATGATATCCAACGAGTCATTTTAAAAGATCAAGTCTTTTTAGCTTTAAGAAATCAAGACAGATCAATGTCAGAATCTGAATATGTACAAATAATCTGGGATGGAATCTTTTGTTTACAAAAGAATGTATGTCTTGCTCGTCATTTTCACAAATTGGATACTAAGTCTCTAATGAGAAAAGGAAAAAAGATAATCGATCTTTGGCCCATAAACTTTTTTAATCCTAAATCTGTTACATGCATTGATAACTGTTGGCAGTTTATTATGCAATTGGCTTGCATTCTAAATATGGTTGGAGGTTGGAAGTCTTCTTCAGTAATAAGAGTCTTCATGTGTACTAGTGCTCACTCTGAAAACTCTGCTTTCCACCAACAGCAATGGGAAAACATGCTAAAATTATTAAGAGTTAATGCCAGTATTAGTATTATTCTATGGGATCATGTAACTGCGCTGCTTGATTCAGAAGAGTCGGATTCTTGTCAAATCAACAATGGATACATTTCTGCTGTAAATGCAATGATAAAACAACAAAGTACACAAACTTCTGTTGCATTCATATATTTACCACCCCCACCTCAAGCATCCATGGATCAGTTGATTTATCTTCAACATTTAGATGCTTTGACAGTTAATTTGCCACCTACTCTCCTAGTTCATGGTATAAATCCTGTAACTTCAACTGCTCTATAAGCTTGTTTTTTACTTTTACATTTTAAGTATTTATTATATTCTTGTTAATTTGCTGCAATAGATGTTAACTGTTTTACCAAAGGTTTGCTTGTTCCATATTTTAAGGTCTACATATTTATTCAAATAAGTTTTTATATTTGCATTTTGATAATGTATTTTATTGTTGAATTTTAAAAGTTTTATTGAATATTTAATGCTCTGTGTATATTTTATAAGTTTATTCCAAAGAATCATCTATATTGTATTTCCACTTTAATTGAAGACTAAGTTAAACATCTGATTAAGCAAAACCAAAAACTGATTTTAAGTTCATATGATAGTTTATAAAATGATCTTCTATTTAAATATCATGACTCTAAAGTTTAGAAGCTTTCATGCCTTTTAAGCTTTCTGTTCTTAATGTTCAGTATTATTTACGCTTAGATATTCTCAGTCTCACTAATTTTCTCCTTACTACAAAGAGTGCTTGCAGCTAATTCTGAGTTTTTGTATGTTTATTTAAAACTTTATTTATATAGAAATCCAATGTTTGTTTAAAAAGGATATTTTAGGTATTTGATTTAAAATTTTAAGTTTTTAGGTAATTTAAATTATCATTAATAGAATTTTTTTATTTCAATAAAATATTAAGTGAGATTTCTACCTTCTGTGCTTTAGTTTTTCTAGTCATTTATTTAAATCTAAAAAATGCATAAGTTGTGTATGTAAAATTAAAGTATCCTTTAATTTGATTTCTTATATGCAAATAGAGAACTATTACTTGAATGTGAATATTATTCGAATTTGTTTTGGGCTTCCAAATGTCCTGTTAGGTAAAGATCGTGATATACTCTATTTGTGATATCTTGTATGCTGATTATAACATCTATGTGTAAAATCTTCATAAAATATAGTTCCTGTACTGTGACACTGCACCTCATGTTTTTATTAAATTCTTTTTATGTAATTTAAAAACAATTTCTTTAAGATGACTTGTAACCAGTGTAAATCTGCTATTTAAATAAACTTTTAATTTTATTGTGTACTTTATTATTTACTTGAATATCGATAATGTTCACATCTAATACCAATTTAACTCTGTTCTTTAGTTTATAAATGTAGTAGTTCTGTTTCATTTATTACACTTTTTAATGTATTAAATCATTGCATTTAACTGGAACGCTTGTGATGTTTTGATATGAAACAACAAACCAAATAAAATTTCTGAATTTAATTAAATGGAATGATATATTTTTCTACTTTTAATCTAATTACTTGGGAATGTGTATTACAAAATTCTCTAAGAATCTTTCAATGTAAAGTGATACTTCTGTTATTTTAATATATAATTAATTAAAATCTAAGCTTCTTTACTTAGCTTCTTTGAAAATAAAACTTTGTATGAAATCATGAAAGAAATATTTGTGCTATTGACTGGATTTCATTAATGCTATAAATAAGGCTTTCCATGAAAGTTTAATATTGTATTTATATCCTTGATCATATTATATAATAGATTTATAGTTCTTCCCTCAATTATATCCTTGACAATAGGGATTGTGTAAAATTAGAATTGAGAATTTTTATGCTCCTCCCTCAAATATTGAGTATAGTCCCTACTAATTGTCTTCAGTTTATAGTAATTTAAAATACTCTTAAGTTTTATTAGTGTTGAATGTATGGCCAGCGAAGCCTTTCATTACATTTCTTTAAAAAATATCAAGAAAATTAGTAAAATTTTCATGTTTTTTCTTACAAAACTAGCTATTTATGTTGTAGTGTCTGCAAGAAGAGGGGGTCAAATTACGAACGTACAATGGAATCATTTTATGTGAAAGTTCAGTTTTTCACAAAGCAAATTTGTTTTTAGAAAACTTAACTTTGAAAGTTTTGGTGTCTGCGATGAAATCTGTTGATTTATTGCTGTCAAAAGGAAGGATATAAATCATGCACTTTCTTTAAAGACAAATTGTTTAAATAGTACCATTTGATACTGCACTTTCTTAGATTTGAAAATTTGCAAGTGGAGCATTGAGTCTTAAAAATACTCTAACGAGCGATTGGCTGAGATTACACTGTAACCTCTGGATTATGGGGAATTTTAGATTTCTAACAGCTTAGAAAGAGAAGTCCAAAAATATTAAATTTGGGAAGAGGAAAATCAGTAACTATAAAATTCTAAAGTTATGTATTTTAATGTAAAATACATAGCTCTGCACACGTTGTGTAGCTTTGAATTTGGTAATCTTTATATAAAAGAATTGAATATGCTTATATATGACACGAATTTGTACCAGAGATGGATGAATATTACATCAGAAACAGTATCATTCAGGTTCTGCTCTACGTAGCAAAGTCAGTCCAAATGCTTGAATGGCATATGTAAAACTATCTCTATTGAATCCTTTTCATTTATTCATTATCCTTTCGTTCCTAGAAGAAATTTTTTAACCATTCAAGAAATTTCACATTGGAAGGCTGGTAGAGTGACCAATGTAATTGAAGAGTTCGGAATTGACAAAACTTGGAAAGCTTTCAAAACCGTATGCACAGCTGTTAGAAAGGTTGGCGGTAGCTATCCCAAGAAAACAACTGCAGTGGATGGCCTATATATGACCTGCTGCCGAAACAAGCCCAAAACCAGTCGGCAAGTCACTAACTAGATACAACGACGGAGGGATAAGTATTGTGATTTGTGTCCCGAGTCACTAAGAAAGTTGGTCTATTGATCCGCCGTCCTGAGTACTGTATCCAATTTATAGTTCCCATCGGCGTCACAGTTTAGAGTTGCGCAAGGAGTAATGAAACTGGACACTTTAGCAAGAGTCATGTCTTCTTTACAGATAAGAGTCGTTTCACTACCATATCCTATTCTCAGCGCCATTTGATTTGGAGAGAGATCGGTACACACACACATGGTTTAATTCCAGTAAATTTTTAGAGAAAATACCATTACGGGGTCCTTGAGTTTTTTCGTCAAAGGAGATGTGTTGAACGGGTGGACTGAAGTTTTATAACCGGAGATCGCTTATTGTAAGAAGTTGATTATACCCCATATGAGATTGTTCCGCCATTGGAGTAGACTTCGTTTTTATAGATGACAATGTACGACCACACCAGACATCGGTTGTTCAGAAATTATTGCGAAGGGGACATGTCACTGTTTTGAATTGGTCAGCATATTCTCCTGATTTAAATACAATAGAACATGTATGGAGTGCTGTGACGAGACGTTTTGCGGCTCGATTGCATACTCCGGGGAACATCCAACATCTAAAACAGATGGTGATTGAGGAATGAGCGCTCCTACTTAAGAACTATTGGACATTCTGGTGTTACGTATTGACAGACGGTGCGAAACAACTTTTGCAGTAAGGGAAAGGCAAATCTATAAAGAACATCTGCTTATAGTTATTCCTCCTTTTAGACCATTGGTTCTCAAAGTGGTCAAGATGGACCCCCAGGGGTCCATAGGATACCACACGGGGGTCCACGTAGACGTGAATAGAAAACAGGAGTTCACAAGTTGTAAGTGGGAGTTAGCGAAACATTTTCTGGTTTTCATAAAGAACAAAAAACTTGACTTGGATTTACTTATCAATGCAGGCAGGTAGCATCAAAAGGACACAAGAAAATGTGCTACTTTTTTTTTCCCTAACACTCCCAATTTAGGGTGATATTTTTTAGGAGTATTGGGAATGCAGTAGAAATGTACCAGTAGGTGGTCTAAATAAAATTGTAAAATTTTAAAAGTGGTCCACAAGAAAAAGAGTTTGGGAACTCGTGTCTTAGACATATAATCATGTGTAACGATACTATGAGTTCAATAAAGCCTTTTCTGTTTGATTCCATACTTTATGCACTGTATTCATTTTTACACGATTAAGCTTTCGCCATCAATCAAGCACAAAACGATGTTTCTTTCTTCTGAATTTTTTCATGTCTCTCAGTTGATTTTTCGTAGAGATGTCAGAAAAAAATTTGTTACTTAAGGTTTGCACATCAGTATAATAAAAATACATTTTTTAATAGTCTACTGTAGCAGGGTTTTAATATTTTGAGTGTTCATTTGAATTCTTGCTGGAAGAGAGGAAGCAAACTAAAGAAATTTTAGTTTCTTTCTGGTGAATTTATAAGTTTCTGAAAAGGTTGATTTAGTTTAAAAAAAAGAAAGCAAATTAAAATTTTCCACCTCTTAAATATGAGTCATGATATTCTTAATGTCACATTGATTTTTTTTGTGGAAGGACGTAATATTTTTGTCAATTTAAATTAGTTTTAGGCTAAATTAGTTTTCGACTAAATTATCACCAATTGATTAAAATTCTCCATCCCTGAAAGATTACTTTTTTCCGTCATAAATTCGCAAGTTCTATCAACCCAACACAATATTTTTTTTATTATTGAATTATGTCTTAGAGAGAAAAGAATTTTGCTTAAGTTTTGCATACCAGTGTAGCTTAAAATCTAAATTTAGGATTTAATTTTTAATGCAGATTTTTAAATGTTTGCTCTTTTTAACAACTAATGATTGGCATTTTATTTCTTGTACTAAGAGCGCTGAAGAAAAAAGTGTGTTTTCGTGGTTAAACTTTTATCAAATAGGTTTTATTCTAAAATTACAAAATATACTTTTTTATCGTGAAAGACCGAAATTGGAGAATGTTGATTTTCACCTATGAATGTCAACACAAACAAATACGTCAGTGAAGGATCGAATATTTCATTACATTCTTGTATATTCAGACTTTTACCGGTGTATGTCGACAATCACAGATATGCTTTGGTGGAGGAGGTCGAAAAGAGGAGCCGAGTTCAACAAAAAGGTGACTGGTTGTCCCCCGCAAATATTTATTTTGCTGGGAGTGAGTCTACTTTGTCAATCTTATGCAAAGTTTGACAGTCAGAGCAGTTTTTTCTTAATTTTCTACCACTACACTAATTTACACTGAATAGATATTGCAGTGAATAACGGTCTTTTTCTTGAAAAGTCAAAAGTATTAATTAAGGGTAAACAATAACTGTTTTTATTCTTATCGTGAAAAGTACTCTAAAATACTTTCTAAAATGGTATTTGCTAGCACTAAATGCAACACATCTTTGGATTACAGACGATTAAATTGTTTTGACCTTTTAAAAGTTAATTATTAAGAGAAGTTAATTGTACCATTAAAATCAGAAGAAATGAATAAACATTATGTTAAAAATGAATTGTTCAGCATACTACATGAAACTCAGATCAGAATAGGTCAAGGAGAAATAACATATATATGTAACATTTAAATATAAGTAAAGTTAAAATATTACACATGAGTGTTGTAATGTATTAAAATAAATGCAAACAGTGTCAAGTAAAATACAGTGCACATAAGAAAAGTATCGTTGTGAAACCAATGGTCAGTTCTGAGTTAAACACAAAATATCAATTGATTTGATAGATCTGCAGTCAAACAGAGATGATGAATATAAGTTCATAATGATGTAGCAAAATCATTTAACAAAGTTTGTTCAGCTACAACTGTCCTTAGAGAGGTGAAGTAGCGTATAGCAATATACGCTACTTCCAATATTTTTAACATTTGGTGCTCCAACAATGTTGCAATCAGGTAATTGTATAGAATTCAGTAATCAAGTCATATCCAAAAATGTACAATGTGGAAAGATGTTAAGATAGTTCATGGTAAGCCACGCCACAGTCAAACATAAGATTCATTTAAAAGAGGTAATCAGGTTTTAGAAAATATGATAACAGTAGAGATGATCGATAACGATATAAAAATAAATGGTCATATGGTTTACTCTTTGTTCAATTTGTCAAGAACAATACATAACATGAAGGAATATGTCAAAGTCCTTATGAAGCCAGGTTTGGCGTTAAAGTAGAAAGAGGCACAATATCATCTTTGTTACTAAGCGAACAAATCCCGAACATTGAAACTGAAGAACAACTCGAAGAAATTGCCAATGCTTTTGAAACCTAAAAACAACTTGAAGAAATTGTTAATACTTTTGAAAAACATTTGATCGGTGGTCATACCGAAAGCCATTTTCCAAAGAAATATACTGAAGAGGACCTATATCTACCAAGTCCTGACATCAAATTCTGAATGAAAAACAGGAGCTAATTTCTATTAAAAGAGCAGCTGTAAATTTCTACTTTAAGCAGAAAAAATGTTACAAACCACACAAAAACATTTTATTCCTGCTTAAATTGGTGATGCTGTACGTATACAAATCCCTGATGCCGATCGTGGTCGTACAGATAGCCGAAATATGTTTGCGGTTAATGTTGAAATAGAAATATCCGATATCTATAAATTTACAAATAAAAATGGTACTGTCAAGCAGGTTTATACACGTAAGTAGAATGCTAAACTAACTAGAAATTCTTCTTATAAAAAACTGAACTGAACGAAAGAAACAGTTTGTTTTTTGCAACGAGAGGATTCCATATGGGGTCCATAAAAACAATCGCAACCGAAGTATGTTGCTTATGTTCAAATTATTCCGTTTGGATGCTGTCACTACAGAAAATCAGGGTTCACATAGACAGATTATTGAAATAGCATTAAGGATTTAACTGCAATGATTGAAATCTCAAGGAATTTAATTTGTTTGATTTGACTTTAATTTTTTTTTATCCAGATCACCGGCAGAGTTATTACCTATAATTATGTAATAATGTAAGTTTAGGGCGATCATCATTTACAATAAGCAGTAAATGATCTTTTTCTTGCACTGAGACACGCTAGATGTGTCTGATTAGTCCATTCCTTATCAGTTTGCAAGTCTTTTGTTGTTTAAAAATAACACTCGAATTCTGTAAGAAACAAATACAGATGATCGTTCACCAACTGGAAGAATGAATGTTCTATTATATTCTAACCTAAAATTTCCATTAATGTTTAGAACATGTATTAAATGCCTCTGTTTCCACTGTATCACACAAATCCAGTTAGCGACAACTTTATCTGCCAATTGGAAAACTTGCCTTTTTGCCGCGAAAGCACAAGTTGAGTTCATTGAGCAGGCTGAAAGTGTCAAACAGTAAACCAGTTTTGAGAATTAGACCATGTCATTAAAATGTGCTGCTAACATTGATTTCTTTCCTGAAATATATCGTTGCAATATGGCTCTTGTAATTCAAATAATTTAGTTAATGATTCTCTCTCTTCTCTAGATAGCAGTTATAATTCAATGCATAAAAGGAGGCACCTGTTCTGTACGTCCATCTCTTCACAAAGCTACTCAGACAAGCGCTATTTGAGGGCCTGAGCTATGATGTGATTAACAATTGTAACAACATTAATCAACACGCTGTAAAATTCCATAAAATTTTTTGGATTGCAGCATTTCATTATGAAAAAGACAATGTATATATTCATTCTCAGATGCAACATTTGCTAATCCAAACAGTTAAATCAGACAGTCATCCGTTCACTGTGCGCATATCAACGCAAAAGGACGCTCTGTTAGTGCACATATTAACATAAAAGGCCTATTTTAGTTGTCCTGATATAGAGCCATAGATTGATATAACAACTCTGTTCCTCTGGTGTCGGTTAGCAAAGACAGTGCAAACAAATTTTCAAGCATATCTTCCTGATATAGATATTGTACTTAAATGAGAATTATTACCTTGTTACTCATATCTGTAGGATTACCATCTAAGAGAACACGTAGATGTTTCGATTCCTGCCAGTAAATTCTATCTCTTGTCTTCGGTTTATTTCCTCAGTGCAGCTGCTCAACTCATGTGCTAGTCGAAAAGGTATGCGTTTTCTCTTTGTTACTACAACATTTTCTAGGAGTTTATGGCTTTAAACTTTGCAATATGATTAGCATCCAATTATGATGCTCTCATGAGAGCATCATAATCAGATGCTAAGCTATTTTGCTACTTGGGTCTTGGTAATACCCAAGTACTTGAGACTTGGGTATGTTAAAAAGGTCGCAACCCAAGTAGCAACCTTTTTAAATTCATTCTGATCTTTGTGTTCTCGTTCTTTTTCCTTCAAAATATTCCAGACTTGCTTTTTAAGCCAGAATTTTGTGCTTTATGAAGTTTCATTGTCCTATTAGAGAATTACTCGCAACAAACTAAGCAAAGCAGTCTTAGTGCGTTGGAATCACCAATTCCAATGAATTTATATTAAAATAAGGCTGGGGACAAATTTGGAAGAATTCGCCTGAAAACTGACGTCTGCAAAACTCCGGCGAAAAAGTGACGTCAAAAAACGTCACAAAACGGACGTCTGGAGAGAATTTTTAAGTTTTCCAGAAAGTTAGAAATATCTGGCAAGGCACCGGTGAAAAGCAAATTATTTACCTTTTTCTTTTGTTTTTTTCTTTTTTTTCTCCCTTCAAAATAATGTTTGCGATTAACTTTTATTAATATTTTTATGATGAAGATTAATACATGAAAAATCTTCGCAAAGGTTATTAAATTAATCTTTGAATATTAAATTTAATCTTTTTATTAAGTTATTTATTAAATTATTTATCAATGATGAGATAAAATAAATGAAATTTATTAAAGAAAATATAATAAAGAAAATTTATTTTATAGAATTTAAAATTTTTATAAAATTTTATAAAGATTATTTATTTTATAAAATTATATTGATCGAAGATATCTGTAAGATTCAAAAGATAGAACTTATTTTATTACAAATATAAAAAATGTTCTATTCTAGGAAATAAGTCACATGTTTTACAAAACATTTGAAAAATCTGAGATAGCTTATAATTTGTATTAATAATAAACATTGATTTTTTTTTATGAGAAGAAAATAAATTGAAGTTCTAATCTTATTTTTATATTTAAATTTATCTTTAAATTTATTTAGATAAAATACACAGAAGAAAGTATTCTATATATTTAGATATACTGTATTTATAATATTATTGAAAACATTGGTTCTTGTGTTTAATATACACTCATGTCGATAAAAAGGATAATTCAAAATCACACCGAAATTGAACTCTAAAATAAAAATTTCACGTGTGTAGAATTATCACACATATCTTGAAGAATAATATGCAAATTACAAGAAATCATCAGATGGCGCCGATAGTACGTCAAAATGACGAGAGTGTAAGAGAGAGGTTTATAAAAAATGATTGCTAAGAAGTAAAATTGTTCACAAGCGCTTTAAAAATCTTTCAGTGCAATAAACACATAGTTATGGCACAAAGGAAGCATTTGGATGATGTCTTACGTGGTAGAATTATCTGCCGCCTGGAATGTGGACGTTCCCAGCTGGCAGTATATGAGGAATTTGGAATAACCCAGAGTGTCATCTTAAGGTTTTGGCAACGTTTCCAAGACCATAGTAATGTGAGTAGACGTTAAAGCACAGGTCGTCCCTAATCTACAACACCGAATGAGAACCGGTATTTGGCAGTTATTGCCAAAATAAACAAACGGAGCATAACATCACACGTATGATACTATGCTCCTTACCTGTCTCGCCAACTCTCTTCAGCTACCGGTACGCCAGTTTCAAGGCAGACCGTGTACAGACACATAGGGTACATTGGTCTATATGCTCGTTGGCCTGTGAGATGTTCCACTTACCGCAACTCACTGTCGCTAGCCTGGAATAGAGAGCATACATTATGGATACCCAAACACTGGTCTTGTGAGATGTTTTCCGACGGATCCAGGTTTAGCTTTCAATCTGATTCTCACCGGATTTTCATATGCAGAGGACCAGGTATCCGTTACCACCAAGAGGATACCATTGGGCGATTCTGTTACGGTGATGCAGGATTGCTCGCTTTAGGAGGAATTATTCTGCTTTCCAGAATTAACCTGCGTGTTCCGAATGTAATCATGATGCGCCTCAACTATCGGGATGTCATTCTGGAACAACATGTATGTTTGTTTAGGTTCGTCATGGGTGCAGAATTTCTGTTTATAGATGACAACGCCATTCCTTACCACGCAAACATTGTAGACGAATGCCTTCAATTCTAGGATATGACCCGTATGGACTGGTCAGCATATTCACTGGACTTGAATCAAATAGAGCATATGTGGGACATGCTTGGCCGAAGAATTGCAGCCCGTCAACCCCCTCCCACATTTCTACTAGAACTTCGGAGAGTAATGTTTGATGAGTAGTGTAATATTTATCAAGATCAGATCGATAATTTGATACTTAGCATGTGCCTATAGGCGTTGCACGACATGTATTGCCTTCTCTAGGGGGCATACTATGCATTAACCATAATACTAACTAGGTTATATTTGGTTTTGTAAATGGTTCTCTTTTGAAATTTTTTCCAGGGGGTAAAAATCTCAACTTTTATTAATGATGTCAAATCATATAGCATCTTTTTTGCTCTTTACCTTTTGTTTAATAAATACACTTTACAAATAAGTCACATTTGTCTGTTCTGTCTCTTTTTTTGCCTGAACATGCTTCATATTTTGTGTTGTTGAAATTGCTTAAGTATAATAGATTTTTAACAAAATAAATGCAATAATAAATTTTAAAAAATTGAATTAAAGTAATATTTCTTAACAATTTGTGCATATACTGCTTGAGCCAAATTGAGTGTAAATATAAAGATATAATAAAGTAAACATTTTTTGATTGAGGATTAAGGTCTTAGGAGGAAGCGTTTATTGTAGTGAAGTCTGTATATGTAATTATATATATATATATATATATATATATATATATATATATATATATATATATATATATATATATATATATGTATATATATATGTATATATAAAGATATATATATATATATATATATATATACACTGCTGGACAATTGCTAAGGATGGATAAATGGATAACACTGTCGTCCATAGCAACCACAAAATGAAAGGAAGCAAAATGTAGAAAATTAGAATAAGTGCGGGATATAGTAAGAAGAAGTATGCGTATGCAAATTTTTTTCCACGTCTGTTCATCACGTGATAGCGTTCATAAGAGCTTTAAGCATTTTGACAAGTGTGGACAATTATTGTTTCGAGTTAAAGTTTTACAGGAAAGATTTAATAGACGAACTTGAAATTTTCGCCATGTCTTCCTGACATCACTTAGATGATTTTATGCGTGGCCGAATTATTGGAAAGATCGAAGAAGGGCGAAAAATAACAGATGGTATCAAGGAATTCGTCATCGCTCACACCGTTGTTTCACGGATGTGGAAGTCATTTAAAACTACTGGAATGTGTATTAGTTGGCACGGTGAGGTCGTGTTAGAAGTACGACGCCTACAGAAGACAGATATATCGTCCTATCAGCAAAAAGAAATAGGCGCACCACAGCTCAGCAGGTGGCAAATCAGTTTTTTGCTGCTTCAGGAAAGCAGATCTCCCGAAAAACTGTTGCCAGACGTTTAAAGGGAGGAGGACTTTTACGCCCATAGACCTGTTGCGTGTATCCCATTTACCAGACAGCACTGTACTGCCCGTTTGCAATGGTGTCGTGAGCATCGCAATTGGACTGAACAGTCATGTCGGATATCCGTCCCTTTCCTGGATATTTTCTGTACAATAAGCAGTACACTCTCACGCCAGATCAGTTGGCATCTTCAATCCAGTGACAGACTTAACCTACTCTCATCTGAGAATAGTAGGCATGCCCAGTCCTGTTGAGTCAAATTGCGATGCTCGGGCGTATAATTCTCCTCCTTCCCTCAAACGTCTGGCAACAATTTTTCGGGAGATCTACTTCCCTGAAGCAGCAAGAAACTGATTTGCCATCTGCTGAGCTGTGGTGCGCCTGTTCCTTTTTGCTGATAGGACGATATATTTGTCTTCTTCAGGCGTCGTACTTCTAACACGACCTTCCCCGTTCCGCCTACTACACATTTCAGTAGTTTTAAATGACTTCCACAACCGTGAAACAACGCTGTGAGCGATGTCGAACACCTTGGTAACATCTGTTATTTTTCACCCTTCTTCGATCTTTCCAATAATTCGGCCATGTATAAAATTATCCAAGTGATGTCGGGAAGCCATACCAAAAATTTCAGTTTGTCTATTAAATCTTTCCTGTAAAACTTTGACTTGAAACAACAACTGTCCAAACGCGTAAAAACCTTTAAAGCTCTTATGAACAGACGTGGGAAAAAAATTTGCATACGCATACTTATTCTTACTATATCCCGCACTTATTCTAATTTTCCACATTTTGCTTCATTTTGTGGTTGCTATGGATGATAGTGTTATCCTTCCTTAGCAATTGTCCAGCAGTGTATATATTTAAGAAATTTTGTAAAAAATAATTATAATTGCAGAGTTAGTCTAGATTTTTAAAGATTCAGTAATGAATTATTATATTTTTGGTTTTTTATAAAATAATTAACATGAAAAATATTTTAATACTATTTTAATTGTATTGATAATTTTCTTGTCATTTATTTAAAGACTTATTGTTATTTTTATTTAAAGATTTATAGTTATTTTAAAATTTTTTTACAAATATTTATTTTAAAGATTTAATTATGTTATATTCAAAGCATAAATGTGTTGCAGTGAATTTGATTAAATTTAGATTATAAAATATACATTGGTTTTACTGAATAATTTTAGTTTTCATTACTTTCAAAAAACTTTTCAAAATATAAAAAAATGTCAAGATATTACAGATTCAGAAATTCAATATAAATCAATTGACATATATAGCAGATGTCACGATGAATAAATAGGTATAATTTCACAAACCTAATATTGCCCACCAGTCAAAATGTAATTAATAATTCAATTTGATGTAAATAGTTTCATTGTTTCAACGGAACAATGACGTCATATAGTCACTTTGCATGACGTCATTATTTCTTTTCCTTGAATTCACGAATTCTCCGATCACGGATTTCCCAGGAGAATTCTCTGGTAGCTTGCGCCTGGCCTAAGATTCATGTAAATAGATAATCTATTAAAAGTTACATGCTTTTCAATATCAATATTGCTTTTCATTATCTTCTGTCATTTTTCTATATTTTTTCTTCTTCTCAAGGAAATTTTCTAACAACTTCTATTTTTTACTCCTTTTTGCTAATGTGTGGGACAAATTTACGCAAATACAATGTACATGTAATCAACTATATACACGGACTGTTAATCACGAAAACGTACCAGTAGGAGAAAAAAAAGAAAAAAAGAAATGTGATATAAATTTTCTGATCCCTAAAACTAAGGCAGTATACTGTCCTTTGCAGTTGCTCAGCTCCTGAAATAATCGAAATGTCTATGACTTAAGTCTTTCATTGATTCTTACTATCAAAATGTTTTGTCCATAAGGGCTGTTGGGGGCAATTTCAACTTCTGGTTTATTTCTAGTTCAAAGAAAATGAATCAGATGTATATAGATCACAATGAACAAAATATAATAATTTATTCCGCCTTGCAGGTCCTGACATCTTAGTGCACGTTACTGATCCACGGTCAGGGATTGGGCTGTCACAAAAAAGTATTACAACTTAATCATACATAAATATAACAATTATAGTGTAAATTTCACATTCCAATCAAAATAGTATCAGTATATTTTTTAGTTATTTGAATCTCACGTCTTTGATAGGATATGTCTCTTCTCTACTCTAGTTCTATCATTATGAGGCAAACATGCACAATGAATGTTTTAGAGAAATATTGAACCAATGACCTCACTTTCTTTTCCTTTTTTTTTATTTATTTAATTAATTAATTTTTGAGTGTTTATTTATGCCTTGTCATAAAAACTAAAAATTACTTCTTTTTCAGCAATTTGTAATTTGAAATCTTGAAATATATAAACAACATTTGTGTGTGGCAATTCTTTAAATTGATATATTGATAAGAACATGACGCAAAAATTGCTTAAATTGATAAAAACATTTTGGGGTCGGCTTTAAGTCATGATGCAAGTTTTATGAATTGTTGCATATAGAAGTTAAGTAATTATTCTAATTCATATGTATAGTTTGATGTGATGTGCAAATTAATTAGAAATTGCCTTTGAGACTTTTATCCTACGGGATTAATGATTTTTGTATGATGTAATCAATATTTTTGGATCGTGTATATAATTTTGATAACTTGTATTGAACTCTTAGAAATTCATCATGTCTCAGAAGAAATTTATTGTTCATAGTTCGCTTTGCTTAAAGGAGTTTAATCAGAAATATACTACTCTCGTGCGTAAAAAAGCTAATTCTGAATTACTGAAAAAAGTAACTTACTCTGTTCATGGTCAAAGAAATGTGGCCATTGTATTCCGAGTCTTAAAAAATGCATTGAAAATTCGCTATATTGTATTAGGATCTGCTGTTAGTGGTGGAGTTCATATGTCGAAGGTAAAGTGTGATTTTTGTAGATGTTTTTGATCAGTAGTAACTAGTGAATACTTTGTACTTGTTGATGTAATTAATTTTTATTTGCATTATGTAAAAATTAATCTGATTTCGGCCCTTTCTAAGTATAAATAACCTTAATATCTCTAAAACTAAGGTATTAGATGCACCATACCATTGATAATGAGATATAATTTTTCTTTTTCACCTTGCAGTTGTCACTTACATTTTTCTTGTCACATTGTCAAAAAGGCAGAGGTGTTTAATCATATAATACATAATTTTTCTTTTTAAGTTTGCAATTGTTATTAACATTTTTCTTTTCACATTGCTCTAATGAAAGAAAAAAAGGATATTATATGGGTACAGATGAAATGAAGTTTACTATTTCACCAAAACATAAGCATTTATTTTAGACATACACTCTAAAAATATTCCATTGAAAATTTTGATATTACTTAAAGTTATAGGTGATAAATATTAATGGCTGTATATTTTGAAATATCTGTATATAATATTTATTTTTAAAATATCATGAAACATTTTGCTTTTCTTAATTTCGATTAACTTTTTGCATATAAGTCTAACAAGAAAGATAGAATTTAAAATTTATAAATGTTACTAAATATATTTAATTATTTTGCATAGTAAAAAGTGAATATATTTTTACGCTATATTTGAACTAGAATGTGGAACAGTTCCAAAGATGTGGACCATTAATATTAAGAGATTTTTCACACATAATATAATCAGGATCATCAGTAAGTTCAAAATGGTACAGTTGCTCCTTTAGAAATTTGTATATTCAGTCAGTTATCATAAAGATGAAGTGTCTTTCTTTCCCCAGTCCTCTTAAGCACATTTGAGGCCTAGGAGAAATAAGACTTTATGAGGCTCTGCCAACATGGATTTCCTCCTTGTTGAAAGTTGCTTGATGACTTGGAATTTTCTGTCAGTTTAAAAATTTGTTTTTCAAATTTAATAGTGGATACAGGAGATCTAAAACAAATGTCTTTATTTGCAAGGTTATCTGCGATTTCATTTTTTTTTATAAATTAAAGTAATTAAGAATGGATTGTAAAATTATCTCCATCCTAGCAATAAAATAATTAAAGACATATTTACAATTCTATATCTAAAAAGCAGTAAAACAGATTTTGAAACTATGCATATTGGAACCTGATAATCAATGAAGAAATATAAAATTCTTTTCTTACTTGTCCAAAATTTTTTGGAGAATTAAGTAAATCACAAGCATTTCATTAAAATTGTCTGAATTTAAATTCAAAAGTATTCTTAAGTATAAAAAAATCAGCTACTGCTGTTCTTGAAATTCTCTCTACATCAATATGAACATGAATCAAAATATTGGTAGTGTATCTATGAATGATGGTAACAAGAGGAGAGGCTTCTATTTGGATAAGAAGGAAATATCAAAGAATTGTATTTCACATTTCATGGTACCGAGAAAATAAATAATCTAAAAAATGGATTTATGTAAAATGACAAAATAATTATTTTTTGGAACTGATAAAAAAGTACTGTTTAGTTTTTATTAGTCTCAGCATACCAGAGCTAATGTTTGATTAATGGAGAAATGGCTGGAAATGATTTGAAAAATGCTTTATGAAATAATGCAAATATTATACTCTTTATTAACTTCTCCTTATGACCTTTGATCTGCTTAAATTATTGTACACTGAATTTTTAACATGGTACTTTTTTTCTATGTACCAAACATGATTGTTTTTCTGCTTGAAAATATAATTTCTACTTTTTAAAATATAATTTTTATTTTTTAAAAGAATATAGCTACTATTTTAAACAATTTTAAAGAATTTAAGAATAGTTTATGTTTTAATAGCTTATAAAAATTTTTGTACTTATTTATTATTTATATCCATTTAGTAATTAAGTGTAATATAAATAACCAATATTAAATGTTATAAAAAAGATTTTGTTTCATTTTTACTCTGTTGACATGTATCCCATTTTCGTTCTCCAGAATATATTTGTCAAAATTATTGATTAATATATATAATTTTAAAAAAATGAATGAAAGTTGTATTGAGCATGTAAAAACTTTGTTATAAATTGATAGAATTTTTAATAAAAATGGACAAAAATACATGATTACAAATGACAACCTCTTTATATATTGACATCAAAAAGAAAATGTTTATTCAATGAATGAAATGCTTGTTGAAATTATTGATGTTGTACTTTTCAAGCACAAGCTTGGAAATTTGAAAAGTTTTCTTTTTGGATTGGTATGTTTTGTGTATCACTTAGCTTTACATTTTTGAAAGAAAGTTAATTCATTAACGATGTTACTTAAAAGCTATTGTTAGAAGTAACACTTTCAACTAAAATAAGAAGAGATGACAAAATCTTGAAATGAAAAAGAGGATTAAGTATTGCAAATAACATACAAATCTATTTCTTTTATTCAAATTTGAAAATATATTCCTATATGAAAATTTGCTAAAATTGTTTGCCATTTAGTTACAATTTTTGAGTTTTGTTTGCTAGATTTCAACCAAGTTATTATCAAAATGAAGTGTAGTTTATTGTTTTTAATTATTGTACATATGCCTTTAGTTTAAATTTAAATTTGTATTTTTCTTTTTTTTAAGTATGTTTATTATTTCCATTGTGAACATTTGAAGATTTAAAATTTTTTGTTTAAATTCTTAAACTTAATATTACAAAAAATTGAACTTTTTTTCATGATTGAAAATTTTTCCAAATTTAATAATTTTTTTCAAATACTAAATAGTTTACACAGAGAATTGATTGTAACTCAAAATTTCGCATTTTCAAATAATCCTGTAAATTGTACCATATTTTGATAATTATAACTATGTATTTCAAAATAAATTGAATATAAAGAATATAATTTTTTATTATAATGTTAACTATGTGGAAAATTATTTATTTTAATATATTTTAGAAATATGAAGAATGGAAAGATAATCTTCCAGATTTTAGTTGGATCTCTGATATGCTTCCTCCTCCTGAGAAGTTAGATGAATACAAGGAAAAATTTAATGATTTAAAAAATCAAATTAACTTGCCAGATAAAGGCTGGATTAAAAAAAATATGAATTTACTGTCTATAAAGATGGATAATTGGAAAGATTTGTTTGATGATGATGCATCTGATGGTGATCCTACTACTTTGATGGCAGAAGGTACTCAATGATTTTTCTATAAAATCAAGCTTTTGAACTGTCACAAACTTGTATTTTTTATTTATTTAACCTATGGATTATAATAGAAATGGCTACTTAACTATTAGCTTGTTTTATTCAAGAAACTGAATTTCAATCCTTTCATTAGTTAAAAAGTTACTTTGTTGTAACTAATTTATAACACATATAAAAATTTGTTGTAACTAATTTTTTATATGTGTTTTGTTATATTAAAATATATACACACATTTTAATTTATACATGTTTTCTAGTGATATTTCATGAACATTTTCTTATTTTATAATGACTCACTTTTATATATGTTGTGTAAATTAATATTTTTATGGTTTTACATTTGTGCACTTAATTATTCATTTACTTCTAATTAATGTATTGGCAATTCAAAATGTTTTGACATTCAAATATATATTGGTATATTCTATCAAATATCAGTAATAAACAGCTTTGGTTTTAAAGGTATAATTTAATCCAAGTTTATAAAAATTTATTAATGTATATATAGTTGTGCAATGTTATCTAACATTTGCCATAATATCATTGGTAAATAATTGATCACAATAGAGGAACAATTTATTTGAATTTGTTATTTTTGTCATTATCTTCTATCGAAATAGTAACATGAGAAATTACTTTTTATTTAAGGTATAAAATAAAAAATGTTCATATTAATTATAAAAAAATGTTAGTATGAATTCCTATGTATGACAGTTCAGCTCAAAATTTTATATTTCATTTAGAAGTTGCAAATAATGTAGTTATAAATTTTAAACAATATCATGATTATGTTTAATTACTCCTGATAAAATTTATTCAACGTTTTGGCAATCTAGTTTTCTGTTTTTCTTTCTAAATTATAATTAAACTTGCATTTTCTGAAAATTAGGTAGACTGCTGAATTTAGACATAGTTAATTTCCTCAGAAGAATTTTCTTATTTTTAATATTTATTTGTAAGTTTTGAAATGTAAAACATGTAATGCAGTTTCTTATCTCTGAAAAATGATTGTTATTTTATAAATATTTTTTCATTTAAAAAATGATTTTTGTATATCTTGTTATACTAAAATGATAATATAATTGTTGTTGCATTAATAACTAAAATTATTTAAAATGTTTTCTTCTTCATAAATTTCTCTTAGCTTTATATAATTTGTTAGTGTTAGAATTAAGTTAAAGAATTAAGAAATTTTGTTTTGTAGTTCAAATTAGCTTTGGTTTTACTTACTTTGTGTTGAATTATTTTCTTGTATATACATTTAATATTTTAAATTTCTCTTCTATGTAACTTGTCTAAAACTTTTCTTATATTGAAATTTTGTTTGAACTTTATTAGGTCACTTTACTAGTGTTGGAGAAAATAAACCAATTTTTCCTTTAGGTCTGTGAATTTTCTTTCTTTTATTGATACCTTTATTTTTTTAAAAGTTTTTTATTATAATAAGCTAATTGTGTGAATTTTATTCTTTTGTTTTAAGAGCATGTGTTATAATGTATTTTCTTCACCTATTAAAAAACTTCTTTAGTTTGCAAATCTTGTAAGATGATAGTTAATTTGAACTACAATAATTCTTAATTTTGACAATTTATAGCTTTAGCAATTTAATGTATCCAGTAGATGATACTTTTTTTTAATTTTTATAATATTAAATATCAACCATATATTTAATTGGACAATTCTTGTTTACTTAATTTTTATCTGTAAAAAACAAATCTCTAAAAAAATTGCTAAAAATGTGTAAATTTAAATAAGAAACTATTAAAGTTTGCTATTTATGTAAATTATAAAAATAGAGTAGTTTAATGTTATATGTGTATCTTGCATTTTAATAATGACAATTGTTAAATATTTTGCTATTGGCAAGTGTACAGATAATTTAATATGCCTTGTATACACTCTGTCACCAAAAAAAAAATAATAATAATAATTGAAGCACTTAAAAGAATTTATTTGATTATGATGAAATTTTATAGGCAAAGACCCCTCGATTGAACATGCAAATGATAAAAATTTTAAAACTAATGAATTTGAATTGCAGCTGTAGCTTGCATTTCTGTTGAACAATTCAGAAAGTGTACAAGCTATAATAGAGGGTAAAATCTACCTTTCATTTCTGCTGTTAATTCCTTAGAGAAATGATGAATGGTGCCATCATAACTTTTTCAAAGACCTTATAAGCAAGTGAATGACTTCGAACATGGTCATATTGTTGAAATGCGTGAAACTGGATGGTAATACTGAGCAATGAGTCATCACCTGCAATTTACACAAATAGTTGTGCAAAGGTGTATGCTGCAATGGTTTTTGTGAGGAACTTCTTGCAAAATGAAAGAAATATATCTCTAGGCTGCCTTTGTGTGTTTAATACTCTTTCTTGATCAGCAAGGTGACCAAACATTTTAGTTGAATATATCTGGGACATTGTAGGATGCCAGATTCAGGATGGAGCAACAACCAGTGTATACTGGTAGCATGTACTGCAGGATGACAATAGAAGCCTCTCTCACTTCTTACTGAGGCATATACAATTATGAAATAGCACTAGAGGCAGTTCTGTCAGCAATTAGTTTGATCCTTTAAGCTGTATTGTGAGCTGTGGATGGGCCTTATGGCCTTGATATTTTTATCATTTCACTATCTGCATATGAGTTATGTGCATTTAATTTCATTATGAACAACCATTTCTTAATGCTTAAATTTTTTTGCAAAAGAATGCAAACATTTTAAGTTCTATAATTTGATTCTTCCTTCCTATCTTAAGAATTAAATTGTATGAAATTTTTACTCCATTATATTTATTATCAGGAATCGGAATTTTTTTATAAGACTTG
Organism: Latrodectus elegans; assembly: GCA_030067965.1. Taxonomy (NCBI): domain Eukaryota; kingdom Metazoa; phylum Arthropoda; class Arachnida; order Araneae; family Theridiidae; genus Latrodectus; species Latrodectus elegans. Next base: position 26,728,557 of record CM057815.1, on the reverse strand, counting down.
ATTTTATTTTATTTTTGTTGGTTGGTTAGTGTCATGTCTTTGGGGAGAACTATAGATGACCATGAGTGTGCAGAACACAGCTAGTTATCTCCTTGTGGTTTAAAGAGCATAAACTCTTTTTAAACTCTTTTTGATATCAAGGGGGATTCCCCAAGCTGAGCCAGTGATCTTAAAATTACAGGGCAGTCAAAAAATATTTTCTTCTTGTAAACATAAAATTGTCCAAATCCTGGAAGATGATATTGGAACCAAAATCTACAGGTCTAATGCAACATGTAGACATTTTAGACAGAATGTATGATTTCATTTGAAGTTGTGTTAGTTACCCATGTTTTTATGACATAATCCATTATATACATGTGCATTTGAAATTTTAGCAACCAATGAAGTTTATGTTATTTGTTTTGTTTTTACTACATTTATGTTTTAAACATTGCATGTTCTAATAGAAAGTTTAAGTTAATTATTTTCTTACAGTTTAAACCTTAATTAGAAGTTATTTGGGTATTATAATTTTGTAAAATTTAATTTGTGATATATATTTTTGAAATTGAATTTTTTTAAATTTGAAGTATCAGAGAAGTGGTAAGGGGTGAATAATTTTACTTTGTTTTATCTGATTAAATTTGTTATTAATTTGATTATTTTCTCACAATTTAAAAGTTAATTGGTTGTTATAATTTTGTAAAGACGTTTAGTTTGTAATTTATACTTCTAAAAGCTATATTCGAAATTAAATTAATATTTTTCTAAGTCATTTTCAGTGGAGTATGCGAGAAATAAAGATTAAGTTGATAAAATTTTACTTTAAGTGTTCAATTTAGTTTCTATTTTATGTACTAAATTAACAATTTATTAAGTATAGTTTAGAAATATTTGAAGTATATATGGGTTTCTCTTATTGAATTTTATGTAATACTCAATTCGTAAACCTAGAATGTGTGTGATAATGCTTGGTTAATTAGAAAGCAAGTTTTCATAAAAATGGATGCTATTTATATTATTGATTTAGCTTTATTGCCTGGTTTTTCACATGTGCTAGTTTACACTGTATAGATAATTTTTTATGGTGGGTAGCCACTGCCTGTTTTATTAGAAGCAAATTTTCATTAAAAAAAGGATGCTATCTCCATTATTGGTTTACCTTTATTGCTTGGCTGTTCATCATTGGTAGAATGTGTTGCATTGCATATTTTTTTAAGTTTGTGCCACTGCCTGACTAATTAGAAAATGAATTTTCATAAAAATTATGTTATTTTTGGGCCCCAGCTGCTCAATAGATTTATTCCGCTTCTCAAAAGTTTAGCAACATGAAACATTGGTTGCCGCAAGAAGCAATTAGGAGGATGACCCTGTTTTCATACTGGTTTGCTGTGTCTATTATTTAGTTTTGTAGTATAGTAGTAAATAAATGTAATGAAAAATTTCAAAATTAAAAATAGTGCAATATTTAAAGTTTCAGTGAATGTAATCAGGATTTACAAAACAGAATATTTGTAAAGTGATGTAATTTAAGTTAGTGAGATAACTGTGTATCAGTTGCTGCAAAAATTGGTACTCTTGCACCAAATTAGTTCTGCATATAAAGATTTTTCCATAAAATCAATTAATAAAGCTTAATACTTCTAAAAAAATTTTTGATGAAAATATTTATGTAATACCTATATCATTTATTGATTTATCCATTATAAATGATCTACTCTAATACAGATATTGCATTGTCAACTACAATGTCAGCTACTGCAGCTTCTTTTAAGGATTCGACGTCCAGTGCAGATGTAAATAATGAAAAGGCAAGAATTGATAAATTACAAGAAGAATTAATTAATGTTCAGGTAGGATATAAATTGAAAACCTCATTACTAAAAATTGCATAGTTAAGCTTAATATGTCTTACATATTCCTATTTGATTCATATATTGTAGATCAAATATCAGAAAGAAGTAGAAAGATTAGAAAAAGAAAATAAGGAACTTCGTAAACAAGTTATGTTAAAATCAGTTAAATCTCAACCAACAAGAAAAATTAAGGTATATTTTTTTCATCCTTTTTCTTTGTTTCAAATTTTATAATATATCTATATGTATCATGATTGTAGATAACATAAAATTTCTTAATATTCATTTGGTCACATAAGAGATATACAAAATTTGATGCAATTTAAATCTCATTTTTTTATTTATTCATTGATATTTGTTATAATACAATATATTATATGATGTATTTGTTATTATACAATATATTCTTAATGGCATAATTTTTTTTATCTTGATTAAAATATTTATGAGGTTTCTTTTTTTATTTAAAAGATTACATTGATATTCCTTTCAAATGAAATGAAAAATCATTTATTGAATTATGGCTATGATTAAATAAGTTGATCAATGATATTTTCTCACTTTTCTAGAAACATTTACAATTGTCTAGAGTTTACACTTATTCTCAAGTCAAATTTCTCTAATCTCAAATTTTTTATTTATTATTCGTCAACTAATTCATTATATCAGTTTGCATGACAATTTATTTCTTCTATTTCATTTCCTGAAAAAATAGCATCAGATATAAACGGGATGTCAAATAATTCAATAAGCTATTATCATAAATTTATTTTATAAATAAGAAAGATATCCCTAAAAATTATTTAATAAAGTATTTACTATGAATCAGGAAAATTTTCTATTGCAAAAATATTTTATATATAAACATACATAAATAAAAATGGAGTTTTCTTTGTTTTTTTAATTAGATAGTTTTTATTTATAATTTTTCTAAAGTTGGTTGGTTTATTTTATAATAAGGTGGAAATGCTAAATAAAAATAAAATTTTTAGATAGTTTACTACATAAAAATTTTATTCATACTATTTTCTCAATTTGATGTGCTAGTGAAATGTATTATTCAAGTAAACTTTTTAATGTTTTATGAAATTTTTATACCAAAAAGCTTTGAATTTTTTAGGAAAATAAAGCAATGCATTTTTTTTAAATTCATAAATAATCTATCTACAAATATTTTAAGCAATTCTAAATTTTATTCTAATTAAAAAGATTGTGGATATTTTTTTACATCAAAATGTTTGTATTTTACAGTGCTTGATTAAGTAGAATTATTATTTATCATTTGAAATCAAATATTATTATTCTGCTAATAATAAAAATATTCATATAAATATTCATTATTTTATAACTAAAAGTATATATATAGGGTTATTATTATTTTTCAAGGAAATAACTGAAATTCAGAAATATTTTATTATTTTGCTATGTATTTATTATACTATATTTTATTACTAAAAGGAACAATTATTTACAAAGTAAATAAGCAAAATTTTTAAAAGTAATTTTTTAACTAAGAAAATTTTACTCTGAAATTGTCTTTTTATTCAAGAAATGAATAGTGCTGGTTTATTTTATACTTATGACTAATTAGTAGCTATATATAATTTCTTAGCAGAAATATTATTCATATTAACCAGGTTTCATTTTGAAAATTTGTGTGTATGACTAATCCCAAAATATATTTTTCAATTATTATATATTATTTTCAACATTTTTTAAACATTTACAACATTTTATGATAAATGTTCCATTTGTAAAATAACTTCCTGTTACTGTCACAGAAATCAACTTTCAACTGTTGCTTAATGTAGAATGATCAAAGCAGTTTCTATTGTATAAGAAAAATTTAGTCTTTTGATTTATTTAACAAAAATTTAAAGAATACAAGTTTATATAATATGGCTTTAAAATTCATTACATTCCATTAAAATGTTATAATACTTTTAATGATGTAATGTATTTTATGTTTTATTAAAAAACATAAAATATTAACAAATTTATTGTTGGAAGATTGCGATTCTGATTATAATTAATTGTTTGTACTAAATATTGATATTTCAGAATGCTGTTGCTTTCATATGTTAAATACCAATGAGTTACTGAAGTTTATCAAACTTAAAAAAAATCATCTGAATAAAAATTTTGTAATTTTAAATTATATATATGGAATTCCTTAAAAATTGTAATAAAAAATAATTTAGTAATTTGAGGATATCTTTTGAAAACAATATGAATTTGCTTTTTTTAGCTATTAAAATTCCTATCACACATTTAAGAATTTATTATAATTATTTTAAACCCCTTTTTTTTGGAGTTATTTTTTTTCCCTTTAGTTTTTTGATATGTGGTATATTTGTAAAATTTAATAGAATAATAACCAATGTTGGAAAAAGAAACTGAGTTAAGAAATACAATATTTCTTGCCATAAAGTACATTAATCATTATTGGAAATATGCAGACCAATTTTAATTGCTTAACTTTATCAAAGAGATACTTTCTGAAGTTAGAAAAACTGAAAATAAAGTTATTGTCTGTCTTTGAGGTTTTAAATCATTTATTAAAACATAGATTCTCCAAAATTTCACATCTTTGAATTAGAAGTTATAAGAGATTTGCAATCCAACAGTTTTGTAAAATGCTAAACAATATGTTCAATTTATAATTTTTAAGAAATGTAAGAAAAAAATCAAATTTGATGTAAAATTATTACTTATTTGATAGAAGTGATAACTGTGGAAAATGTATGTACTACATTTTCATATGATGAGCAATATATAAATTTTCAGATTTTATGTTTTTGAATGGTCTAAAAACATCTTCCCTTTCAGAAGGGGATCAATATATATCCTTTCTGGAAAGTCTCAAACTGTCCAGGATATAAATTATTGTACCATTTAATACAGAATTATTAAATATTTAATTTTTTGATCATATTATTTCTCCAGTTAGTAAGTTAGATTCTGCACTCTAGGATTCCATCATTTACCATTCAAATCAAATAGTTACCAATACTCACAGAAATTTTTGTAAATTAAAATAATTCATTATGGCATGTTGGAATAAATTATATATTATTTGCTTACATAAATTTCGGATTCAAATTTAAATGAAAATATTTTATTTTAGAAATCATTGATAGATATGTACTCTGAAGTTCTGGATGAATTAAGTGATTATGATTCTAGTTATAATACTCAAGATCATCTTCCTAGAGTAAGCTTTTATTCTAATATATACTTTAATAGTAATTAGTCAAGTTTAATTTATTCCTATACTAAGTTTCCCTTTTAATGCTTTGTTATTTTTCAATTAATTTACCTTCAAAACATGAATATTTTTATTTGCTTCCATAAATGAGATAATTTGTTATTTAAATAAAACTTAGAAAAGGTCAATTGATATTAATCATTTTTTTAATTTCATTTTGTATAAGAATTGCTTAGAAAAATATTTTGTGTAAAAAACATAAAAATATATTTCCAAGTTATTTTTTTAATTTAAATAAATTCTTATGTGATATATTGATGCTTTGCTTATGTGAGAAAATAAGAATGCACTTTACAAAAACAAAATTATTGTTAAGAGTAATATGTTTTATATAGTGTTTATTACTACCTTTGTTTTGTAAGAATGTTTTTAAAATCTATAACTGCATAATTCTTTTAGATTTTAATTGTAAAATATGCTATATGTGTTTTTGGCAAATTTTATTTCAATATGAGATTTTTATCAATTAAAATACATTGTTATTTCATCTTTTTGCATCTTATATTATACTTGTATCATTTGAATTACAAATACTTTAAACTTTAAATACTGTTATATATTTAAAATAAAATGATTGTAATCAATGTAATTATATATATGTTTTTTATTGTTATTATTATCAATGTTTTTTATTACTCAATTCTGTTTATATTTTTAAACATTGCATTTTTTTTGTTTCATATAGTCTGAAATATAGTTAAATATTTTAATTTATTTTTTGAATGATAATCAAAATAACCTTTTATACCAAAGAAATGTGAATAATAAATTTCTTATCATGCATGACATAGTTTTAAAGTATGTATTAAATTTATTATGATATACTTTTACTCTCTATATAATTAATATTATTTAATCTCTTGTACATTGATTTTGGTAGAAATTATTTTTGTATGTGTCCAGGGTTGTAGAACTCAATTTACATTTCCCAGTTAAATTTTCAGAAAATTAAATTTTAAATATCGAATTGAGTAATTTTTATTAAAAATAAATTTTTATGGTGTTAAAATTGAAATTGGAAGTATTGAAATTTTTTTATTCTAATTATTAAATATTATGCAACCAACTTGAATTTAAACCAAATTTACTTTCAGGTTGTAGTTGTAGGTGATCAAAGCTCTGGCAAAACAAGTGTATTAGAAATGATTGCTCAAGCTCGAATATTTCCAAGGTATATTTATTCTCCAATTATTTAAAAATTATTATTATAATAATTTAATAATGTGTTTATGGACTATATTAAATGAAAAATAAATTAAAAATTTTTATAATTTGTCTATTACAATAATAACTTATACCTAAAATTATTGATTGTATTTCAAAACCTTGCATATTTTAAACATTTTGTATTACTTTATTGATATTAAAATAATGTCAATTTAGTTTAAAGTTTAAAGATCTTTTAAATATTATACGTAATATAATCTCCCAACAGTTTTGATTATGTAATTTGGATAAATGTTTTAGATATAAAAATATAAATCTGCAATTTTCCCCCTGGTTTTTTGTATTTTTATCTGATTAATATTTTTATGCTATACAAATAATTTATCATTGTAATTGCACTTTTAATATTGCTGAGTTATATATATGAGCCTATAAACACACTTTCTTCCTATCTGGCTATGCATTAATTCTTTTTTCTTATGTTTTTATAACTAATGATAGTAAGCAATTATAATGTTATATTCGAAATTATAAATTGTGCTTAATATCTTGTTTTAAAATAAGTATTAAATATTTCATTTGCTTTTAAAGAGGTGCAGGAGAAATGATGACTAGAGCTCCTGTGAAAGTTACTCTTAGTGAAGGTCCTTATCATGTTGCATGTTTTAAAGATAGTTCACGAGAATTTGATTTAACTAAAGAAAGTGAGGTAATGCTTGTTGTATCATCATTATTTTTATTAAATTACTGCTGTTCTATTTTTTTGTTTATGTTCATACAGAGAAAAATTAATTTTATTGCAAGGAAAGTTAATTACATGCTTTTCGTTATATTGAACTATTTTATATTAAACTATAAATCATAATTTAAAATATTTCTTAAAATTAAAAAGTTTATTAAAAGCAAAAGCATCAAAATTAATTCTTAATAAACTTTTCACTCTTCATCTTACTCTATGTGTCAAAATAAATAAATAAAACCCTTTTAAAAATGTAAAAAGAAATTAATTCATAGTATTAAGTTTATATAAAGACATTTTTGAATAGTTAGTAGTATCTTTTAGTAATTTTTGTTTGTTAAACTGTTCTATAGAAATTTCTGTTTAAAAATTATTTTTAAATATTTTTTCGTTGGTTGATTGTGTGAGTATTTCAAATTCACTAATTAATCACCTGATGAAAAAAATATTAATTTTTTTCTGTAATTAATGCTGCTTCTATTTTTGTATTTTAGAAAGATACATGAAAATATTATTGAATTTATATTTTATTAGTTATCACCTCTTTTTACATAAAGCTCAAAAAATATTAATCTATAAAATTTTATATATTGTGAAACATTGTTTGTTTACTAAATACATGCTGAGATTAATCTAAATTTTTAAAATAAAATTGGTTCAAATAAAAAAATATAGTGCCCAATGTTTTATTAGGATCAGGAAAACTAATATCAGTGTGCAAATGAAACAATTAAACTCTGTGTCCAATTAATGATCTAATGTGATAGACAGCACCTACATAAAATAATAAATATCTCTTAAAGCATTGTTGTTACATTGGCTGGTTATGAAGATTTATATGAGGTGTAACATACAATAGATGGAACAAAGTGTTTCTAAGGTAGCATTTAATCTAAGATTTCATCTACAACCTTTTCACCAGTTTATTGTAAGTATTAATTACATGATAACACATAAAATCTTAGATAGTGACGCAGCCAAAAGAAAAGCCTCTAAAGAATGGAAGAACTTTTAAATGAAATAAAAATGGGATACTTAAACTTGCTGCTGATTTCAATATTGGATCATCAACAAATGTCAGCATACAAACTGTTCAACGGACCATCATTGATATAAGCTTTCTAAGTTCACATATATTGTTGACTGCAAAGCTGAAAGCTTCATATTTTGCTTGGAATCACTAATTGTTGGATTGTTCGTAATTACAAATAGGAGTATTGCCATCCTTATGAATCTCATTTTTAGTTGCATTGTGTGGGTGGATATTTGAATTGAAAACTTTAACACTCTCTTGTATTCTACAAGTCAACAGGGACTGCTGGACCTTTTGTGATTGTATGCAGCTGCAGTGTTGAGGAGTCTCCATTATATCTTGAAATCAATTAGACTGGAATTGATATGCAAGTATCCTGTCTGATCATTTACATCCATTTATACCCATTTTACATTATGATGGCTAATTCCATCTGAACAGTGGGATCACTATATGTCAAGAATTACTTTTCAGTGGCTCTAAAATTATTTTTCTGATTTTATACATTATCGCTGATCACTCATATTTGGGATGCTTTGCATTATGTCCTTCACAAAAGGTCTATTACACTTAAAACTAATGGATTTTTCTATTGCCCTATAGGATTCATGAATGAATTTGTTCAGGATACCTTCAGATATCAGTAATGTAATATTGTACTGCATTGTTTTCATTTTCTCCTGGGGATTCCATTCATATTCGCATGATAAAACATTTCTCTGGTGCATGAATGTATTATATGATTAACTTGTAAAAGTTTTCCCTCTGAATATTGATATGTTTTAAAAAATTTTACCAGCAATTTAATTAATATTAAAATTTAACATTGCCAAATTTTGCTACAAATATATGAACTATATATTGGTGCTAAAACATTTTATAAAAATCTATTTTTAATTTCTTTCTTCCTATATATTTTTAAATACTTTTTAAAGTTTTTTAAGATTTGAAAAATGGTGTTTTCTTCTCTAATTATTCTAATGTGTTAATTCTAAAATGACAAAGGTTCTATAAGACTTCCAAATAAAGAAGCAAAAAATCATTTACTATCTTTAATTGTATGGTTCACTTAAATTATTTTAATATTTAATAGCTTGCAGATTTAAGGAGAGAAGTTGAAATCAGGATGAAAAAAAGTATTGAAGGTGGTCGTACTGTTAGTAATGAGGTATGATGATGTAAATATTAAAATAATATTTTTCTGACAATTTTTGTTAAATATGAAGATTTTATAGTATAGCAATTTGTTTATTTTTGTTTAGGTTATATCAATGACAGTGAAAGGTCCTGGCTTACAAAGAATGGTTCTTGTTGATTTACCTGGTGTTATAAGTGTAAGTGTTTTGATTTTAAAGTAATTTCTTATTTATTTACTTTTATATTTTCAATTAATTACTTTTTTTGCAAGTTCTTGAATAATACATTTGTTTTAGATTTATAATTTTTTTTTAATAATTTCTGTTTGTCTTTGATTTTAGTGTCTTGGTAAATTTGAAATATGTTTTGCATTGCAAATTTTAAAAGTACATTTAAACAGTATTTGTTCAATTTTATGATTGTTTTTAACTGTACACATTGAAGTCTACTTTATTTATAAAACAAAATTTTTTGTATAACAGAAGTAATATTTTACATGATAAAGTTTGCAATTTTTTATGTATTGCAATATTTTATATTATGTATGTTTTTTTTTATGTATTGCAATATAGTTTGCAATATTATTATGTACATATTGCAAAAAATTATTAATTTTATATTGTTTACTTAATGTAATTTATTTTTGATTAATTTTATATCAGATTTAAATCCTATAATTTAATAGTAATATTCCATTTCTTAAAAATTTTTTGAGGACTTAATCTTTTTATATTTTTTTCTAATTCTATTGTAATTGATGCTCATTATTATAAATTCACTACAATTGCTTTTAATATAATGCTGCAAATTTTTAATATGTATTATCTGAACTGTTACTGCTGATATGAATATGAAGATTAATGCTCTTTAACTTAACACCTGTTTTTGTTTCCATCTGGGGTGAAAGTTGTAGTTAATAATGATTAGTTGTGAAGTTAGTAGTGATTCAGAACTTTGAACTATCCCGATTGAGTTAACAAAAAGTCATTGTAAAAAAACAAATAAGCCACACCCAACTTTTTCTCACTATGCATTTTTTCAAGTGTATATCAATTTTAAGCTCAATTTGTCAAAAATAAATTATTTAAAGTATTTATTAAAAAACTGAATAAATTAATGCACATTTTATTTATTCTAGAAATTAAAATATCTAAAGATATCCTTTAAATCCATTATTTTTATAAAATTTATTATAATGTAAACAAAATATTTATATGCTGTTTGCTGTTTTTCATTCTTATCTACAAGAAATTAGTTGGTGCTAGTATTAATTTTTAAACATTTAAACTTTGGAAGAATAATGGAAATATGAAGAAAAAAAAATTAAAGGAATATTCTTTTATGATTTAATCAGTTTTAAAAATTTTACTTTTAAATCTTAGTTTTATTTGTAATAATTTCAAATATGTCTGTAACATCTGCAAATAGATATAAATTCAGGTAATGTGATAAGTGATAAATTTACAATTATGAATAAGGTTGTGAGGCAAATATAGTATAAAAAAATACATTTAATTTGGATTTCAATTATTTTACATTAATTATTTTTTAATGACATTTATCACTGTTTCATAAATTGTAGAGTTTAATTCACAATCTATTAAAAGAATATTTTGCTCTAAATACATTTTGCATAGAATGTTTTTCATTTTGTAATTTAAATTTACAGACAGTAACTACAGATATGATGGATGGTACAAGAGAAGCTATTCGAGACATGACTCAACTATATATGAGCAACCCAAATTCAATTATTCTATGTATACAAGGTAATTTTTTTTTCTAAAAATTTTGTTGAGTTTTATATTATTCTGAAAATTCAAGTTTTATTAATTTGTTAGTGATTCTTATCATAATTGGCGAATCTGCTCCAAATTACTGTAAATTTGATTCATTCAATGAATTTAAATTTAATTGAAATGTAAAAAATGTCAAATAAATTAAGGAAATTTAATATTAAATTTTATTAGATGGATCTGTTGATGCTGAACGTAGTATTGTTACTGATTTGGTGAGTCAAATGGATCCTCAAGGAAGGCGCACAATTTTTGTATTGACTAAAGTTGATTTAGCAGAGCAAAATTTAGCAGATCCTACCCGAGTAAGTTAACTTTATAAATTAAATAATTATTAAATTATATTTAGTTATATGAAATTTTAATATTTGAATTCATAAGCTTTTACAAAAATAAATAAAAATAGCATTTTAACTAATATGCAGTTTTTTTATAAGAAAATTATGTAAATTATTTAATGTATTGATATTTATAATATGTTATTTGTTAGATAAAAAGAATATTGGATGGCAAGTTATTTCCTATGAAAGCATTAGGATATTTTGCTGTAGTTACTGGCCGTGGTAAGTTATATCATGTTGAATTTTTATTAATATGTAATCTTAGTGATATATTTTTTAACTTGCATACACTGTTAGGATTTGAAAATGTAATTATATGTGGAAATATTTTTTGTTAAAATGTCCCTCTTATGATGATCTAAGATTTTGATGATTTTTGTAGGAAATTGGAAGAACTGTTATTGGAATTCTAACTCCATGGGTTTTATTTCTAGATTATACAACATATAAGGGTTACCTAAAGATCAATGCTGTTGTATATTTTTTAATATTTATTTTGAATTCTTTACTTCTAGGATTTTTCACTGGTAGTTGTCTATATTCATCTGTCGTTAAAGAGAAAATCTAAATTATTCTAATACATTGCTAGAAATGCATCCAAAAAGCATAAACACATTATCCACGTTCAATTTTTATGTTTTGGTTTAATAGGACATTAATTTTGATAAATAGTTTGATTCAAATAAAAAAGATTACTATTGGAATCAAATTATTTATCAAAATTAATGTCCTATTAACCAAAGTTTTTTTTCCATAAGCTATTTTTTTATACTTAAAATTTATATGTATTAAATCTTGAGGCTTTTATTTTGAATAAAAATATTGTAACAGTTGACAATTTTTAATAATATCTTTAATTAATTTCATAAACTAGTTAGTTTTCTACAAATAATTCATTATTTCTTCAAATATTTTTTTATTTTTCATGATTATTGTTTGTTAACAGGTGGTAAGGATGATAGTATCAATACTATTAAAAATTATGAAGAGTCATTTTTCAAGAATTCCAAGTTATGTAGGTGAGTTTTTCTTTTTTAGTTCATTATTACCAACAAATATTAGTAAATCATAATTGTTTAACAAATATGAACTTGCAATGGTTCTATTTATTAATGGAATTAAGCAATTATTTTTCAATGATTTATACAAAAAATATATTTAAAATGTAAGCAAATTTTTTTAATGGAATATAGTAATTTCTTTTCAATTATTTATACAAAATATTTAAAAGATGTAAACTATTATTAAATATAATGGATTAATTGTTTACAATTTATTTTAAGAATTACATGCAATTTTTGCATTTTAATATTTTAATGAAGTTTTCATAGATTTTTTTCTTGTTTTAGGACTGGTGTTCTAAATGCATCTCAATGCTCAACGAAAAATCTTAGTTTTGCTGTTTCAGATTGTTTTTGGAAAATGGTTAAGGCATCTGCTGAACAACAAGCTGATGCTTTTAAAGGTAAAAATATTTTTTTAGAATTGATGCAGTGTATTAATGATTTAAAAAATGATTGTGTAAGTAAATATTTTTATGCATTTAAAATATTTTTTAATATACATTTTATTTGTACTGTGAAAAATTTAAATTCTTTTTTCCTTCCTAACTTCAGACTTCCATATCATAAGCTAAAGATTTGTAGAAGTAAATAATTGAACTTGCCATTTTATAATGCTATAACTGTAATGTTTGTTCGAACACTTATTGTGTATACTATTTGTCAAAAGTGTAAAACAATTATGTTTTTTTATTATTGTGAGAATTTGTCATTATGTTGATCGGTATTTCTTTCTTTAGTTTGAAAATTCATGATCTTGTGTTATCACTTGCGGTTTGTTGTAATAACAATAAAAAGTGAATTTTCACTGAATTAGCGATTCATAATTATTAAAATATTTTATTTGATTTTATGAAAAGACTAAAAAAAATGGACTTTTTAATAAAACAATTGTGTTTGATTATCTATTTACATTAAAGTTATTCTGTTAATTTAAAAAATTAGCGATGTCTGAAATTGCACATTTTCCCCTACTCTTTATGAAACATAAAATATATCATAATTCATCAAATTGAAACTATGTCATACGAATTCAACAAACATAATTGTTTGGTTCTGTGTGGCAGAAAGTCATCATTGTTAGTTTGAAGAACAGAAACAAAAAACTAATATGTCAGTTCTTTAATCTGTAATTGCATTGTTTAACCTTTAGATTAAACTATTGTCTTAGTTCTGGTAAATTTGATTGATATGTGGTTCATTCTTCTTGTACACTATTCATGTTCAATTTTTTGTCAAATTAGTATATCATGCAAGCAGACCCTCAACTCTCTCAAAAGTATTTCAAAGATCTATCCAGGCAAATACTTTCACTTGATTATTTACAAACAGTGGCACATGCTTTATGAATAGAAATATTATCACTTGAATACAAAAAAGAACCTGCTTCACATTGTTGTTACCGTGCCAGAAGCACGCAGTTGTGAGAGATGTCTTTGTACATACCAAATTTAATAACTTTTCTATTAAAACTAATAGGCAAATTGTTATCGTGGACTTCCCTAGTCACTAGCCTGGCTACAATAATTGAGATGAAATACATCTGATAAAGATGTTTCAAATGTTTTATTTCTTAAGTTTATCAGAATTTTCTTTATTTCCTTGGTATTTCATTTCCTGCCAGTTTAAATTGGAATATCTGCTGAAAAATGGTTATGACTGTGTATTCAAATTTGTGGTTATCTACAGATACATTCCTTTCAAATATATTTAATTCTTACTGTAAAATAATTCTGACAAAAAATTACTTCAGCATTTCTATCTTGACCCATGTTCTATGAGTTAAGTGTGTTCTCATAATCTTGAGATTGTTTACTTGAAGTAAAAGGTTGTCCAATGGCTTGCCAGTTTAATGTGTTTGCATATATATGTGTGTGTGTTTGTGCGCACACACATGTACATATAACAAAAGTAATATCTATGTATGTATTTTTGTATTTCAGTATGAAAAGAGTTATGATTGTTATAATTTAAGTTAATTGTCAGAGTTCTTTGACTGAATGATTTATAACTCAAATACAAGACTTTTAAAGTGATTAAATTTATTCATCCTGAAAAAATGAAGTAAAATTTAATAAATTTTTCTGAATTTTTATTTCCAATTTTCAATTAAATTTTTGATTTTAAATTGTTACTATTTTCATTCTTTTTTTATTCCATTGCACAAAAAATCATTCATGTATTTTGTTTAAAAATACAAATTTATACATTTTATTTGAGTCAAACTGATTTAAATATATGGCTTATTAATCAGTCTTTATAATTACTTTATGCAATCATTCTTTGTATTTGAATGAATCATTGTAACAATTCATAAGTGCATTTTTTATTTAATATTATTAATCTATACTTATTTATTTCTTAACAGCTGCTCGATTTAATTTAGAAGCTGAATGGAAAAATAACTTTCCTAGATTGCGTGAGTTAGATAGAGTGAGTAATTTTAAACTTTTAACAAAATTTAGGGGTTCAAATAAATAATTACATTTTACCATGGTTAGTGATTTTGTCCATTTTTATTTTCTTACTATAAATAGTAGTTTTGTTGGGAGTCGGATTTACCACTAAAATGTTTGATTATTGTTCTATTTTTATTTCTAGTCTATTAATAATGTTTATCAAGTTAAACTGAATTTTGATTGAGAACACTTACCAAGACAATGTTAAATTAGCTTGTAAATACTTTTTACGTTTGAAATATTTGTTGAAAGAGTAAAATGATTTAAATTTTAAATGTCAAGTAAAAAAAAAAGAAATTCTTTTGAACTTTGTCAGTTATAATTTAATATTAATTTTAAATATAATTTTTAATGTGTCAAATTTATTTTTGCTTTATCGTTTTCCACAATTTATTTAATTTCTGATGTACATAAAAAGCCAAGTGTTATATTTCTTCCTTTATTTGCTTCAAAATTTAAAAATATAATCTTTCTCATTTTTTTATGGAAATCATTTATAGTGTATATATATATATATATATATATATTCATATAAAAAATCATATTGGCCATAAAAATAATTCACTGTCATAATCATCTCTTTTTAGTTAATATATATATATATATATATATATTAAAAAGAGATGATTATGACAGTGAATTATTTTTATGGCCAATATGATTTTTTCTTTTTATATGGAAGAAGCATAATGAAAATGTTTAAAGTCATTTCTACTACATTGTCAATTGAATATATATATATATATACACTTTTTCCTAAGAACTGTCATCTCAGTTATTTTTCATTATGCATTAAATTACAGTAATTTTTTTTCTTCCTAATTATTTATTTTTTACAATTTTCTTTCTAAATTTTCCAATATTTAACAAAGTAAGGATCCAGTATAATCTATATTGTCTTTTTGAATGTTATACTCAAATTTACTGTCTACTTAGCCTGTGTTATAGTGAAAAATTTTTTTTATGTTGTGACCAATTTGAAAAAGTTACTAAAAATGTGTTCAAATACTTTTTGAAATTTAATTGTTTTTATGAGAAAAAATTATAAAATTGTTGTATGAGAAAGAAAGAAAAAGAGTTGTTGAGAGGAATTTGATTCTAACCTATAAATAAACAAAATTAGTCATTTTTTTTTCTCTTCCATGCTAAATATTTTTTTCAAACCAAGTGTGATTAATATTATTAAAAATATATGTTAGCCACTTTTTACAGTGAAAGTACAGACTGAAAAACAAAATTTGCAATTAAATTTGAAATAATTAACCAAAAAAGGGCTGTAATATATTTTTAATAAATACAAGTAAAAGCATTTTTATGCCAAAATTACTTTGCAAGTTAAGTAGAAAATAAATGTTTGGTTTTAATGTGGATGATTAAAAAATCTGACTATACTATGTAACAGTCGCAGGGCACACATCCAGTTAAATTATTTTTCAGTAAAAATGCAGTTCAACTGCATGTTTAACAAGTGCAATTGAACATGGGGTTTTCTGAGTACCAATATTTACTTCATAAAACTTTAGTTTGTTAAAGTATTGAAAATAGAAATTCTTATATTAGGTTAAATCATTAGTTTTTTGGTAAATTTGGATACATTTTATCTTTATATTTACTTATGTGTATGTTACTAAATAAATAAAATTTTTCTATATTGAATAAATAAGGCTCAATTTGTTTTCTATCAACTGTATTGTTTGGTGTGCATTCTTTAACATTTTGTTCATAATCCTAAAATTGAAAGTGCAAATGTACATATTCTTGGAATAATTTTGGAATTCAAACAAGGCAATAGAGTTAAAAAGGACAGTTTATAAACTGTGTAAGGTATAAAGGTCTAATGAGCAATGGAGCAATTAGAAATGGCTTGTCAGACTCTTGTGTACAAACAACTTTAAAAGATGGATTGTGATCAGATTTTTCTGATCTGAATCTTTTAATCACTTTTCTTTGTAAAAAATCTTTTACATGCAACATTAGTGCAAAATCAGCATCAGAGAATTAGAGATATAATAGAAAAATTTCATGCCTCACTATTATTTGTATAAATTTGGTTTTGATTTGTTTGTTACTGAATAATAATTTTTATTTTATTAATTTTTGCACACAAGGGATAATTAAACCAGAATTTTCAGTTTAAAGTGGATTCCAAGCAAGTACAGACATTTAAACCTATGAATTGTTGAATCTATGGTGTGAGTGCTGTTCATTCATGTTAAGCTGAAGAAGTTAGGAAAAATCAGCAACTAAGGAATTTGGTAGTTTCACAATCTCAGAAAATAGAACAACAAAAATTACATGTAAATCACTACAAATTTGTTATGGAGTAAAATTTAATCTGGATCAGAAGCAATAAAAAATAGATTCCATATGATAGAAAGAAACTTGAAAAAATTGTTTGATTTAAAAGCTTGATGAAAAAAATTAATCATCTCTATCAGAATTAAAAGCAAAAATATATAGAAGAAATATTTTATGGTGGAATTGTTAAAGTATGTTTTATCATGAGTTTTTTTTATGTCAGGGTAATGATCATTGCAGATACAGAAGTTCATTAGTTGTAAAGATTAAAAAATCTCTTAAAAGTATTTTTTATTCTTCAATCACTAAAACATTATTTTACATGACAATCTTAACTATATAGCAAGAGCAATTCAAGAATCACTTTGGAGGATGTGTTTTACTATTCTCATAATTTTTCTTGAACCTTACTTTAATTGACTATCACTTTTTTCCTCTTTGAAATTTTTGGATGGAAAAAATTTCATTTCTGAAAAACAAATTAGGTGTGCTGTCAAAAAAAATTTCCATTCTAAACTAATCATATTTTATAATAATCATATTTAATAAGTTGGCACTATCAAATAATAAGGAAGATTATACTTAATAATGGCAAACATACAATAACTTAACATATCTTATTTAATGAAGGAAAAAAAATATAATTTAAAAGAGAGTTATTTATAGATCTATAATATTTATGATTTTCTAACAGTGGTTTTTGTCATGGAAATTTGTATTGTCTCATTAGATTATTTTGATGCATTGTACCTTTTCAATAATGCTGTTCAGTTTCTTATCAAATTTTTATTTGGATGACAGAATTTTTTATATTAATTTATTACATGTTGATTGTACAAATTTGTTTTACATTTGACTATTTTGGAGGCAGTTTACCTTTAATAAAAATGTTCCCATAAATTATAGAATTGCTTTTATTTGAATTTTATGATTTGCTTTTCCAAAAATCATTCATTTGTCATAACTTTATTTGCCTATAAGAAGTGTATATTGTAGGATTTTTTTGTTAACTTTTATTGAGTAGTAAATATTTTAAATCCAAAATCTAGATTTATTCCTGTTTAATTTACAAATTTTAATAATTTTATTAACCATTTTCCTTTGTATAATGCCATAATTATTATTTTATCTATAGGATGAACTTTTTGAAAAAGCGAGAGGGGAACTTTTGGATGAAATAATTAACCTTAGTCAGCTTTCTCCTAAGCATTGGTTAGTATATCTCATAATGTTTTAATCAGACATAAAATACTGCAGCCTATTTTTTTATTTTATTGCACTTTTGTAATACTTTCAATAAAAGTTATTTGATTTTTTTCTGATATCACTAATAAAAATATGGTGTCAGAAATTTATGAATGTATGATTTACAAAAAAAGTTATATATTCCTAAATTTGATATAACATTATTTTTCTCAAAACTATTTTGAACAAGTACTATCATTTGCATTGTTGCATTAAAAATATACTACATGTACATCGAAATTCGCATTTTCTCTTTGTTTGTCGTTTTATATTTGCTTCTTAAATTCTGAAAATTTATATTTCATTTTTGTTTACGTGTTATAAAGTATATATGCAATATATAATTTTGATACTTCCAGCCATTCTGCAAATTTGTCTGACTTTTCAATTCCTCCAAAAACATACAAGTTTAAATGAAGCGTTTTTTTTATTGTTCATGTTGAATAATGTATATATCTTAAACTGCATTTGCAGATTCATTAATAAAATATTTTTTAATTATAACTATATTTTTATTATATCTTTATGTTTTATAATAATCTTATTGTATTGAAAATTTTCAGGGAAGAAAAGTTATCCCAAGAATTGTGGAAGAAAATGTCAATTTATGTTTTTGAAAATATCTATGTACAAGCATGGCAAGCTGATAGCCCAGGGTAAAGGAAAATTGTTCATAAATAATAAGTTTATGATTGTTAATATTACAAATCATATTAAAAAAAATTTCTATCTATAATTTACTAAATTTAAGCAAAATCATTTTATTTTAGGTCTTTTAATACTGCAGTTGATATTAAATTGAAACACTGGGCTGATGAGATGTTACCAAAGAAATGTGTTGATGTATGTATTTATATTAAACTTATTTTTGTACATAGATTGAAAATTTATATGATAGTCTAATAATATGTAGGAGGTTTTAATTTTATTTCAAATAGCAAATTAAATTATTTATTGCTTTTTAATGCATGTTGAATAAAATATTCTGTTGACATATAAATTCTTGCGTATTATGTATTTTTAGTTTTAATTCCATAGATTTAGTTTTGGATTGCATAATGTTAGATATAATGTTTTGGTGACCCTAATTTTTAGAGGTATAAATGAAAAAAAATATGTGTAATCTATTAATCACAAATAACTAAAATGAGATAGAATTTGAATCAGTTATAATACCTTTTAATTAAAAATCTTATTTTATATTGTTTTGATAAATGGGATATATGATTTTTATTCAAACTAAAATAAGTTGAATAATAATTGCCAATGTACCTGAAGGCATATGAAATTTTCGCTTATAAACAAATTACTTCAAAATACAAATTTTTTATTGCATGAAGCAAACATAATCAAATAAATATAGGGTATAGTATTTTTCTTCCATAGCATCTCAGTGCTTTTCAACAGCATTATCAAACAATGGATTAAATATATTCACAATAGAGAGAATATTTTATGATTTTCTGTACTATAATACTCTAGTTTAATTTAGATGATTCTTGAATGCATGTTTCACACTTATTATACTATTATTTATTATATTCACCACAATTTTTACTTTTGTATTTCTGTAGTGTTTTTTTTAAATTTTTATTATTTTATTTTTTTATAAGTAAAAGTTGTTTTTGACAAGATCCAAATTTTGTTGTCGAAAAGTACTAAATTTTTCTTAATGAAACTTGCATTAATTATTCCTTTTCTAAACAGCTACTGTCTCATCCATCTCTGCGGAGATATTAATCGAAACGAAAATATCCCAATAGACATTTAGAATGGATTTCTTTATATCTTTATACAATTTTTTCTCTTAGCATCATTGTTATTCCTTTTTTCCTGTGAAATTGACACATTTCTTTTTACACATTATCTTAGTTTATCTTAATTTGTAATACCATCAAGATTATGTCCATTTTTTGAGTACTATACTTCTTGGTTATATCAGTACTGAATGTGTTATAACCTAATATAACTTAATAACAATGGCAGTTTATTTCAGTACATTACTTGGTGAAAGTGAAAAAAAATACTTAAATTAGTCCTTAGAATTATATAGCATTATTAAAAAACAGAAAAAAATAACAAAATGAGAATAAGAATTTTTAAATATCATTTTTTGCCTTTTAATTTTTTAAAAAACTTCTGAATTGGAAATCAAATAATTTGTCCCATAAATAAGTATTTTGTGGTTAAAAGAATGATTAGTAAGTAAAGAAAGGAAGATAATAAATACTTTTGTTTAGGAAATTAATGATTGAATTTAGTGTGCATTTTCATTTTTTGAATTAAAAAAGTGACTGCTATTAATTTTGTACATTTCGATTTTGTTTTTAACCAAGAAATATTATATAGCATTTTTTTCAACTGATATTTTTGAGAAACATTTTTTAATTCAATTTACATGTTTCGATGAATAAGTTTTTGCCTTTATTCTTAATTTCAATAGATATTGTATTCTAAAGAATTAAATTTTATGCCTTAATTAGAATAAATTTGGTATATAAATTATTTTTAATATTCTTAAATTTCAACAGCATTTCCCAAGTTTCATTTCTGGTTCTTTATGTCCTTGCTTTGTTTAGAAAACATTTAAATTTGGATTCTTTTATAAGCTTATATCATTAAAATGAAAATAATTTGATTTAGTGAATTTCTTAATATTTATCCAAACTTTCATTTCCTTATAAATCTAATTCTGTATGTCAAATTGTATTCAATCTTATATATTGAGAAATACTGATTTAGATTCTTTAATTAGTTAAAATAAAAGTAACTTACACTTTCAATTTTCTTAATAACTATTGAATATTTTAATTTTTCTGAAAATTTTATATATACAAATTCTATTTGCATTAATTTTTCTTAACATTTATGTGTATGTTAGATTTAATTAAATTTTTTTTACTTCTTGTAGGTTGGTTGGTCTACTTTACAGGAAGAATTTCGTGCAATACTTGAAAAGTCCAAATCATCAAAAGAACATGATGATATATTTGACAATTTACAGACTGCTGTAGTTGATGATGCTATCCGAAATCATTCGTGGGAAGGAAAAGCAGTTGATATGCTGGTGTGCTTTTTTTTAAATAAAATTTGCGTTTTTTCCTTATAGCTTTAGTTTAATATGCAAGATAAATTTTATAAGCTATTAAATTAACTGTCAAAAATAAATTCTTTGATTACTTATATTCTTTTACAATTCTTAAAATTCATCTAATAAAATGCTTTTATTTTAGCGTATCATTCAGTTGAATGCTTTGGAAGATAGAGCTGTGCCAGATAAGCATCAATGGGATATGGCAATAAAGTTTCTAGAATCAAGTCTAAAAGAGAGACTTTCACAAAGTAAATTTTGTTCATTATTAAAATATTTAAATTGTCGTGGGGAATTTCATTAGATATGTCAAAATAGGGTTTTCCTTTAACTTATAGGTAAAGCTGAATTGAAAGTAATATAAATTATGCTCCAATCTAAGAAACAATTTACTATGATACAAAAAGGGTATTTTAATTTTATTTGGAAGTAATAAAAAATTTAATAAATTCCAAACTAGCTCAAAGTTTTGATTTTGTGTTTAGAAGTAAAAATGTGGGAATCAATCATAATAAAATGATTACAATAGCTTCTGCACTAGTAACCAGTTTTATCCCAATTTTTAATATGGATATTTGATGTTGATAATTGTTGTGTAGTCGTAAATATATTTGTAAATAATAAGTGTAATGTAATGCAGACTAGCTCAAAAGTTTGATTTTATTTGAAACTGCCAAAATATTAGAATCAATTGTTTTTAATTTATCGACAATAGTTTCTTCAAATGACCAGATTTATTTAAACTACTAATAATGTTTGGTGTTGATAATTACTGTGGGAGTTTAGATAAGAAATGATAATTTTATGTATTAATTTTAAAAACATGTCTATTAAAATGGATTTTAATTTATATTCTTAATGAATATATACAAAAGTGTGGACAAAAATCATTAAAAAAAATATGCAAAATTGTAAAAAGTTATTACTATTTATTGCTGATTCTTAAAAATCAAGCATTTCCTTTGCAGTTGGAAGACAGTATGAAATTGGCAACATTTTTTGGCAAAAGAATAGTGTTGAATTTTATTCAAATAAGATGTTTTAATTTTTTAAATTATTCTTTATTGAATCTAATTTCCATAAAGAGTCTAATCATAATAAGTTTTTTAAACATCTTGCTATTGAAACTAGCATGATATTAACTTATGTTAATGACTTTGAATAAAAAATGTTAAGATGTGAAAATAATTAAATTATACAAGTTTTACACAATACTGATAAAATAAACAAATCACATAAATATTTTTAAATTATAACGAACCATACTGTCCCTTATTCACTTGTGATATTTATAATAGTTATTAATTAACATGCATTTTTTTATTTTTTACTAATTTATTATTTATTTTTAATATAGCAAATGCTTATATTTATGAAATGGAAGGTCCTTCTTTTTATGAACGTTGGTTCCATTGGATGAGTCGAACTCCCGAACAACAACTCTGGTCAAAAGTGAAGAATGAAACTGAAAAGCTTTTTCATCAATATGTTAGTAATATGTGTTTCATTTTATTATTTAAATATTTTAATCTAATTACTGAATTTATGTACAGTTTCAGATAAGTTTACATATTAGTATATAACTTAATGTTCTAATTATATCGTAAGCATATATTTTTTGTTTATACTTTAAACTGTCAAAAATTAGATCAGATTCATAAAATAAATAAGAAATGAGTGTACTAAGGTTAAAAAATGGATAAGTTAAAATGATGCATAAATGAAATTCAACTTTTATATTATTAAATTATGTTGTTGTTATTTATTTAACTTGTTCCTTTTGTTTAGTTTTAACTTTGTCTATAATTTGTGTCTTATTCAATTGAAATGTTATTATATTATTACTAATATCTAAGTGCATAGTTTTATAATATATTTTAGAAACAGATTTTAATTTTCTGAAAAGATTTGTAAATAAAAACATTATATAAAGATTGTAAGAACAAAATATGTGTGTTAATTTGTTAATTCTTTCTTTTCTTTCTTTCTTCTTTTTTTGCAATGCTGTCTTTATTTAAACTTTAGTATGTATTTGTGCATAAGATATTGAATTTACCATGATTAGTAACCATGATCACATAAGGTTCTTAATCCTCATATTTATGTTTTAATTTTCATCTTACATTTACTCCACTTTAATATAAATTAATTTCTTATCTGAATTAGTAACACTGACAAACTAACTCAAAATTTCTTTTTATGAAAAACTTTTGAATAAAATTTATGTAAAATTATTTTTCATTAATGGATTTTTCTTAATTTTGTTTTTAGTGTTGCATTTATTGAAGGAAGTTGTTAATTGTACTATATAAAATATCATAATTATTTTTGTATTATAAATCAGTAGTAATTATCTTGTTCCATACTATTCCCTTTAAATAGTGGCAGTTTTAAGATAAGTAGTTGAGATTTTGTCTGATCCTGAAACTGTTCTAACATTATATAATTATTATTCCTATTTAATTTGCAAAAAGTAATTTTTATCAATTTTGACTGTAAAATTCCATTGATGGTAATAGATTTAAGATAAACTTTTTTAATCGTTAACATCTCTTATCTAGATTATTATATTTTGAAATATTTAGAAAATTGTGTTTAATTTTAGGAAAATTATTGTAATATGAATATAAAATCATCTTTTCAAAATAGACTTTTAATGAATCTTTAAAAAAATCTTATTCATTTCTTGCAAAGTCCTTAAATGATCTTTCAGAAAACTTTTTTAATTCTAAGTATAAACCATAGAATCATACATTTTTATTAATTGTTAGAGTAATGTATGTAAGGTTTTTTATTTTGTTGCTCAAAACATTTCTTTAATTTGTAGAATCATAGTTCAACTATTACAGCTGATGAATTAACAACAATAAGAAGGAATCTTCAATCTGCTAATGTAGAAGTGGACTATGATTTGGTTAGTAATATTCATTCATTTTGTATCTTTTTTTTAAAAATGCATTTTACATGAAATTATTGAATAATGGGTATGATAAATTATATAAGTTTTAATAAAAAAAAAGCTTTTTTTATTAATTTTTAATTTTTTATAAATGAAATATGTATATAAAATTGTTGTCAATAATTTTCATATAAAGAAAAATGCTTTGAGTGATTTTGTTTTAAGTCTACTTATTGAATTTTCTCTTGAACATTTATTTGTTTCCTTACAGTGAATTATATGTATTAAAGCAAAAAATACATTTGTATACTTAAGTTGGTATGAAAAATATAAATAGCTAATTTTTCATTTAAAATATTCCACTTTTTTATTGTATCTCATTACTTTGTTTCTACTAAATCCTCGAAACATATATTTTTACATATGGAAATAAGGAATTTTTTTTAAATATACTAAAATCTGTTATTAATAAAAGAAATTCTTCTTATTCCAAAAAATTGGTTTAATTGGCTTATCTGTTTAAATTATAGAAACTGAAATGCAAATCAATTATTCAGTTATAAAGCAATTACAACCACAAGGGAATAACAACTTCCTTACAATCATGATTATTAAAAATAATCATATTTATAATAATCAAAAATTAACCAGAAAAATTAATTTTAAACCTACAATTTTAAGCATGATACTAAGTTGTAAATCTGTTTCCTTTTAAGATAACAATGATATAATTTATGATACAATTATCTTAAGCAGAAAATCGATTTGTGAAATTTAGTGTTAATCTGTGGAAAATTATTTACATTAAAAATTAAGCAAGTGCACATTCTTGCTTAGTAATTTTTAGTAATATTAATGAATCCCTTGTATCATAATATTAAATGTTTCATTGATGTTTTGATAATTTTAATTTTTTATTTATTTTTCAAGTAAATCAATGGGAAAAAATTGTTTTAAATTATACCAAATTATTTTTTTAATGAAATTATATAGCATTAAATATTTTCTGTTTTATAAACTTGTAATTATTTTAAAGTATTAATAATAAATGTGTGCATAAAATTAATGACCATGTATTCCTTACTTATGTATAGATATGTGTATTAAATCTCTTGAAACTACTTATTTTTGATATCATTTCTAATTTTTCTTGTAAAATTTTAAAAGTTAAAAATTTACTGTTTATTAATTTATTTTTAAGAAGAGATATGGATAATTTCATTCTTTAACAGTAATTTTATTTTGGTTTGTTTTAAATTTTATTTATTCACTTCAGATAAAACAAGTGTGGCATCCCTTACAAAGAAAACACTTTCTAGAAAGATCGTTGCAGAAAGCATATGATTGTAAGAGAGCTTTTTACCTCTATCAGCAAGGACTAGATTCAGAAGTATGGAATATTTAATTTAAAAAAAAAGAAAAAGTAACTTTAGAAAAGAAAAAGGGTTAATTTTAAATGACAATATTAATATATATATTATTTGCAGATGGACTGTAATGATGTGGTTTTATTTTGGCGAATACAAAAAATGTTACAGACTACATCAAATGCTTTGAGACAACAAATAATGAATGCTGAAGGTATTAACTTCCAAATACTTCTTAATGTCAGATTCTAAATTTATTTATCCTTAATTTTAAAAAATATTGTGCTTCAGTCCCAATAAAAATATATACATTTAAAGGAATTAAAGTCCACGATTGAGGAAGTTTTCATTTTTTTAAAAATAGGTGTATAAACTTAAAACTAGATTAAATTTTTAATCTAGTTTTTTGTGGTATGTTATATATTTTCTTATGGTGCCTTATGCACTATAAAAGTACCTAATTTTATTTTTTATATAATATAAACATGTTGAATTTTATAGTCTAACAATTCACAGTTCATGAAATGTAATTGGAATTTCAGCTCGAAGACTTGAAAAAGAAATTAAAGAAGTTCTTGAAGAATATAGTCAGGATACTGAAAAGAAGAAAAAGCTTCTTACAGGTAGAAGAGTTGTACTTGCTGAAGAACTTAGTAAGTATTATGATTAAATTCTAAGCTTTATCACTTTTTTAATTTAGAGTATTTGTTTAAACACTTCTTAATATTTTTTAAAATCCAATTGCAGAACGAGTAAGGCATATACAAGAGAAATTAGAAGAATTTGTTGCAGCTCTTCATGCTGAAAGCTGAACATTATAATAATTAGGCATTTTAATAATTTAATTTTGTGATGTCTGAGAACTCTTTCTGAAACAATCTACTGTGTAGCATAGATAGGACTCCCAAGTATGTAAAATACACAAATGTTTTACTAGTCTCGTTTATGTGTATTAATTAAAAATTATGTGTATTTTACTTAATTATTTTGTATGTTCCTGCAACTGTAAGATAACTTAATCTTTATTTATAACGTATGCAAATATAATGTTGCTAAATGTAAGTATGTAAACTCAAATAGGCCTTTTGTATTTAAATAACTATTATTCTCTTACTATTTGAGAAGTTTTGAAATAAAGATTCAGATATAAAAGCATAAATAGATTTATTTACAAACAAATTATAAAATTTGTTATTTTGCTCGTACACGACTTACAGAACTTGATCTGCGAACTTGCACAGTATAACTATGGTAATTTCCAATAGTTTGAGCCAATATTGATGCAAAATACACAAAATTTATTAGACTCTGAAAGTAAATTTATTCAAAGGTAACATTAATTTTAAGAGCTCATCAGAAAGAAAAGTATATTAACTATTACATAGAGTTTTTTCATCATTTACATGTTGCAGAACTATTACTAAAATTATTTTAAAGTCTTAAAAACTAAGTTATTTTTGTAAAAAAATGGTAAATTTTATATTTTTTACAATAAAGTTTTTAATGATGTTTTAACAAATAATTAAATTTGAAAAATCTTGCATTGAGGAAAAATTAAATAATGTAGCATTTAAATTTTTTGGAATAAAAGGCACTATTTTTATAATTTAATAAGTAAATATATTAAATGTATTTTAATTATAGTTAAATATTACTTTAGAGTATAATTATCCAACAAGTAATTAAGAATAAATTTTATCCATCTTTAAAAAGAGCATTCATTAAAAAAGTAGTTTTAAACTGTCATTTTATTACTTTATTATTATTGCAGATATTTAAATTAATGTTTTAAGATATTTAAATTAGTATTTCAAGTAAATTTAATAAGGGATTACAATAAACATCATTATTTATTAATATGTAAATTTAACTCCAACCATTTCAATTCAAATTCTCTTATATTTGCAGATAAATATTATGTACATTAAATCCATTCACAGCTTGCAAATTTGACTTAAATACAAGCGTCAAAAATATCAAAGTATTTCAAAGTTAATTTCATTTGATATCAAAGTTAATTTCATGTTTTTGTCATTTTTTATAGAAATAAATTTTTTCTTAATTACTCTATTGATAAATACTGATAAAATTACATATGATAATTTAGTTTCTAAATATTCAATGCTGAATAAAATATTTAAAATAAAAATAATTTTTTCCAATTTTAGTCATTTTTTTATATTTTTTATAAATGAATATAATTTTATTATCACTAAAAATGATATCAAGTTATTGTATATTAAAAAGCGCTTTTTTATTTATTTAAATACTTATGTTTCTACTTACTTGAAAACATAGTATTAGTGTGACATGCCAGTAATTAGGTTGAATATTGGCTGCACCTGGAAAACATGCATAATCTCTATAGCAAATGTATGTGTTATATCTAAAACTGAAATAAATTACAAAGTATTATCTAAAAATTTTATTTTTTGAATGCAAAAATTGCATTTGTATATTTATAGAAATTACTTTTAATTTAAAAAAAAAAAAAAAAAAAAAAAAAAATTGGACTTAAAAAGCAAAATTAAAAACAATTATGCTGAAGAAAATTTTTGCATTTAATTTAAAGTTAATTTTCAAAAGCAAAGTAATTATTTATTTATTTTGCATAATAAAGGGTGCAGTATACAATAATTTAAAATTATTGGAAAACTTAATAGCCTTTTAAATAATAAAGGTAAAATATCTTTTATTAAAAAAATGCATTCTGTCATACATTCTGTTTACAATTTTTCTTTTAATATTTTATATTGTATACTAACTTCCAATGTTTTAATAATATTAAATGTGCCAAAATAAAGATACTAATTAAATTGAATTCTAAAATGTTTCTTAAAATAATTTAATTGTTGTCATTTTACCTCTGAAAATTTTAAAACATATATATTTTAATAAATTTTGTCATTATTTTAGCGACTATTTCAAAATGATCAATCCCTCAAAATATTTAATCATGATAAAACACTTTTTTGTTAATATTTTTTATTTATATAAATACAATATTAGAACTTAAGAATGAAATTCAATTTGAAAACAGTTTGAAAGATTAAAACTGAAATTGTTATATTAATGCATAAATTTATCAAATCTTTGTGCATCAATGGAAACAATTTAATTTTTTAAGTAAATGAATAATATATTTCATTAAAAAAGGAATTTTTTTGACACATAATAATTAAACACTTACCACAAAGTGTTGCTGCAGAAACTGATAAATAAAGCATTTTGATAAATTGACCAGCAGCTACATTGTCTTCAATTTTGTTTGCCCCTCCAATTTCCCAGCTATTTGGCTGTTGATTTCATTTTTAAAATCAAATTTTTTAAAAGTATTAAATAATTAAGAATATAATGAAAATAAGTTATATTCGACCATAAAATGTACAATGGAAAAAAATTCTCAAAAAATTTTAAACTTACATCAATTCTATAGATCATGAAATAAAGGCCAGCAAATGTAATGACTGTTGCTAGATATGTTTGAGCCATCAATTTACCTTCTACTTTGTATTTCAGCATTTGTTTTGATAAGACAGCTAAAAGTACATTTATTTATTATAAAGCAATAGAAATATTAAGTAAATACTCTTAAATTATATTAAAAAAGTAATGCAATATTATATCTGAGATATGTTGATTAAATTTGTTTTTATTTAATATTTATTAAAAATTCTTGTTTCTAAATAACTTGTGTATTACAGAGGTGTTAATTTATAATATTCATGAATTTGCAATATCACTTTATTTACTCTTAAATTAGTAAATTATTTAAAACAAAAATTTTAGAAGTTTTGAATTTTCTACTTTAGTTTACTAAAAGTTAGGTATTACTATTTTAATAAACATAAATTAAATAAACCTAAGAGATAAAAGTTATAATATTTGTAATCAAGTTATAAGTATTAAAACCTTTTGTTTAAAATTAGCACTATGATACTAAGCATTTTAAAAGACAAACTTTTTCTGTTTATGGAAGAAAAATAATTTTCAGTATTAACGCTTGTTCTCTTCATTTTTACGATACATTTATAGGAGAAAAATATTTATGTGCATTTCATGCTAAATCTGTCATACAAGTACATATATCTAATTTTGCATTTATAAAAATTTATTTTGTATGTATTTTTATGAAATTCAAACCGTCATGATTGTTTTTCTTATTCTGTATGATGAATATATTTCTTTTTGAATTTTAAAAATGAAATAAATACCTGTTGCAAAAGAGACAAGAACCATATTAAGAAGCTGCAAAATGGATCCGCAACAAATAGTCTATGAAAGAAAATTTTTAATATCATAAATTATATTGATACAATTTTGGAATACAGGTTTAAAACTATATGCCAAAAATACACTTACACTTTGAAAAATAATGAAACATTTTACCGTTTTTATGTTGCAATTTTTTTATCATTTTTACAACTTATGTTTTGCCATGACTTTCATAAGATAAAACGAAATACATAGTTATTCATTAATATATAATTCTGGACAAAATTGTTAACTTAGAAGTGTTTTAATTTTATCATAATGAATTTTGAAAAAAAAAAATTGAAATATCTGGAGATTTGACCTTTTAGGACCACAGTTTATTAAAATTTTAACCTTCAAAATTATTTAAAAAAAAAAAAAATCATACACCAAATTTAGAATTAGAAAATGTACTCTAAAGGTAATTAATAACTAAATGATCTCTGTACTTATAGTAAGAAAATACAATCCATAAATGTGAGCGCTGCTGCTATAAGATATATGATTTTTAATTAGATTAAATAAAATTAAATCAAATCCAGAGGAACTACATTTCAATTTACATAACACATATTAGAAACATAGTAGTAGCTCATTTATGAAGTAAAAATTTTCTTTTATTCAATTAAAATATATTTAAAGGTACTATATTATAGAAAAGATATTTTGGAGATTTTATAAGTATCTAAGGTGGTATTTTTTTATATAAAAAATCATTTTAAAACATTTCATTTATATTTTTTAAGTTAAGAAATTTAGTTCTGAAGAGAAGATAACTTTTTATTTTATTCACTGTTGATTGTTGTAATAACTTGGATATTTCAGCAAAATAATCCAATATTTCTTGTAGTAAAATATACCTATTTTAGGAAGTTTACCATTGGCTTTCAAAAATTAAGTGAAAGAAGAAAAACTTTAGTGGGAATCTTGTACGTCTCTCTCTCTCTCTCTTTAAATTATAAATTTCTACAGAAATATTTAATTCTCAGCATTTCTTAAACATTTAATATCATTGTTATTAAATTATATCTTATTCATCATTAATTAACTGCCATTTATTTTTACATTAAACCTGCGAGTAATGAAGTACTTTTACTTACCAAAATATGATAGCCAGTATCTTTTACATTCTTTGTGAGGTGGTCAAACAATGTGAGGATGAGAACGCTTATTGACTATAAAGAAAAAAATTTAGAATTAATTCAAGTATGTATGTATATATTTTTCTTATAGTCTAATAAATGGGAGTTGTAAAATTCTTTTTAGAATGTACTGGGTATTAATTTTTCAGGGAAGACTTGTTTTTCCTGAAAGACAAATAGAAAATTCTATATGCCACTAGATAGATTGAAACAGATGAGTTAATTAGATGTTACTGTGTTTTTTTTTTGGTGTTCATAATTCAGATATTATTATATTGAAATAAACTTTCAAATTTCTGTATTTGTGTATTAAAAAATTAAAATTTTCGATGTTTTAAATTTTTTCAAATTATTGATGAATTGATGTTTCTTGAAAAACTTAATTATATTTACAAATATTCTTCATAAATAAATTTTTTCCAGTGTGATTCATTATTTTATGCTATATCTTAGAAGCAAAATCGTAAGCAGCTCAATCAGCAACTGAATTCATTAAATGATTACAATTAGAAGGCATCTTAATAAATAGAACATTTTACGACAGAGCGAAATTCCGAAGCCACTTGTCACAAATATTAAGGCCAAACATCATCTACAGTTGCGTCCCACTTACAAAATCTGAGCGATTGTAAGTGGAAGAAAGTAATACAGATTGATGAATTGTCTTTGACAATTTTCCTTACTACAGGACGCTTGCAAAAACATAGATCCTGATTGCCTCCTTTCAACTATCAAGCGTGAAGGCGGATCTGTCATGATATCTGCAACCATATCGTGGTTTTCTGCTGAATCAATCCTAATCCTGAAAGGAAGGATCGCTGGGTAGAAGTATAAAGAAGTTTTAACTGTCTAAACCCATCTTTTGACACTAGCTTTATTTCCCACAGAAAATAGAATTTTAGGGAATGATAATGCTTCTATCCATGCAGTGGGACTCACCTATGTGATGAACATGAGGACGAAATTAAACATGTGCTTTGCCTGCACTGTCATCCAATCACAACATAATTGATCCGTTATGATCTATTTTGAGCGTCCAATACGTAATCGATATCCTCCACAGTATCTCCATGAAGAATGGTACAATATTCCTCTAAATATTATATTCAGCACTTTTATGAATCAATTTTTAAGCGAATCCAACTTGTATTGCATGTCAAAGGCGGTGTCCTACACCATTTTAATATTTTTAAAAAGCTAAAGTTATTTTGATCACTATCTGTACATTCTTTGCGTAGTCTCATAGATACGATGCAACACAACAAGCATTGCGTTTGTATAACTAAGCATATGTTCAGAATTCGCACTTAGAAATGATGATTCAAGCTAGTTAGGAGATTTTTTCAGCTCCATGAAGTAATTAAATATATTTCTCAAAGGGTTTTTGCTTCATCATTCCTGTATGAAATTTACTTATTTAGGAACTTTATTTACTATTATTTTCCTGACATAAATTTGGAAAAATTTCATATGTATTGCAAATAAATACCTGAAAATTACTTTATATTATAGTTTTCCTTTAAATAAAAATGCATTTAAATTATTTAAAAATATTTTTTCACTTAAAAATAAATGTTAAAAAAATAGATGCATTTCTGAAAATTATTTTTTATCATCATCGTTCTTATTTTTACCATCCATAAACTTTATTTTAAAATGTTTTCTTGGGAAAAAATTTTCTAATATACTTATAACTTTTTAGAAAAAATTAATTTTTTTACAATGTACTTGAAGTATATTTATGTGGAGCTCTAAAATAATGTTCTCTGCACAGAAATCTTAATGACCTTATAAAAACTGTAAATATGGAATTATTGATAAAAATTTATAAAATTATTTAAGTTTTGTACTTCTATATTTACATACACCCATAATATAATATATTGCGACTGGTTAATTTTACGTAAGGCCAAAGTGCTAGTGGCCCTTTCAAACTGTAATTTTATTTAAAAGCTGACAAAAGTTTTAGAACATAGGAGACTTATTCTTAGTTTTGGGAGGGAACTACCGTCAAATTTCTTTTTGTGCGATAAAATAATCTATATTATAAACATTATAACGGTCTTATATGAGAGTTACTCTGAAATTTTTGACATACGCGCAGACGAGAATGTACAAAATAAAAATAACGGTTTAATTTTAAAATACAAAGTATTTTAACACAGAAGACGATTTTGTACTGATTTACTTCAACTTGTTTAGCGTAGAATAAATTTTTAACGGAGGAGAAAATGGAGTTGACGCGAGAACATTTTCGCGCTATGATTTTCTACGATTTTAAAGCAGGATTAAATCAAGAAGAATGCGTTCAACGGTTGCAGTTAGCATTTGGTGATGAATCTCATATACTGTATTCAGATGGTTTAGAGAATTTAGAAGAGGTCGCAATTTTCTTCAGGATGAAGAACACACAGGAAGGCCGCCGTCGGCAGCAATCCCGGATAATTTGTCTCCCATACGAAAAATGTTAATGGATGATAATCGCTGTACCTATCAAATGATACAGAAGGAACTTAACATTGGATCCGCAGCCATACACAAAATCATTCACGAAGAATTACATATGAAAAAAGTAGTTCGCCGTTGGGTTCCCCATAATCTAACTGAGCACCAAAAAGAGGAGCGTGTCAGAATCAGTAAAGAAACTCTTAAATTGCTAAATGATGGTGACCACCGCATCATTTCTAAAATCGTAACAGGTGATGAAACGTACATACCGTTTTTTGTTGTTCCAACACGTCAAGAAAGCAAAATATGAGTCTTTGAAGATGATCCCGCGCTGACAATGGTGAAACAACAACGCACACTGAAAAAAGTGTTGTATGCCGTTTTCTTCAGAAGTATGGGATTGTTCAAAGCCATCAAGTTGGAAGGACAGAAGACAGTAACAGCAAACTGGTATACCACTAAATGTCTTCCAGAAATTCTACAATAACTGAATGTTAGGGGACTAATGCTTCACAATGACAATGCATCTTCACTACAGCGGGATTAACAGTTGAGTTTCTTAAGCAAAAACAAAGTGATCGAACATCCGTCGTATTCAAATGATCTAGCTGTGTGCGACTTTTGGTTATTCTTTAATCTAAAATAGAACTTATGTGGACGTCGTTTTCATTCAGAAGAAGAGATTGAGATGGCTATCAATGCATTTTTTCATCTATTCCAAGAAATGAATGGCTTGAGGCATTTAATCAGTGGAAAATTCATATACAAAAGTGTATTGATGCTGGAGGAGACTACTTTGAACACACCTAAAATTTTGTAAGTATAACTTTAAAAACCTAGTTGCATCTCAAAAATTTCAGAGTGACCTTCGTAATACCAACATCAATAGCACAGTAATACAGAAATGAAAAAAAATCACTAACTGTCTTGGTTGTAATTAGAGTTTTCCGTTTTGTCTGTGAGTTACATTTGGGAAAGTAATTTCATACTCTTTTAATGTGCAACTTCATGCCTCGGAGTTGTGAAGCCGATTAAATCAAAGAATAGATTTCGGTCTAATAAAAAAAACTATTATTTTAAGGAATAAACATTCATTAAATATTTTAAGACTCAATGCCCCTCTGCTAGTTTGTTGTAACATAAAGTGCTTGATGAGAAGCATCAAAATTATGAGTTTTATAAAGATTATATTTAGTTCATTCATCAATTGGTGCATTTCAAATTCGACATCAATTTATATATATGTTTTGCTCAATATTTCAGTGTGATTATGAAGATCTGTTTTTCTTCCTAAATTGAATTTTTTGTTGTATTTTTTTTTTATCTTTATTATTTACTATTAGGACACATTTGGAGACATTTTACAAATTTTCACACATATATCTAAGTTTGTCATACTTCTGAAATAAAAAGAGATACCAAGTGACATAGAAATATTTTATCAATCCAGTATTAGATCTTTTGGATTGTGGATGATATATCTTGAATAATTAAAGATAGCTGTGTATTTTCTTATTGATAGTTATAAATTTATCTTCTTTTAGTATCGTTAGTTTATTCGTTTTCAAAATACTTTTTAAGAAGAAAAGAGAGAATTTCGTTGTAGAAAATATTAAATCTTATTTAGAAATATTCTAAAAAAAAATAAGCATTTTTATTTACGAGACAATTACAGAAATAAAAATTTTAAAATTGACAATTCCATTTCAGCTGAAGAGCAAGATACTTTGTTTTCTCATTATATCTGTCATGGTTAATCTGATATCGAAAGAGTGAGGTCATCGGAAACCAGAATAATTTTCTGTTTACACAATAAACAAATTAATCCACATTCTTGCCAAAAAAGTATCCTGTATTTCTATATCGAAATTTCAAAAAATAAAAATCTTTGCTGGATGAAAAATTCTTTAATATTAAACATGGTTTATCGCGTTGTTGCTAACATAAACAATGCATAGTTGTTCTCATTTTATTTTTACTTAGTAATCTCTCTCTCCCTCTAAATTGCACTTAGGGCTGTTTGACATTCTTTTATTCGTAATAATTAGTAAACGATGGATTAGAAATATTAAAAATTTCAAACTATCATCATACATGCTTATTTTATGTGATGTCATTACATACATGAAATTTTAAACAAACAACAATTTAAACAAGCAGTATAAATCCAGAAGCAAAGCTTATAATATTCTGCACTACAATACTTTTAGAAATACAGATAGATTTGATTAAAAACTTCTAACTCAATTTTACTTTTTTTTAAAATAATGTTTATTGTAATAAAAAGCTAAATATAGAAAAACTTTGATGATTTTAGCGTGCTTATGAAGTTTTTAATGAGAGCCTGAAATTTATAAATTTATCTTGTAAGCATGCTCTGACATATTTTAAATTCTTCAATAAAATATGATTAAAATATAAATATTATACCTTAGAAATTTTGATGGACAACACTGTTCTGCCTTGATCGATCACATCTCTATATATCAAGATCAATAATTGATTATTCAAAATGTTGCATTTATAAGTATTAATTACATCATTGCAACATAAGTTTCCTATATCACTTTGAATTTCTTTTTGCATATCTCTTTTTTATTCATTTTGGAATAATTTATTTCAAAGACATTTTTATATACACTATTATTTTCTATAATTGTGTTTTCTACCGATAAGAGAATGCAATTTTTTTTTTTTTTTTTATAAATAAATTAAAAATACCTAAGAAAAGAATTTTACCTGAGTGAACATTACTAACACAATCTGATATTTGAGCAAGAAGAAAGTCTGTTCATTTTTTGTAACGTCATCGTTATCTGAATTCAGTTCAGAAGGTGAGAGATAATCACGTAATAATGCGGCAGTGTCTTCTAGGTGAGTGATGAGATCTGTTAGCGCAGCCTGGCGTTCATCATCCTCTTCCATAGTGGTACAGGTGGTTAATGATGCACTTCGAGAATGTGATGCTATTGAGCTGCAACAACATACATTCAGATGTTAAATAAAAATTCCTAGAAAATAGTATCAATATTCTATGCGAAAATCAATTCCATTTTATGACATTAGATTTTCATACTATATACATTTCCAAATAAAGATTTAATTCGAGAGCACAAATTTGCTCAAAATTTATTTCATCCGGTGTAGATTAATTTAGGAATATTTGTAATAATTGTTAATAAATATGCTGAATTTAATAATAACATATTGTTACCTGATTTCCATAGAAGTTTGAACCAAATTGTCAATTAAAGGCAAAACTCCATCATTAGAAAATGGCTGAAAATTAACAAAATAAGAAAGTTACACAAGCAAGGGTGAATTTACTTATTTTATTATAAATGAGATCGGAAAATACTTGAAGTGAGTGATAGTAAAATGAGCAAAAATTAACAATATTAAAATCTTACTTCTAAATCTGTTTGGGAACATTCGTCAATGAGAAGATCAGTATCTTTATCAATATTAAATTCCACCACATTTTTCAATTCCCAATCAGCCCACTGCACTGATTTATTCCTTGTGTGACGATTATTAGAGTCAGTTGAACTGTTTGGCTTCTAAAATAAAAAAACAATGCACATTAATTTTACATATTAAGGAGCAACTATTATAATAAAAAAAGGATTGCTTCTACTCCGTTACGAATAAATATGAGCACCTAAAACAATTTTTGCCAAAATAAAGAAATTGGGCATACTGATGTGATTTAATGAGTTAAATTGTTCTTATACTTCAGCACCCATAAACAATTTACAAAACTCATAAGGTGATTATAAAAGGTGTATTTAAATTGTGTAGTAAATAGTCAGTATTTGCAATTATGGGTAATTAAAATGATTAATAATTAAAATTATATCAACATTTTTTATACATGATACCTTTAAGAAAAGTACCTTTTGGACACATTGGATGACGTTAGGAACAGTTAACTTCCTTCATAATCAGTCGTCTTTTCATAGGTTTCAAAGAAGAGAGATAATAGAACACATATATTGGTCGAAGAAATGTAGTAATTACATAGTTTTCGCTATCATTATATTTGAGAAGTTACAGTTGTGATAATCGTAATGTTTTATTTCCTCCTCAAACAATAAATACTGGAAAGGATTTGCAGTCAAAGGAAGAATCATATTTAGGCAACAGTGTCACAAACAATGTATTCGTTACCATTTGTCAATGGTTGTCATGACAGTTAACATAGATTTGGTTGTATAAAAGCATATTATCCATAAAAACATTTACAACTCTGGATTCACTTTTTGACGTCAAATTCATTAGTTGTTCATATGGTGTTATTCATTGCTATGCGGTGATTCCGGCTAAGATAATAGCATCTTATTGGAAAAACATTATTTTAGGCAGTAAATATACTCTTTTCTCATCAACATTTATGAATAAGACACATTTTTAAAAGCTATGAATTCAGTAGTCGATGCAGCATAATATTTGGTGAGACAATCATTATTGTGAGTTTTGAGACAGCCAAACCACTTTTACTTGTAATACAAAGGAGATGTCTGCTCAAAAGTTTGTTGATACCATATTTATTATTAAATAGAATTTGATTCCCATAAGTGTTTTTTTTTTTTTTTTTTAAATCTACAATTCTTATTTCTCTTTCCTCCGAAATATATCATTGAAATTTACAATGTAAATAAATATATATATGTAATAAAATCGTTTGTGAAGTTTTTGTTGCGTGAATAGCTCTAATATTAAAATTTGATTGTACCACTTAACAATTACATTTGAAAATAAATTTTACAGATATGTGCAGTATGTGAATATGTCAAATATTTATTTTAATTTTTATATAATATGCTTCGTCAATTGTATTTTATATTTCATTCTTAAGTCGTACGCCCTCATACACATACCCATACATATATTAACCCTTAAAGCTGTCAATTTTTAGCAGAAATGTTTCCAAAAAAGGCATATTTTTTATTGCATATAATTAGGTACCATACTTAATAAAATAAGAATAATAAGAATTTTTTTTTTTTCACTTTTAATGATTTTACATTTTTTACTTTATAATTTTAGAACCCCCAAACCTCTAAATGTTTGCTTTTCTCAAGTACATTCTGCATGCAGTGAAGAATGGCTTACAGGTGGATTTTTCACATCAACCTCGGTAAAAATTCTTGCAGAACTCAAATCTTCATCAGAGCTTAGCTCTGATGAAGATTTGAGGATTTGAAGATTCCTCAGATGACACGCGTCATCTGAGGAATAATCCAAATAATTAGAAGAAATATCTGTAAGATCATCAAACAAGAAAGTATTTTCATCGTTTATTCCATTCATAATTTCCATAAGAAAAGACACAATTTTAAATTCACAAGCGTTGAATACAGTAGAACAAAAATTTCACAGAAAAATTCCGTTTTCTATCTACAAAGAAAAACCTGGATGAAAAGCATTGCAGTTTCACGGACAAGCCACGCCATCTGTTGAAAAACATTAATACTGAATAGTCTTTTTACCATAATGAAAAATACGGGCAAACCAGAAAAGGAAAGGAGAAAATATCGATGTTCGTACGCCGTACGGGCAAACCAGTAAAGGCCAATTTTGGGTAGCACGTACACTGTGCGGGCAAACCGTTTAAGGGGTTAACGATACATTTTAAAAAAATGTTTGTATGCAGAATTCAAATTGAATTTTTTTGAATTTACGCTTGCAATTTTCTTAAATGTTGCCATTATTTGTATAACTCTTTCTGCAGCGAATGTTTTTTTAAAATTCCTTTTAGGAATTCTAGGGCACTTATAACAGTTTGAAGTTTGAACCATTTCAGGCATTTGGAATTTATATTTTTTCATAAGACAAAATATTCCATACCAAATAAGGCTGAGAGAGGATGCATTAACTTAATTATAACCCATATAATGACAAAGACTTTTATTTAAATATTGAACTAAGAAATGTCCTTGCGCAAACATAGACCTCTTAAATATTAAAATAATAAACAAATTTGAAGTTTCATTGCTATGTAAATATAAAAAATTTCTATTTAAAATATAAATTGTATTTTATTCTAATAAAAAGAATTTTTTTCACAATAAACATAGTACTTTTCCCTAAATTTATACTTTTAAACTCAAGGTATTAATTAAAAAAATATTAATCATTATATTGAAGATCACTCACAAAACTTAATTTTATTATTGCTTTCACCTGATAAAGCTTCAAACAATTAAGCATTTTTTTGTAAAAGAAATTTACCTATAGATTTTAAATGAAGAACTGTCAGATTTTAAAATTTGTAAATTAATAAATTCCACTTTCACAACTGTATGCAAAGAATTTCTACTTTATTTTAGAAACTTAAAAATATATACTCTTTAATATCCCCTATACAAGCATTAATCAAAAATTTCATGAAGCCACAATTAAATTCCATTTATGGATATCACTCTTATACGGATAAATTTTGTATGATTTTTTCTCTACTATCAAATATTATTTTTGAAAAATTTATAAAATCAAAATTACTTGGATTATATAAATAACAATAAACCAATCATTGATTTCGTATCTTCCCATTTAATAGGTAACATAGTTTTTCCCCCATTTGATTTTAAAGATTTATTCTCAAATATTCCTGTTGATAAACTTTTGGATATTTTACGTCTATGAATTGGTATTTTTTTATTTTTATATATTTTTATATAGATATAAAATTTTGGAAAGATTTAATAATAACTATATTTACAATAATTTTTTGTACCAATAATAATTACTTTTGCATTGGAGAAAAATCATTTATACACATAAATGAAATTTCACAGGTCTTCTTGATAACATATTTTTAGATTATTTTGAAAGATCACTTGTTATACGGATACCGTATGCTTTCATATAGATTGACAACTTAATAATTTGTAATTTCTAAAAATTTTAATCGATTCCCAAAAACATATATTGAATAATTTTATAACTTAATTAAAATTAATAATAATTACTTAAAATCTGAATTTGTAGACATTTCTATTGAAGTTAAATCCTAAATTAATTGTACTGGCACATATTTGAAAAAACAAATAAATTTAATTTTTCGGCATGTTAAGTTTATTTACAGGAATTCAAATATTTCCATTAAAGTTTATAAAATAATAATTTTTGATCAACTAGATAGAATTCATAAAATTTAGAATAATTGAAAAAAATACAAAGAAAAATAAACATTAAAAAATACTCTGCTAAATAATAATGTAACAATTAAATTAATCAAAAACTATTTAAAAACTAGATCAATGTGCTTTTAAAATTGAAGCAAGGTGTCGTTATTGAATTATAGAAGGGTCACTTAAGCGATGAATGTTTTATAAGTTTGAAAATGTTAGTGTTTACACTTCGTTACTCTCTCTATATTTATATGTTGTGGTTTCATTTATGATTTGAAATTAATTTTTATATTTCTGTGGCAATATTTACCTGATTTTTTCTTTTAATAATGCTTCTTATGTTTACTTGCATTTATATGCTACTTATTCGTTACATATAATTTTTACATATTAGGAATTATTTTTGGGAGTTTTGAGGTGTTGTAGCATAGTTTTAACAACTGTCCTTTGCCACATGCATAAAAGGCATGCTTCTGAGCTCTGCACTTGATGAAGCTGACCATGATGATACTTTATTCCAGATGCTCGTTTTACTCTTAATATTACAAGTAAATTACACTCGTGTCCATAAATTAAGGATAATGCAAGTTCAGGCAAAGAAAGAGACAGAAGCAAAACAAATTTGATTTATCTGTTAAGTCTATTTATTAAACAAAAGGAAAAGAGCAAAAAAGATGCTATATGTTTGACATCATTAATTAAAATTGCGATTTTACGCCCGGGAGCAAATTAAAAAAAAAAGAACCAATTTACAAAAACCAATATAACATGGTTGGTATGATGGTTAATACATAGTATGCCCCTCAGACGATGCAATATAGGCCGTACAACTCCCGGGTAAGCTGAGTATCAAATTATCTGTAACGTTACGCTCTGTAACGAAACAACTCAAAAAAATTGAAGCAGGGCTAACATCTACCCGATGTCGTATTTCGACAGATTAATTAATTATACTGAATAAAACTCAGAATATGAAACGAAACTAACATTTAATGAAGCACACTGAACACTATGAACTACATGGATAAAGTTACAAGATTTACTGAAGAGAAAAAGAATATCAACATATGACGTCAGCTCGCGCGAGATGCGCACGGCACATGATTGGTTGCTGAGGTGCTGCCATTCGCAATATCCTCCCCCTTTTTTGAGGAGCTAGATAGCTACTCAAAAACATCAGTTACAGTCACTAGGTTCTGTTTTTAGGTCTCCTTATGGCACGACCACACCTGGTAACTTGAGGTTGTGTGAACTCTGAAGACGGACTCTGCGATTTCACAGATTTAGTCTGTTGAATATTCTGCAGTGGCAAGCTCTCGCAAGTCATCTCCACTGACTTCGAGAGGAAACACGCTAAATTGGACGCACTATTGTAGGAGACTGAGTTGTTTATTTGATAGTTCTTACTTATCCATCCTTACCCGGAATTAGCTCTAACACCCGGACTGAAGACCACTGAAAGCGTTTTCTCACACCCAATCAGAACGATATCACCAGGATGAATGTTATACGACTGAGGATTGTGTGTTTGTCGTTGAATCAATAGACCCTAATATTCTTTCCTAAATCTCTTTCTCAATGCCACGATCATTTTGGATCGAAATCTTAATCGCTTGCGGTAGTGGTTGGCATCTCGCATATCTAAATCTTTATCGTCGACAATTGATCTGTCAATAAGAAACATTGCGGGAGTAATAGGCGTGAGATCTGACATTTCTTCGGATGGATATGTCAATGGACGGGAGTTAACAACCTTTTCGCACTAGCATAAGATTGTCATTAACTCTTCATGCGTAAATATTGGTTTTCCCAAAGATCTTCGAAGAAGCTCCTTCACTGTCCTCACAAGCCTCTCTCAGAAACCACCCCACCAGGCAGCTGTGGGGGGTACAAATTTCCACGCTATGCGCTGTATTTCTGCATAGCGGGAAACTTCGTTCCAATCGATGGCAGCTAATTCGTTATATGCTTCTCTAAAATTTGTGCCATTGTCTGAATACATTACTCGAGGTCTTCCTCTTCTAACCACAAAACGATGAAAAGACAATAAAAAAGCGTCAAAAGAGAGTGAAGACACCAATTCAAGATGGATAGCAAGGAATATGGCACAAGTAGAAAGGACAATCCATACTTTACTACCACCTTTTATGTACAAGGGACCAGCCAAATCTATCCCTACCACTTCGAACACGGCAGCATCTTCTACTCGATCAGCAGGTAGGGAAACTAAATCAGTCATTGGAGATTTACTTTTAAATCGCCGGCATCTAACACAAGTATTCCATATTTTTCTGATTGTTTTCCTTCCACCTAGTATCCAATATTTTTCACAAATTATGCTGAGAAGTAACTGCATGATAATTTTCAGTGTGAAAATGCTCTATAAGTCTTTGCGTAAAGATACAACTGTTAGGCAGTAGGATTGGCGATAGAAAGTGGGGAACATCAATACTTTCAGTAATTCAAGTAATTGTAAAGATACAATTGTTAGGCAGTAGGATTGGCGATAGAAAATGGGGAGCATCAATACTTTCAGTAATTCGAGTCTTTACACGGAAGATATTGTTGTCATCTTTAAATACACACACGTTTGGTATTGACTTTTCATTTGGAAAACTTTGAGCTTGTACAGAATGAATTAGACGGATCTCAGCATTCTCTATCTTCTCTAGGCTTAATTCCCCCACTTTTCTCTGATTAACACTATTTCTTGCATTGTTAACAAATCGTAGAACCCAAGCCACTAATCTTATGATCGAATGAAATTTGGAAAATTTCTAAGCAAATTATGGTACCTTTTTATCTGTCAAATTTAGATTACATACTCTAACTCTTTTCCTTTCTGAAGTGATTTCGGAAGTTTCACAATTATTTAATTCAGAGACGGGCCGTGAGTTTGGAGACTCAACTGTCCTTGAAGGCCCCATCCACCAGTGTGACTCAACCAAATAACTAGGTTCTTGGTTGATTAAAATCGAGAGATTAAATCAGCAGGATTAGTTTTCCCTGGCACATGACACCATTCGCGGTACTTACGTATTAACGCAACCAGGCCAAAATTCACATAAATCGCCAAATTTGGCGACCCTATTTACGGCAACCGTACGTATTATACGTGGTTTTTCGTAAAGAAATTATTTTGCTTAC
Source organism: Latrodectus elegans (assembly GCA_030067965.1). Classification (NCBI taxonomy): domain Eukaryota; kingdom Metazoa; phylum Arthropoda; class Arachnida; order Araneae; family Theridiidae; genus Latrodectus; species Latrodectus elegans. The sequence continues at coordinate 26,684,691 of CM057815.1, read as the reverse complement.
TGGTTAGATTGAATGCCGTGAAATACGTTAACTATGGGTATTTGGGATCTGCCTGCGAGTGAAAAAGATGCTGTTGAATTTTTACAGGGATATGGAATTATACCGAACGAACGTACATGTAAAAATTCTCATAAAATGAAACTGTATTTTGAAAAGCAAATCTTCTGGAAATGTAACGTCGAAAAGTGCAATCAACACTTGCGTGTGAGAACAGGAAATAGGTTTGAAGGTAGTCGAATTTCATTTGTGACAGCGGTGCGCTTCATTTATTGTTGGTGTAAAGAGTTAACCTCAATTAAATTTTGTGCAGAAGAGATGGAAATTGCTGACAAAACTGTTATATATTGGAACAATTACATGCGGGAGATATGTTCCCTCGAAATGGATGAAAAAGAAAGAAAGCAAATAGGCTACGAAGGACTTATTGTGGAAATAGACGAAAGTTTTAAAAAGAAAAAATAATACTGAGCGTGTACTACCACAGCAATGGGTGTTCGGCGGAATTTGCCGAGAAACGAGAAACTTTTTTGGTTACTGTACCTAACAGAAACGCCCTTACCCTCATGGAAAAAAATTTGCGAAAATATCAAGGAAGGAAGCATTATTTATTCGGATTGCTGGAAAGGATACAAGACAAGTGAATTGGAAAATGCTGGATTTCTGCATGGAACTGTTAATCGCAAATATAACATTGTGGATCCCGACACGGGCGTTCACACACAACTTGTAGAGCGCATGTGAGGCTCAGCCAAATGGCGCAACAAAAAACAGAGAGGAACAGCCCGCCATCATCTTGACTCATACCTTATCGAATTTATATGGCGCTAAACTCAAGCTGTTAATGTCGAAGACGCGCGGTTTTCAATCAGTGCTAAAAGCAATAGCCAAAATATTTCCGCCGAAAAAATAATTCTGCAACTTATTTAAATTCGAAACCGGAAGGATTTAATATTTTAAAACATATTTTATATTTTAAAACAAAATAACATAAAAACTGTATTAAAAGTTATCTGTAATTAATAAATGTACATTTTTTTTCTATTCATACTTTCTTACTCAAACTTACAAATCGCGCCAACCTGGTTGCGATAATGCGTAAGTACCCCATTCGCTATCAGGAAAAAATGTTTTTAATTCTATTCGAAACAAAAACTGACCATCCCCTTTTATGTCTCAACCAATATAAAGCAACCATGGAATTGCTCTAAAAATGGTTTCCATTTCTGTAATGTTAAGTGCTTTCAGCACCGAATGTGCTAACCTGGCACCTATACAGCACGCCATAAGCTGTAACCTGGGGATAGTAATTTGCTTTAAGGGGACCACTCTAGATTTTGCTCTGACAAGCACAACCCTTACACCTTGGGAAGTGTCTGATCTCAGAAATACGCAAGTTGCATAGGTATCTTTACAAGCATCAACAAACACGTGCATCTGAGTGGTATCATTAATTTCAAAATAACGCGGGATTTCTATGTTCGCTAGTCTACCCACTTCACTCTACCATTTGAAAAAGGGTTTCGCAACATCATCTGGCAAAGGTGAATCCCATTATAATTTCAATTTCCAAGTATTCTGCAACAGTATTTTAGGAAGCAGAGTTCCAGAACAAAAAATACCGAGTGGGTCAAAAATTTTCTGTACAGTGGCTAAAATAAACCTTTTTCTTATATTACAATCAGATTTTAGATCTCCCACATAAAAATTGCATTTTAAAACATCCCTGTCAAGATCCATAACATTCCTAAAACTTTCGTCGTCCCCGTACTCTTAGACAGGTGCTGACATTCAACATTACTCTCCCAATTTCGTAAATTAAAACAACCCCGAGACAAAATTCCCCTAGCCTTCAAAATAAATTCTTCTTGCTGTCTAACATCATTTACTCCCGCGAAGCAGTTGTCAACATAAAACGAAAGTTTCAATTTATCGGCTATCTCAGAATCTTCATCTGGTACATGTTCCAGCAAGTGTGAAAGGGCCGCAGCTAACATAAACAGGCTCGATGATACATCAAAGATCACTCGAGAATGTCGATACATGATTTGCTCCTTCCCCTGGAATAAAAGAACCTCAAAAAATCTCTGTGCTCAGGGGCTATCCCCAACTGGAGAAAAGCCTTTTAAATATCTCCAGAAATTCCAATAGGATAACTTCTAAAACTGACAATTATATCCGGTATCTGCTCGATTAAATTTGGACCTATGTGCAATAAATCATTTAATGCTATTTCCAGTTTCCCGAGCCGAAGCGTCGAAACCTGGCCGTATTTTTGTGCTGCTACTATCGGTTTTCACATCTGGTCGATGTGGCAAAAAATGAGGTTTCGTTTTCACACTCGATTTTTTTTATTATTAATATCTCGATTATTCCTCCCATTTTCTAAATACAGCTTTATAATCTTCTATAAGCCCATTCCGTTGTGCGCGTTCACACATTAGTGTGTATGTCGTTTCCATGCCGAACTTTTTATAGGAAGGCAACTCAACTGTATTTGCTTTAAAAGGCAAACAAAGTTCGTATCAGCCACCCGGAAGAATCTTCATACTCTTTTCAAATTCCTGTATCACCTTTAAATGCTCATTATTTTTATTTAACCTCTGAACTGGGTCAAAAATCCCAATGTTTCCCCACAACTCAGTTTATAGATGAATTCGAAACTGTATGCAGATCCCACAACTCAGTTTATAAATGAATTCGAAACATACAGAAATAACATTCAAAACAGTATCAGATATTGCATCACGTTTACTAAGCATTTCCTGTTTTCCCAACAGAATGAATCCTAACCGCGTCTCTAACAAAACAAGCTCAAATCCAATTTGATAGGTTTATTCATAAACAAAAACCCTACAACATCAACTCCCAAAAGCAAATCTATCTCGTAATCAGGTGCCTCACTGTCTGATAGAATAATCCCCTTTTCATTTAACACATTGGTAACAGCAGAACAGTTGATTTTTGGCACATTGCCACAAATTCTCTTTTCGGAAAGAGCTTCAACACTTACAGTGAATGAGTATTCCAACGAACTAATAACCAATTCGTAAACATCATGTATCTGACTCGGCGTTTCTCTTCTGCCAAACAACATGCTGCATTTTTACTTTGTTAGTTGATTTAATACCTAATTTTTCGACTGCATACTTTGAGATGTAGGAATATTGAGATCCGCTATCTTGTAACATTCGACACGTTTCTACACTTTCATTTGCACGTATTTTTACAATTAAAGTCATTAAGTAAACATTATGCTTAACACAACTATTAGATAATTAGCTTCGATGACATCCGATTTACTACTTTTTTTTTTAGAATGGTCACATAATAAATAATGGTTCGGCTTGGCACCATATAAACAAGAATTTTTTACAGAATTTTGAAAAGTGCGTGGCAGAGAAACATGAAAAGCAGGCTGTATGCTTCAGCAAACATTTTTTTCTTTTCATCTAAGGACATTTTTCTCGCTTCCAAACAGTCCTTGGAATGATGTTACCCATTACAAAAAACACAAAGTAAAATTCGCTTATCTGTGTTGCCTCTAGTTTTAATGCTTACCAATGACATTGCCGTTGGGTAACTATCTAATTTGTGAACTGCAACTTTCTTCTTAAAGTTAGAAGAAGATGCGAAACCATCTCTAGCTAACTCGACCTTCTTTTCTCCTTTTACTTCTTGCTTTAGAAAATTCATTAAATTCTCTAGTGAACGATTCTCAGCATCAGATGTTGGTCTCATGTTTCTGCTCCTTTCCCATGCTAGCAATATCTCTCCCGGCAAACAAGATTCCACTAAAGGACATAGAAAATCACCGCACTTTTCCTGCGTTCGCCCTAGACTCTCTAGGGTCCGTATCTTCGCTTCTAACTCGTCGCATAATGTCGGAAGATCTGTCTTGGAACTCCCGGTGACCGCATTTTTCATAACCATAATGAGGAAGTCTCTAACATAAACTTGCACTAAAAGATCCTCACGTCCGAATCTCTCCTTAAGCTGGGAAATCGCCTTGGAATAATCATTCGCCATTGAAGGGAAACTATCCAGCACACGAGCTGCTTTCGGTTTTGGCACTACGGCTTGCAGGAGGTACTGAAATTTATCCTCATTAGGGATACTTGCATCATCGTGAATTTTACTAAATTGATTCCAAAAGGTCAAATAGTCCTTAACATCGCCGTTGAACTTCTTTAGCTCTATTTTGGGCAGTTTGAATTTTATCTTCTCAGAGCATTCTATTGCTTTTGGTTCTTTCAAAGATAGCTGATCAATTCGCGGGCATAGTTCGGGGAACTTATCTCTATATTCCTCGGCAGTCAGGAAATCTTTCTCGTGTTCTGTTTTGGAATCTTTTTTCAGAATAAGGTCCGTAATATTTCCTTGGCATACTTTTCAGCGTGTAAATTTATCGCTAATTTGCGATTTCAAAACCGGAAGTCGGCTATCTTGGTAAAGTTCAGTCTCAATTTTATTCGCACAAGCACAGTAAATAATGTGCGAGACGATCTTCGTTGTCTTTTTAGTTGCGCCACATCCATTTTCAGGCTCAAACTAATCAACTAGCTGTCGAAAAAGCCCCACGTTGGGTGCCAGAAATTATGTAACGTTACGGTCTGTAACGAAACAACTAAAAAAAGTTGAAGCGAGGTTGACATCTACCCGATGTCGTATTTCGACAGATTAATTAATTATACTGAATAAAACTCAGAATATGAAACAAAACTAACACTTACAGCCGTATTCACCAAACACAGGATAATCTGCGAGTTGCTTACCACAGAGTTAACTTACCCCTCGCTTTACTCCCCGATTCTTATTCACCACACGGTGAATTCCCCGAGTAAACCAACTCAAGAGTAATCTGTACACGAGATGTAAGACGATCTCTGATTGGCCGGATTTAGATCACGTGAGATTATATTTGTTTATCCGCGTTTTACTGATCGTAAACGTTTCGCCAAAATGGAAAAACGATTAAATTTCACCCCACATGAAATTAATATTCTTTTGGATATTTTGAATAAATATGGTGACATAATTAACTGTAAACTCCAGTTTCGGACTTAAGCACTCAGTTAAAGTTTCCACAGTGTTCTTATTCAGTCTATATCTACTTCGAAAATCGACATTATCTAAATCTTCTAAGTCATTTTGCCTATTTTTAACAATATTTCTTGATCTTCTTTCAATAAACTCCAAATTTTCTAAGTCTTCAACGTCAAATTCATAAAACCGTTCATTCACGTCCGCCATTATTTTTATTTACAACAGGAGCTTACTCGCACTTAACACTGCGAAATCGAGGAGTTACTCATGGGTAAAAAATTGGCATGTTACTCGCTCTTTTGGCGATGGTGAATAACGTTTTAGGATTTAACTCGCCCTTTACCCTCAACTGTGCTTTAACTATGGTTGGTGAATACGGCCGTTAATGAAGCACACTGAACACTACGAACTACATGGACAAAGGTTACAAGGTCTACTGAAGAGAAAAAGAATATTAACATATGACGTCAGCTCGCGCGGGATGCACACGGCACATGATTGGTGAGTGAGGTGCTGCCATTCGCAACATTATCAACCTGATTTTGAGGAATATTACACCACTCATCAAGAAATGTTCTCCAAAGTTCCGGTAGATATGGGGAAGAGAGTTGACGTGTTGCAATTCGTCGGCCAAGCATGTTCCACTCATGCTCTACTGGATTCAAGTCCGTGAGTATGCTGTCCAGTCCATACAGGTGATATCCAACGATTGAAGGCATTCATCTACAATGTTTACACTGTGAGCACGGGCGTTGTCATCCAAAAACAGAAATTCTGCACCCATGGTGCCCCGAAACAAACGTACATGTTGTTTCAGAATGACATCCCGACAGATGCGGCCTGTCATGGTTACATTATGAACATATAGGTTAGTTCTGGAACCCAGAATAATTTTTGTCCCAAACGAGCAATCCTGCACCACCATAACGGTGTTGTTCAATGGTGTTCTCTTGGTGGTAATGGGTATCTGGCCTTCTCCATATGAAAGTATGTCGAGAATCAGACTGAGAGCTATACCTGCCCTCGCCGGAAAACATCACACAAGACAACTGTTGTAGTGTCCACAATGCATGCTCTTTACTCCAGGCAAACCGCAGGCGGCAGTGAGTTGCGGTAAGTAGAACACATCTGACAGACCTACTAGTATACAGACTAATATGACCTAAGCGTCTGTACAAGGTCTGATGCTGAGCTCCGTCTGTTTCTTTTCCCAGTAACTGCCAAATAATGGTCCTCATTCGGCGTTGTAACTCAGGGGCGACCTGTGCTTTAACGTCTACTCACATTACCATCATCTTGGAACCGTTGCCAAAGCTTGGCAATGACACTTTGGGCGATTCCAAATTCCTCATATACTGCCAGCTGGGACCGTCCACATTCCAGGTGGCAGATAATTCTACCACGTAAGACATCATCTAAATGCTTTCTTTGTGTCATAACTCTGCGGTTATTGCACCGAAAGGTTTTTAAAGCGCTTAAGAACAATTTTACTTTGCAATCATTCCTTAGATACCTCTCTCTTACACTCTCGTCATTGTGACGTACTATCAGCGACATCTGGTCGTTTCTTGTAATCAGCATATTATTCTTCAAGATGTGTTTGATAATTTTACACATGTGAAATTTTTATTTTAGAGTTCAATTTCTGTGTGATTCTGAATTATCCTTAATTTATGAACATGAATGTAATAATTTTCTGTCTACTTTATTGATATTTTTTTGTATATATGTCTTAATCTCTTTTTACAAAGTGTATTGAATACGCCATGCAATCGCTCTAATGCCCAGAATTTAGTGGTCTTTTTTAAGCGCAAATTAAACTTCATCAATTGGCTAGGTCAGATAAATTTGGAAAATAAGACACGCCTTTGAGCATGATGACACATTTGATACTTTCTCAGTAAAAAATGCATTTTTGGAAGCTATAAGCAAGAATCGGATTATGAATTTTGAATGCATCTTTTTTCTTTAAATTTTCTGTCAAGGTGCGATAAATATTGCTATTGTTATTACATGTCATATTCTTGGGTAGACTGACTAAAACATAATGATCATAATTTTTCAAAACGTTTGAATTTCATGTTCCTTTTTTTTCCATGATTTTTTCCGGGTGATTGACCATATCCTGAATGTGATTGTGTGTTTATAATCTTTCAAACATTTCTTTCCTATTTTTTATTTCCTATGCATCGTGTTTGCTAGTGTCTACAATTTTAGCATAATCATGTAAATCGAACTCATACATCTTTAATCGTAAATCTGTGTAAATTAAAATCAAACTATGGTGTAATTCATGTAAAATAAAGCCAAATAACTTTAAGCTAAAATAAAACTAAATATATCAAGCATGAAAAGCACAGACTATTCACAAAATAGGAAAATATAAAGTTACATGTTCATGATTCATGTGAATAATAAATACACACTAAAAAATTTAATTACTACAATTATTTTCGCAGACAATCATTTCTTTCTGAATTGTATGATGTCATTTTCATCATTGGATAATACTTAATACTATTCAAGTTTGAGTTGATGATTTAAAAAGTTTTGGATCCCCGAATCTTGGTGATAAAAGCTGTAATTCTCACAATTTTGTTTGATTTTTAATAAAATCTTTCTGGATTTCTTTATATTGAGTTAAATGTTTATCTCGGAAATAAAAGAGCTCATTTAATATTTGGATCGTTTTGTAAAAAAAGATTATTCAACTTTACCATAGTTCAAGTCTTTAATAGATTAGTTTTGAAAGGAATGAAATTAGTCCAGACCCTAATTCATCAGTTTACTATAGGGTTTATTCGTTTCTTTAATCATATCAATTAAATTACCCTCATATATTTCTTTTATCTATTATTATTTCAATAATATCATTGAAAAATTTGTAAAGTTTTTCTTCCAATTGAGTACGCGATCTGCGTTATTTGAGAATATTTAGGCTCCAAAGATAATATGGAATTTTCATCTTAAGCCTAATTTTTCTCAGAAATCATTCACTTTCGATTACTTAATATCGGAGTATAATACTCTCTTTAATATCTTATTAAAAATTAATATTGTAAATTTTTTCCAAGGACTTACAATGTGAGAAATTATTTCTCAATTATTCTAAAATATATCTGAAAGTTCCCTTGATGTACAATGCCTTAAACATCTAAATCATCTCTTGTTTTAATATCAATGAAGAAATCATATTCTTGGGTAAAAATGGAACTTGAACATTTTCATATTGTATACTTTAGAATCATAAAATGTCATGTAAATCAAAGAAAGACCTTGAAAAACATCCCCTTCTTATTTAAATAATTTTTAGGGTATGGTACAAAATAATAAAGCCACTCATTGAAGCATGTGACAATAACTTTCTTATTGACCATACAACAAATGGAACAGCTTGATGTTTATTCCTTTTGAATGAGAGTTGAGTTTATATAAATTTGTTTAGTAACTAATGATTTCATGTAATGAACACCTAAAGCATTTCTTGTAATGAACACCTAAAGCATTTCTTGTAATGAACACCTAAAGCATTTCTTGTAATGAACACCTAAAGCATTTCTTGTAATGAACACCTAAAGCATTTCTACAGAAAAACACTGTTATGCGATTTTCCGTTGGTTTGAGACAAGTTAACATTTGGGTTTTAGCTAAATATAAATTCTTTCTATAGCATTTTTCTTTTAAATAACCTTTACGAAACATTTATGTTGAAGATTATGACTCTTATACTCCTGAATACATCTTTAACATTTATGTTGAAGATGTATTCAGGAGTATAAGAGTTAATGGCAAATTTTCAGTAAGTTTGCTAGACATTGCTTGTTTGATTTCGGAATCAGCAAATCCTTTAATCAGTTTTAGAGAATGTAAATAATGTTTTCTTTTAAATCTTTCAATCTAACCATTACTTGTAGAAAAAGAATGCCCTTTTTTCAATACAGAACAATTATGTGGTTAATATTTTATAGATTTTTTCATGTCTTTAAAATACTGTTTATATTTTCATTGATATCAATTTTAATAGGCTTTGAATTAGTACGTATAAATAATCTTGAGAACATATAAATAATCTTTCCCATTAAAGCATTTCTTATATATGAATCGTTACTTATATTCATAAAAAAAACTGCTTCTACCATTTTTTCAACGGAACATTAATTTTATCCTTTTGTCCTTATTCATGAATAAATTTCGCACACTTTTCGCTCTTTTCCATCATATATCGTCCATAATCTAATATTTTATGTCTGTTTTCTAAAGATATAATATATTTATTTGTTTTTCTTCATTTTTTTGGTACAGTAAAACCCATAAAAATTTTTTATTTAAAAATAATAATTGCTTAACTCGTAAATATGAAAGTTCAAAAAAATTCTGAGTAGAAAATATTTAACATTTTTCTACTGCTAAAAATTACAATAAATCAAATGAACTGAAATTTAATTGTATATATAAAATGGAAAATTTCAGTTCTTTAATTCGAAAAAATGGAATTTAGAATAGAATGGATTAAAATATGTTTAGGAATATTAGCGTCAATATTATCAAGGAAACGGAATGAAATTGACAGTAGAGTTTTCTTAAATTTTACATTTTAATATACTTGCAAAAGGGAGAAATTGAATTGGAAAAATATTGTATAAATCAGAGGATAAGTATACTATAACGAATTTTAGAATTTAAAATACTATATTTCGCATTTCAAATCAAAATTAATAATGAACATGAGATTAAGGAATTTTTTTTATAATTGCTTTAAGTTAATAACGTTTTATAATCGAAAAATCCAAATTTATAAAATAAATATCAAAATGTCTATAAAGAGGTACTAAAATATTTTATAATCAACGGTACATATAAAAAATTTTTTAAATAAGAAAAAATCAAATATTTTTTCTCTTAAAAATTGAATTCTTATAAAACTTAATTCGTTATTTTTGTACATAAAATATTTTAGGTATAAGTTTACAGTAGATAAAAGTACTCATTTAGTAAGGATAGAGAATATTCAGTAAAATAAATTCATAAAACGAATAAAAAAATTAATTCTAAAATGAATGTGAATTTATGTAATTTTTCATAAAATTTCGAAAATTCATAGTCAAGAAAATTCATATTTAAGATTTAGAAATTAATACGAATGTTTCCACTGAGTAAATAGCTCATAATATTAAAATAATTAGTAAATGCAAAACGATGAAATAAAATTTAGTAATGAATTTTTTTAGGTTTAAGAATACCTAAAAATTTTTTTCACATAATAGATTACAAGACTGTTTTAAAGAAAATTTAATTTAACTCTCTAAAATTGGTAACAATATGTGACTAATACATTTTTAAAAATTATAAAAATTGTGCTCTGATATTAATTTTGACCAACAAAAAGAAAATGCATCTTAAACTTATATTAACGTTTGAACTAATTTTAAAATCATTCATATAAATTTGATAAGGACAACTGATAGATTAAACTTATTTAAAAAATAAATTCTCGTATTTACATAAAATTTGCCAATTATTGTCGATAATTATTAAAAAAAAACTTTTATTAAAATTAATTATAACTAAATTTATTAAAAAAAACTTTTATTAACATACAATTTGTTAATAAAAATTGATATTTATCTAGAAAAATTAGTTTCTCTTATTCACATTAATCTTATTTCTTATTTAAAACGAATGATGGATATATATGGCATTTTAAAAAACAGCAATAACTTTAAATACATGTTGAATAGACAACATAATTAATAGACATAAATAGTATACAATTTTTGAATAAAATACAATAAATAGACAATGTTTACTTTCTATTCTAATAAATAAAAATTTATTTTTAATTTAAATTTAAAAAGTACAAAATATGTTGCTTATTTTTTATTTTATAAGAAACGATATTTTTTCTATTATCTACATTTATAGTAAATTCTATGCAAAAAAATTTTTTTTAATGTAATATCCCTCCTTATGAAATCAATTATAATGCAATTTTTATTACACATCATTTTTTTTTACAAAATAAAGCCGAATAACTGAATTTTTTTAATGAATAAAACACCTTTGACTTTTGTTTAAGAAAACATCAAAAGTTTTTGATTTTTATCCGCACATATTGAAATCTGTATTCAAGAAAACTATGCATATAATTCACCATTTGTTAAAATTTTATAATAAATAAAAATATTGCAATTAATAAAAATATTGAAATTAAGTATAGTACGATTCAAATAAAGAAACTCAATCAAAATATTTAAAAAAAAAAAAAAAAAAAAAAAAAAAAAAAAAAAAAAAAAACTGGTTGGGGAAGAAGAAGAAGAAAAAAAAAAAAAAAAAAATTAAGTGCATATTCAAAGTTTTAACCTTTCCCTTTTAGCATCAACATGTCACATACTTTTACGAAGAAACTTTGGTAACCAATTAATTTATTTGTAAAAATGAGATCACATAGTAAAATTAAATTTTGATTTTTTGTTATAAAAATAATATTTACTAATCTTAGCTAATTTTGATGATAATTTTCGATTAATCGACATGCCTAATACTGAATTTCATATTTTTCAGAGAAAACATAATGTACCCGTAAACTAGGAATTTATATTTACAAATATTCGATTATACAAGTTTACAACATAATATTTACATTATTTCTTACAACTTTATTAATAAAGTATAATTAAACTTTAGCCTCAGAAAAATTTTAATTTTTAAACTGCAAAACTAGTTTTAAAAATTTTATAGTTCAAACTATGAAGATAAAAAAAAACAACAATAAAAATAAAAAACAAAACAATTTTATAAACTTACGTTAGAAATCCCTGATGCTGATGGAGGAAAAGAAGATTTGATATTTTGCTCTATGATTGAATTCTTTTCATCCATTCTAAAATTCCATATCGATTAAACAAAATTTAATATATCCTTTATTAATGATGAGATTTTTAATTATTTCGCGAATTTTTTTTTCAGTATTTTAATCATAAATATTTTAGAGTATCATCGAATTGATTTGGAACATTATATCTGACGCCCCAACCATTCATTATCCTCATTCAATTGTCTCATATTTTCTTCTTATTCACGATTTCAAGCGATGAGAGAAAAATATCTGACACTCATATTATCATCACAGATAAGAATTTGATTGCTTTGTGGATATTGTTCTAAATTGATTGATAAGTGATGTATCATTTTTTTGAATTCTATTTCTGATTAAATATTAGTGACCGAATCATCTTAGATAATTACAGAAGGAATATTATATATCTAATTATTTTGATGTTCGTTAGGCATAAACTCTGTCATAATATTAAAATATTTCGAAGAATGACTTTTATTCAGAATATATTAAGATATTTAGACAAATATTTTTTCAACAATATCAATGACAAATATCATTTGTGTTGTTGTTACTTATGGCACTTGGATAAGAGAAGCTTGCTATATGCCTTGGCTATACGAATTTAAGTCAGTAGGTTACGTCTTTTGTTAAATCAGAGCACCATGAAGGTGAAAGTACGACTTTGCTTTTCAAATCCTCTGATAGATGGCACCCCCAGAGAATCCACTCCCACAATTTTGATATTGACCTGTATGGGAGGAAATTTTCTCCAGATCATTGTACCCATGGTAACCACTCAGTGACTGACTACAGGACTTTCGATTCCAGAGATTTAACGAGCAAGTTTATCACATGTACTCAGTGGGTCTTTGGTGGCATTGGGACTCAAATCCCGCCCTTTCGTATGGAAGGCCGATACCCTAACCACTAGGTTACCACAACCCCTACAAATACCATTTGTATTTTAGTTATATCTTTAAAGTTTTAGGTTAAAAATTTTAAACACATAAAATATTACCAAAGTCGCAAAAATTTGAATCATAAGAATAGCCTAAATAGTAAGAAATAGGATAAGAGCAGGAAAGGTTGATGGATCAGGTTGTGAATGAATGTTGCGAAGTTACAATGTTTGTGCAGAAGTGGAATTTTTTTCAGTATGCCAACAATGAATTCCCTTTCAGGTTTTTTAGTGAGGTTTATATTCTACTGTTTATAAGTTCACTAAATAGAAACGCTCAAGGCGATTATATTACGCGGGCGTGTGCGATCGCGACCATGAATTTAATAATATATTTTAATTCTTTATGTTCCTTTTATCTGACATCAATTTAATAGCCTAACAGTTGAAAACTGTTGTAATGCATTTGAGTATCTATTGCATGAGAGCTTTTTAAAGAATAATTCATGATAATGTTAAATAATACTGTACAGAAAATTCTCAAGCACTCATTTCAATAAATACCCACACAGAAATCCAACATCCATCTTTCATTGTTCAGTAGTAGATGCAATCAAATATAGCAACCGTTACATCGAAAACAATTTTGCTTTTAAGAAATAGTATAGCTACATTTTATTGATAACTTATAAATGGATAAGTTTGATGAATGACGTAACAAGAACCTAAAAAGATCACTTTAAAGTAAATAAAAAAAGTATTCTTTATTTACTTTACACATTGGTGTTAAGGGCTTAATACTTAAATGTCAGCTAATTTACCCTTTATTTATTATTATTATTATTTTTGGTCAGAGAGAAAGTTTGGAATATGAAAAGAATTTACTAATTAAATCTTTTAAAATAAATTGTCAAGTATTATTCGTGCAAGTTTCACCATGGCCACATGGTAGCCTAGCGCTCTTCGGAGCATAAGGTTTTGGTTTCAATCTCACTCACTAATGTATGAAGGGAAATAGATGCTGCGTTTGTCTTCTTGCATGTGCATATTTCGGGGTGGGTGCTTGGTAGTTTTCGAGAGAGACATTCTTCCTTCCTTCTCACCAATACGGTAAATATTTATAAAAATTCTTTGAGAAGGGATGCTAAAGAAGGGATTCTTACGCGATGGATGCTAAAATTGTTTTAGAACGACCTTAAGTTGATCACTATGCAGAGTTAAAGCATGATATAAAATATGGGTTCACCATGAACTAGTGGTAAAGCAACGCATGAAGTCATGAGTTTGATTTTAACCTTTTTTGAACGGGATATCGATATTGCGTTTCTTCCTTCTGTATACATATCTATCGGGGTAGGTGTTTGGGAGTTTTCCGTATTTCTCTCTTGTGATACCTGAATATAGCCTAATAAAAATATAATAAAATAATAATCATATTAATAAACTGTATGGCACGAAAGCCCAAAACATAGCCTACTATGTATGAAAGATCTTCCAAAATGGCAATTATGAGGAGGGCATTAAAATGCCTTTCAAAACTTTTTGGACATCAGGGTATCCATTATAAAATGTCAAATTCAAGCATTCTTTCCTCTCTTGAGATTCATGAATACGGTCCATCTAGGAAATGCTTTCGGGGAAGGCAATTATGCGTGGGTGTAAAATGCCTTGGCGTTGTGGACAGCTTAATGGCCTTAGACAGGCGGCGGTATCAAAGTTATGATATGCTAATATTATCCATGAAAAATGAAGGAATTAATTTGAAATTCTAAATATAAAATATCAGTTATTTAGTTAAGATAACTTCTTTTTCTTTTTTCATTGTTCTATATATATATATATATGCTTTAATGTAATAAAAAACTTTGATTTAAAATCTTAATTTTTATTTTTTCTAAGAAGCAATGATATTCTGAAAATCATTTTATTGAAAAGTATTAAATACAGTATAGTTTGGTAACATATTTAAGCATATGGAGCTCAAAAGAACAAGCACTCATATATATATATATATTGATTGATAGATAGGCTGTAATAGAACAGAAAATATTGATATAAAAATCCTTCTTGTAAAGTTTATAGGAAATATGTTACAATAAATTAATTTTTCTATTTAACATTATCTAAGCTATGATTTGATGATAGAAATTCTTTTCATTATTGATTTGGAGAAGAAAATTGAAAGAGCTAAAATTGGAATCTATTGTAATTCCCATTTATTATTCGATTATGAAGTGGTATCAAAAGCAAATTAAGAGTTGATTTTGAATTTTCAATATTGTTATTATATAATCTTAAAATATTTCATAACGCTTCCTTAAAATATCCTAATAAAATCTAATTTAAAAAAAAAAAAAAAAAAAAAAAAAAAAAACTTCAACATTTGGCTATATATTTCAGAATTCTGGCATTAAAAATGATTTAATATTATAGTAAAATGTTTTACTTAAATAAATATAACAAGAATATATACCTATACATGAATAAAATGGGTAAAAAGAAATAGAATATTTTTCTCAGCGATTTTCAGATGGAAATTGTAATAAATCATTCGAATCAGGGCAAGATCGTAGATGTGCAATAACGCGATCAATGAAGACCATTATTTAACGCGTCATTCGTTGGTGACGCCGAAATGTAAATGCTACTCTTCAACACCTTCCCTGAATTTCTGGCATTTCTCAGTACTTTCGCTCAGGTACTATCCGAAATCGCCTTCACGCTGTAAGACCCATATGTTCGGCGACCAATAATGTGTCGTGTTAAGCAAAGTAATCTCCTGATCTGTTGCCCGCAATTCGTGGGCAACAGATCATGGAATTGGAGAAGAAGTGAATGGCGCTTTCACCGGTGAGTCCCGTTTTCTTTTGATCCTGATAATAGTCGTATTTTTATATAGAGGAAACGTTGCACTGGAAACAATTCTGCATTTGTGCACAAAAGTAAGTTTTAGTGGTGGAGGAATCTATGGTGACATATCCAGTGATTTGCACACCGATCTCTATATCATTCGAAATGGAGCTTTGACTGATTGCCAATATAGGAATGAGATTCTCAGACCTATTGTAGTCCCTGACGTTGCAACAATTGGAGATGATTTCATCAAATATACAAATACAGGCCACATCGTATTAACGAAAAATTTCAGCTTGATGAATGATTTCCTTTTGGAGGAAGGAATCAATCAAATAGAACGGGCGTGTTCTCCAGACATAAATTCAATACAGCATTCCAGGCAGATGAGTTATATGACGCTTACCAACTCTACGAATTCTCCAACAACAGAATACCCCCAACCCTCATTGCCTCAAAGGTGTTCAAAGTTGTTGGTCATCGGGGGAAATCATATCCACTATTAAAAAATTGACTTTTTTTTTTAAAGAAAAAATTTTTTTTGTCGTCATGTCCAAATTGTATTTTGTTTTTTTTTGTAGACAAATGCCCAATAGAAAGCATTTTTCTGCTTAACAAATGTCACTTAATAATGTATCAATCAACCAAACAAATCTAAGAGTGCAAGGTCAACCCACAGCCTCAATATTCTTTAACTGTTTCGAGCAGTGTATATTTCTTGATGAAATAACTCTTTTTTAATTTTGTGATGTTTTTCAATTAAAAGGAAATTTAATTAAAAAATATTTTGATGCATGCATGTATGTGTGTGTGTATGTATGTAGGTAGATCTATCTATCTATCACTCACTATGAAAGCTTTTATATTTTATTTTTGAACAAAGATATGATATCACAATACAAAAATTAGTCATTATTCTAGAAATTTTTATTTCTAAATTTTAATTTAAACTTATTTTTATATTTAACATTTACATCGTTTAAGAAAACCATAATATTACAGTATAAAACTTAGATATTAATTGAAATTTTTTGACACAAAATATTTTTTTACAGCTAAATTTTTTCTGTTGAATATATTCAATTAATGGACATATTCCAATTACTTGCCGCCAATTAATTAACTAATTAATTTTCCTATTAATTAAAAACAAAAAATTAGATATAGTTCCTTTCTCATCAAGATCACTAATAATATTGCTTTTGATATATATATATATATATATATATATATATATTAAAAAATTGTAAATGTGAAATTTTAGGAAAAAGATTAAGCTTTTCCTTTCACCCAAAAAAATTTCTGTTTTTGAAAACATGTAAACTAAATTTTATATATAACGATCCATAAGTTATATCAAAATAGAAATTTATCACAAATTATCTGTGTGAATGTGAAATTATAAATTAAAACTTTCAACTTCTTTGTGATTCACTTAAAATTTTTATTAATCAAAACTTAAGCAATGTTTTAATTTTTATATTTTACTTTCAAGGCAAATAATTTATTATACAATACAGCAAATAATTAAATATCACATAATAGCTTAAATTTCACAGCATTTGGCAGCATGAATACTTTTAAAAAATTATATACAAAGGAACTTATACATGAGAAACTATATACAAACTCAGTTACAAATGAGAACAAAAATGAATTAGTAATAAGCTTTTATATAATTTTACATAGATACAAATAATTTATATATAAATAAGTTTTCAGCAAAATAATAATTTGCAATTAAATGAACTTACTATTAGATTTATAAATCATATTTAAAACATGGATTAAATATTAATCATTAAAAAATTTATTACAATAACATCATTTTTTTAATAAATATAATCTTTTTGAATTCATAGATATAGTCAATGTTTTTAAACTGAGAAAAAATATTTACGTACTACAGTAAGCAGCATATTATGTATTTTAAAAAATAAATTCTTTTTTAGATAAATTAAATTAAAAAAGATAATCAGATTTTTATTGTTTTATTTTTTTATTAATATTTAGCCATTAATAATTTATTGCATCGAATTATTAATGAGGGAATAATTAGATGCAAATTTTTTAAAGCAAATAATTCTAAAATGCAAACTTTTTAACTATAAATTATTTAAGTAATATGTATTCCGCAATTCTTTCGAATGGATATCAGTTTAAATAATTTGTACAAATCAAAAACCTAAAAGCGATTTTAATATGGAAGTGAACTATTGAGTCATGAAATATATATAGTTGAAGAAATCAAAAAATCTATAGAGGTTGCATAAATTGTGATTAAACGTGGAATTAAAGGGTGTTTTTATCGTCGATTTACGGTAACTTTCTGCTAAAAGCTAATTCAGTTGGGGCCTTGTAATTTTAAGTGGATTCTGAACCACACTCCAATCAAGGAGAGATTCGAATCCATTATAAGTAGAATAGACGACAAAATCGTTAACTATTGCCCCTTGAGCAAGAAATATTGGATCAAAACAAAAGAATATGTTAAACTATCCAAAGAAATTGTTTCAAAGAAATAGATAGTGGATTATCCTTTTGTTTACTAAGTAAAAAATGTCTGCATATGAAAATGTTTAAAATAATGTTGAATGGAGAAAAGTTTTAAAGCTATCATTACATGTACTTTAAAACAACTGAGATTTCACAAAATGTGTAAATTTTAGCAAACAAATTAGTATTAAACAATAATCATAAAATTAACTTTGCTGATGAGATTTACAAACAATATAAGAAAATGGAAATATACTATTTAAAATTGTTGACTAATTTAAAATTGTTGACTAATTCAAATTTTTGAATTAGTCAACAATTTTAAATTAGTAAATGCTATAGTAATATGGAAAACCAAAAGATAGATGGATTTTTGAAGGGCTTTTCTTATAATAATGTTTATATCCAGTTGGTTTATTTTTTAATAATTCGGAGGAATAATTAATTTTTTTTAAAAAGATAGAATTCTTTTTATACATTTATGGTAAAAAAAAATATAATGGTTTGGAATATATATATATATATATATATATATATATATATATATATATACATATATATATATACATCAAAGAATAATTTATAAAATAAGGAAAACCATTGTTATATTTGCTAAAATGTGGAAATTTATTTTTGTTGTTTCTTACTTTCACAATAATTTTTTTACAAAAATTGACTACATCGAAAACAAAAATGAAATTGAAATTAGTAAAAAATTTACCTTTTTATTAACAGTTAAAAAAAGAAAATACCTATTGTCCTTATAATTTTGTGAACCAGTGTGCAATGTCTATCTTAAAATAATCAAATCAGTTTACCTAAAGTAAATATCGTTTGTGTTCAATATTTTCTATCACGAGGGAATTGTAAAAGGATAATATCATTGTCATATATTGTAAAATAAGCTTGTCTAATATAGATTGTTATATTTTAAATGATTATGTGCAACAAAAATTCAGATCGAGTTTCGTCAGAAATATCGTGATGATTCAGAAGATTTTAGTAATGACATAATAAATCAAATATAAACTAATGTGTAATAAATATAATTTTTTATCATCAAAGACTAAAAGGCGATTAAAGAACTATGAAATTTACCTTTTTTTTTCTTCTTAATAGAAGGAAATAAAAGGAGATTTAAGACTATTAATTCAAATAAATGATACTAGTTACTAGAAATTCTATAATAAGATTAACATAAAATTCTGTAAAAAGAAAATGGCTTTTAGAGAAAATTATAAAATGACCAGGTAATTATTTCTAAATTTATAGAATACTATTATAATGCTTTTTTTTAAAAGCATTTTATAATAATTAATTAGAATGAACTTGTTTTATTATACAATATAGCTTAATTATTTCAGGTAGACATTGCATTGCAATACATGTAATAAAAATTCATACAATAGAAATTTATAGATACATATTTTTATACATATAACGTGTCAAAAAATGAATACAAAAATTTGACTAGCTAACTGAATTATTTTGTAATGATAAAAATAAATTAAGTTGTATATAGAAATTATTTACTTAAAAAATAACTATTTTGAGAATTATTATTTTTAGAAAATTAGAAATCATTAATTATGATGTGTCAAGAAAAAAAAAATACTTCATTTTAGGAAAATTTTTCAGAATAGCAAAATCAATGTATATGTTGTAAAACATACTTTTAATACAAAATAATTCCATTACTTTTATTCAAAACTCTAATTTCAATATAAAGAAATCTACATTTATAGATGATATTAAAATAAATATGAAAGTTTAAACATATTATTTAGAAAAGAACACTAAAAATCTATTGAATGTGTGCTAAAATGTATTTTGAAACGAAAGCATTGCATTGCAATATGGAACTACATTATTAACAAAATCTAGAATTATACACCTAATATATAATCATTTGAATACTAATTGCATTGAACAAATAATTATTTTGGAACAAAATTATTTGTTTAGTGCAATAAATTATTTATTAAATTCAGTATATTCTTAATAATTTTATTGCAAAATTTCAGAAAATATTGGTTTCTTGATTTAAAAATATTAAAATTAATCTAGGTGCACATGAAATTATCAAAATTTACAATTTAGCAGCAAAATATAACTTTTAACTGAAGATTAAAATTTAAGAAAAAATAAAAGCAGAGAAAAAAAATCCTCCTAAAACTAATAAATATTACTTTGCTGAAAATTACCTATTATTTTTTAAATAAAATATTGATATATTATTATTATTATTTAAATTTCATTCTATGTTTTATTTATACTAATTGAATTCTAACAAGGAAATTAAGGTATCTAAGATTTTAACAAATATTGGCACCAAAAACTTCTCATAAATCTACATACATGAGAACAAACTGTAAAAGTATAATTAATGTTTACAAAGAGAGAAATATTATTTTGATTGGTGATATATCTTTGGATTGCCTCTTTCTAGATTGTCTTAGATAGCAATAGAAAATTTGTAAAATATTATGTAATGTTTATAACATTATTTTATGTTTATATATTCTTCAGACAGTTTAAAAAATGTTTTTCTTTAAAAGTGCTTATTTTACACAAATTTATTTATGAATTATATAAAATATTATTCAAATTTAATGATAGCATAAATTGTAATTCTTAGTAAATTTACTCCATGCACTACATTTGCACAAAAAAGCATTTATTATGGTTCTTCATAGGTTATTTTAAAATTTCCTTCATTAAAAAGTAATAATTTTCTTTAGTCCTATTAATTTCTTTAATAGAATTAAAGAAAATTATCACTTTTTAAGGAAATTTTAAATTATCCGTATATTTTCATTATTAAAGCTTAAGTGTGAAATTAAATCCTGAATACAATTTTTTTAAATCTTAAAATCAACAGGAGAAATTATACAGTTTTTTAAATTCCAAATAAAAAAGCTGAATGTATAAAAAGACAAAAGACTAGACTTTTGACTACAGGAATATCTATCTGTCATTGTAAATGATAGGGATTTTTCTGATTTCCTCCTTTCTGAGACATGAATAAGACCCACTATCTATTAAAATTCCCTATTTGCATGATAAAAATATTATAAAAGTTTAAAGCTTTCAAGTATCAATCCTTTATGTAACATGAAGATCAAATTACACACTGGTATGCCCTGTGACATGGAAACATGAGTTCTTTCATTGGAGCAGAATGTTCAAAATTTTATTCTAGCTAATGAGAAATGGATGACATATTGTTGTCAAATGATGGAAAATAGATGCTGCATTTTTGCATGTTAATCAAGGTAGATGCTAGAAAAATTTTCAAATCTCTTTCAAATTACGATTGTGATAATTTATGAAAATATATTTATACAAGGTATTTATTCCCTAAATAGCATCATAATTAAATTATAATTAATTACCTGACATGATAAAAATACAACTGTTTTTTTTTGGTGCAGGATGTTTTAAGTTCGATTCACATCAGTAGGAAATGGATGACATATTGAAATATGGAAAATAAACATTGAATTTCATCATGTACATTTGTCATAGTGGGTGTTAGCAAATTTTCCAAATCTCTTTCTTATATAACTATTAAAAAAATTCTGTCAACAGTGTCCATAACCTAAATTACTGATTTTATTTTTGCATGATTTTATTTACTAATTTGTTCAGATGTAAATTTGATTTTAACACCACATGTTTACTGTTGAAAATTATAAAATGACCTTCGATTTTCTTTATTGTAACATTTCTCCTGTTTATATTTCAAAAATTAATTATTAAACATCATCAGTTTTTGTTCCTTTCATGGTTTTATATTTGAATAATAAACTGTAATTAATCATGTTGCGAGGTAAAACTTTAGTTCTTAGCTTTCTTTGACATGATTTCTCAGAAGAAAATTTTAGCAGTTAAAGTTAGCAGGAAAAAATTATTAAATAATAAAATGGTTTTAAAATAGAGTTCAGATATTCTTAGTTCAAATTATTAAATCAGTTAAAAACTATTGAAAAATATCTCATTCACAAAAAATTTTAATAATAGAAAAAAATTAATGAACATAAATTTACAATAATAACAGAATGTTAAACAAAACATTGATAAAGTATGGAAAATCTTGCAAAAGCTCTCAAATAATTTTAAATTAAAGTTCTGCTGTATATCACATCACAGGAATCATAGGTCCAATTTTGCTATCTACTAGAGTCACTTATAAATTCTAAAACTTTAAGTTTTAAAGTTAACTCTAGAACATCATAAATTTTAATTCTATCAGATTTTCTCTATTAATATCTACAAACGTAAATTTTGAAATACATACCAAATATGTCATAAGAATTCCTTTCCAAGATCAGTGCTCAAGTGATTTCATTCCTTATTATATAGTCTAATGCATGGCTGCCCTTTAGAATTTAATCAGATTCAGTGCTACAAGGGGTGAAGATGATGGGAATTCTTCCCATCAGGAGACCCAGTGGTAAGCCATTTTCGCTTTAAAAAGATAGAGAAACACACACGCACACATACATACACACACACACACACACAGAGAGAGAGAGAGAGAGAGAGAGAGAGAAGGGAACATCCATGCCTGAATCAGGATTCAAACCCAGGACATACTGCATTGAAGTTAGGGACACTAACCACTTCACCATCAGTCCGTATATTATTATATCATTCAAATTTCTTATAATATTGTAGCAAAATGGTTATGCAAATTAAAATTTTTTTATAAATGTACTGAGAAAAGGCAAAAAATTTAAATAGAAATTATTAATCATTCCTAAATTTGCATGTGATATTAATTTTGGGTAGGATTAAAAAAATGAGGCAGATAAAAATCAATAATTTATTTAAGGCTTTTAAAGATTAAAGTAAAGTTCAATGTACCTAACAAAAAACAATTTGAATTGATGTTAGCAGACATTTTTTCAATTTATTAAAAAAAGAAATCTATATCTTTATCCTGAAAGTCTTTACATTTTTAATCCATGGTTTATAGTTAAAAATATAACAGTCACACACACACATAGAAATTAATATTTTAAATTTTTAGTACTTACTGCACTAACAAAAATATTAGACAGAAAATTTACAAATTTTCCAGTCATGAAATTGAGTGGATTCATAATTATACATTCCAAACTTTTCATAAACAAAATTACAGAAAATTCTATTTAAAAAATGTTTGATTTTATGTATTTTATAAAACAAATCAGATTAAGAAACTGAGGAGCTAATTTGATGAGTTAATAACCAAACTGAGAAATTAGAAAGAACAGCATTAATTATTCTAGTAACAAATTGGATTAAAACCAGTTACAGAATGAATTCAAAACTTTTGACAAATATAGATCATAAATATAAGCTTTATTTGTCAAAAGTTTAGAATTCATTCAATGTGTTTATCTAAATAAGAAAAAATATGTTGCTTGAAGTAACTGTTTATTCAAAATAAATTTTATGAATTATTAATAAACATAACATCTACAATCAGAAAAACCAACTGAAATATAAAGTTCAGAGAGATGTTTTAAGAATTCATAGTAGGGACTTGTTTCTATACAAATGAATTGAAAATCATTAGTTATTTCACTAAGTTATGACAACATTTTACTATCACCAGTGTAGCAAAATTTTGCACAAAGATAATTATCACCTAAGTCAAAGGAACAAAGTTGAATGTTCATAAATAAAAACATGGCATATAAAAAATTATAGTACGCAAATAATGTCAGACTTACAAACTACAAGTTTATTTCAGAAAAGCAAGAAGATTCTCATGATAGTATATGTATACCCTTGACTACGGAGCACCCTCCTTGGTGCATTCTGTAATCATGCCATTGGCAACCTTTTTTTTGGTTAGTCTTAATGTTGTATTCTTACACAAAACTGCGCTGCAAAAACACACAGCAAAATAAGTGCTTTATTTACAATGCTTTTGTATTTAATTAACGCTACCTCCGCAAAGTATAAATGAATTTTATATATAAGGGGTTGAAAAATGTTTAAAATATTAACAGTAGAATGCTTTCCAGCAGAATTTTTTTTAAAGATAATAGTGAATGAATAATAGTCTTCTAAAGGAACAAAAGCTTAAAAATTATTAGAAATCAACCTGAAAGATATATCCACCCAAAGCTGAAATGGAAATATGCATCCAGTTGTTGAATATTGCCATAGCCTAAAAATGCAGCATCTATCTCCTTTTTTCTTCAATGACAAACCTGAAATATTTACTTTTTGCTACAAAGAGCATTATTTTCTATATCATTTTGAAATATTAGCCTCATTTTATAAACACAGCTAAAAATTCTGATTCCCCTTGAAATTTTACCAGATAATTGACATCATCAGATATATTTTTGGATATGTGTTTTAATATAAAACTCAATTATTTTTCCAGTTGTTAGAATTATTGATATGTTACATTACATTACAAATTCATATGTAATTTTGTTAACCTTATAATATAAATATTTGAATCAAAGTGTTTGAAATTGGTATTGGTTTATAATTTAGCATTACTAGAAGTGAATCTACTTTTCCTAATGTGGATAATGGGTGATATGTGTGTTGTTATTAAATCATATAATCTTATCAATATTAAAGTAGCAACTATAAGTTCAGCAGAACATAAATATTCAATTGGGAGCAACTGGATTTTAAATGAAAACTATTATATTTTTTATTAATCTATTAAGTATTGTGAAGGAATTTAGATCTGTGTTAAACATAAAATATGTACAATGCAATTTACTGTAGTGGGAATATGATTCAAAATATACATAATTTAAATTTGGATCATAATTTTCAATTTTGTATGAGTTAGGCATAACATACATTATAAAAACATAAAATAATAGATAAAAAAAGAACAGTCCATAAATGGATCAAAAATTTCAAAGATTTCTATTATTCAAATTTTATTAAACAGAATTTTGAATTTTATAATACTTAACATGTTTAGTTTGTACATATAATTAAATGTGTAGTTTACACAATATATGTTTTTGCATACAGATGTAACATAATTTTATATATTAAGAGTTAACCAATAAATACCTTTAGTGTTTTAACATTGGAAATAATCAAAACCTTTTTCTGTTAAAATTTTACATATCTTGTAATATTTAAGAATCTTAATTAATGAAAAAGCAGATTAATAAATTATGAATTAATTATTTTGGTAATTGTTTTAACTATTTTGAAAATGAAATAGTTTAAGTATTCATTACAATAGTTTGTGAAATTAACTAATTAAAAATTACAATTATATTATTAATTGAATTGAAAATTCAGATTCAAAGAGAATAGAATCAGCAATTGTTGCCACATAATTTAGTGACATATAATGAAAGCAGAAGTATAAAGCTAGGAAAGAGAAATTTTCAATCAGTGAATCTTAGAGTTTTGAAAGACATAATAGAGTTTTGTTTTGACTTCTATAGAAAAGAAAATGGATTAAATAAAAACGTAGATATAATGAACTAGATAAATTTAAATAATTTAATATTAAAAGTGATGAATTAATTGAAAATGAGTTTGATTGAACAATAGAAATTATCACACTAATGACTAGAGATACAAATTCCAAACAAAATAGATGCTATATGTAATATACATATGAAAAATTAAATGCACTTTTAAACAAATTGCAAGCGTAAAAACTTAAAGCATGATATTAATATGAAATATTTACAAAAATCAAAATATAATATAGATCATGCTGGCTCTACTTTCATCAGCAGACTCTGCAAAACAATTGAGCCCTTCTCTTTAGTATACCATTCTAAATCATTGTTATTAAAATATTTATCAATTGGCTCAGAAACTCCAAGCTGTTGTGGGCTAACAACATATGATCCAGGTCGAATCAAGACTTGAAAAGCTACTTTAGCATAGTACTTCTTTTGATTTTCAAAATCACTAAATCTGCAAAAAAATAAAGAGTTGCTTTAATTTAAATTTTTATTTTAAACACAGCTTAAATACAAGAAAATACATAAGCAGGCAACTTTAATGATGTATAAATTTAATATATTTTTAAATCATTCATTAAATGCAAACAGTTTTGTATCTACACAATAAATAAATAACTGCTAATAAAATCTTAGAATTATAGGAAATTGTTTGCAAGAGTTTAATTCTTCATCAACAAACAGTGTAAAATACAATCTATTAAAGACCAGTTTTTAGAAATCAGATGCTAAAATTTATATAGTAAAAAATTCTGTAAGTTTAACTTTTAGAAATTTTGATAAATAAAAACTTTTAATATTTTTGGAAAAATAAAAATATGAGTGGAAAAAGCATTGTGATATAGTAGATTACATTTTTAAATTATTATTTAAAAATTATCTCAAACAATGTGTAATAATTTTAAGAATAATATTTCAAATTCTTATTTATATATAGTAAAAACACTAATCATTTAATGTCACTAAGAAATTGACAAACGATTCTTTCAATCATTAAATTATTCTGAAAACTTTTCTCATTAATACATCATATTATTAATAAGTAAAATGCAATAACTACATTTTATAAGATAAAATATTGGGGAAAAAAGTTTTTACACATATCAATTTTTCACAAAACAAACTCTCGTCATAAAGTTTTCAATAATTAATAATGCAATTTTCATAGGAATTAAGAAATGCATCTAAAACTTTTTTCTGATATATTATTATAAAACATGACATAAAGTATTTACATAAGTTTAACATGAAGTATTCATACAAGTTTGACATGAAGTATCAATATAAATGAAAATACACACAACGGAAGTTTTCAACACAATCAATTTTATTTGTGAATTATAAAAAAAAGCAGTTATCAATATCATTTATAGTTGGAATAAAAAGTATAAGTATAGTAAATATAATGTTGTTAAAAACAAGGCAAATTTACAGCAACTAAATTAACAAAATCGATTACAGTAATTCATAAGAAATATTTTAATACAGGTAAAGCCTGATTGATAAAATAGAAATATTTGAAGATAAGATTTGTGTTTCAGATCATCCAATGATGTACTTGTTATTCAAAATAATTAGTTGAGATCCACTGTTTTTAAAATATTTACGTTTTAATTTTTCTTTATTAAAATTATATGAAATCATTAATTTATTATTAACAGCATTTAAATTTATATTTCAAGTACATTTAATAATATTATGATAAGATTCTGAAATAATAATTTGTAATCCTACAAACATATTATAATTATGCATTAAATAACAGGTTTAAGTAAGATTTTTTGAATGGAAATTGATTATAGAAAAATAAAAGAATAAAAATCAAAAAAATTAATAAAATTAAAATTCATAATTTTTAAAAAAATGTATTAATCATTACAATAATGTATTTTTATTTTTTAAACTTTTTAATACTTTGAAAAACTAAATACAAATGTAAAATGAATACAACGAACTATTCAGTAAGATAAAAGCATTATAATCAACTAGGTAATCTATTTCAGATAAATGCCCAATGAAATAGAGAACGAATTGAGCAAGAAGTAGTACAAAAGTCTGTTTTTTTCTTTAGTCATTTGCAGAGTAATTTTTCCCAAACTGGTGAAAGAAGGTTATTGTTGTTAATAAAGTAATGCTTATTTTCAACATATCTATCAAAAGATTCTCAACAATCTTGTGATTTATACATCATATGATATCTCTCCACTTCTATCTTATTTTGTGAGTAAATATTAATTCAATTAAATTATGTTCAAGCATAGCATAATGATAAAAATCAGTATCAATTTAAATAAAGTAACTCTTTATGAATAATGAATTACAATCTGATATTTTTTGTTTCAAAATCCCCAATCACATTATTAAAATTGAACATTGGCAGTACTTAATCATGAAACAACACTTAATGTCATGAACAAAATATGTTGTGAAATAAATGTGAATAAATGGAACAAAATAGTCAGCTGAATTAAATTATTAAATTTACAATAATATATACCTATAATTATTCAATATAATGCAGTAAAAATCACTTGAATTGTGCTACTGAACTGAAAATATTTGTAACATATTCTTATCATAATAAATATCTGAAATTATCATTAAAATTCAATATGACTGGGAATCTCCAAGAAAATATTGAAAATCTTCTATTTATAATAGTTAATTTTGAATTAATAAAATAGAATAACATAATACTCACTCAAATTTTGGAGTAAATTTTGACGAAACAATATACAACATTGTAGGTGAAAGCAATACATGGTCACTATCAAATTCTTTAGATTGTTCCTTTTGAGTAGAAACCTTATTTTGGATTTTCTGAACTTTAAAACCAGAGAACACTACAAAATAATAATAACAAACTGATATAAAAGATGAAAACAAATTGCAAGAAAATTTAACATTTTACTAAGCACTTTTAATTTAAATCATAAAATTTGCTTATGTCACAATTGTTTAAATAAAATTTTTATAATAATTCTTAAAATATGTTATCACCAGTTTGAATATAATCAAAATTGATAAATTGATTGCAGAAATATTAGTGGAGTTATATAGACAAAATTGTGCATAATTACAAGTAAATTGTTACTTTTGTTAAAAAAATATTTATTAAAAATTGAACATTCAATGTAGCACCAGAATAAAATTAAAACTAAATTTAAACTTAAATAAAGCTTACATAATAAAAGTTATAAAAGAAAGAAAAATATTTTTACTATACAAAATACCAGTTTTTTTATATTAATTGTGTTTTTCATATATTACTAAATAAAATATAATTTATATTTTCAGAGCACTATTTTTAGTTATTTCGCATGTAAGTTTTACTTTTTATTAGCACAAGCTTTACTTTTTACATATAAAATTAACTTTAAGTTTTGAACTTCTTGTTTCAGCTTTAAATTTCTTGTTATCAAACAGAAATTAAATTAAATTTTTAATTAGTGAATTCTGATCAAAGTAACTAAATGCACTGTTTTATAAACTAAATCCCAAGTTTTATTTAGAAAAGTAAATGGAATAAAAACAAACAATAAATAAAATAGGAAAATTATTTAATTATAAAATGAATATAATGTTAACTAGTTTTATGCATTTGAAACTAAGTGTAATCATGTGTATAGTTTAGTTTTATTACAATGAGATAAAAAATCTTTTTATTAAATATTCACATTAAATTATCATATTATAATGAAATAAAAAACATTTAATTAAATATTCATTAAATGAAATCTATTCTCTAACTGATCAATGGATATAATTAACTTAGGTTTATATCTTTTTTGAAGCATGAAAAAAAATGAAAGCAGGTTCTCATGTTCTTTTAATATTATGTACTTCAATTTTTTAAATTAATGAAGAGAAATAAAATTAGCAATATTTCACAAAATGTTGTAATGATATAGTTTGGACTTTTAAAGAAATTATATTTACATTTAAAGAAACATTATATTCAAATTCAATAGTGACAGAAATGGAAATTGTTTCAAAGAGCAGCAGTATGACAAAGAAGATCTGTAGATTTGGTGAGCCATGTTTGCTTATTTATTTTTGTAAAAGCTTGGTAAGGGTTGGTCTTGAGTACAGTTTTCGTAATACAGAATAATAATGTAATATTCCTTAGTTTTGAATTTGTATATAACTGATTACAAACTTTCTTTGATTTTTCTAATGTATACATTTGAGGACTTTTTTTTCTATCTTGTTTTTTATGTACATATATATATACAGTTTACCCCTTTCCTTACCAAGAATAAAATTATTTTAATCAAATTCACGCAAATGTAATATTCCTTTGACAACAATTTATTTTGAAATAAACAATTCAATTATTTTAGTGTAAGATAAAGATAAAATCAGGCCTTTTGTCCGACTATCAAATATTGAAAGATATAGTTTAAAACCAGTATTAATATAAGAAACATTTTCACTGTAAAAAAATTTCATGTAACAATATTCAGTAAGCAACATATGCAATTTAACTTGACGTTAATTCTACAAGAAGTATTATTAAATATAGGCAGCATTCACACAGATGCATTTATTTCTTTATCGTGCAAGCTCTCATAAAATCATATTAACACAAGCAAAATTTAATCGAAATCACTTAACTGTTGGTATTTAGGGCAGTTAAATTTTCATTAGATTTAATATTTCTCGATTGAAATGGTAAAAAAGGAAGGTACAAGCTCAATTTCGACTTAATTATCAGAAAAAAGATGAAGGCTAAGAGGCATTTGAATGCTTTGCTATTTATCGTTATCAAATTTATACAGCTAGAAACTTCCTAAGACTTTTTACATCATTATGTATATACATGTAGTTCAGTATAAAAATGCAAATATTTTTTTACTTCAAAAATTGCGCTGTATTGTTGTGAAAAATCACGTTATTTTCTCCTTATCTTTGCATGCATATTTTATAAGACAATCTTGAAGAATTGTGCATTGACAACCCATATAAATTCTTGTGTTTTAATTTACTCAATTAATCAATAATCAATAAATTTGTGGAAAATCGAACAATAGTCAGCATAAAATTAAGGAATTAACATCAAATAAATAGACAATGGCCTGAAAAAATTCAACTATGGTATAAAATTTAACACTGGCAATAAAGCAAAATTAATGAATATAAGAAGATAAAGATTAAGACAAATTAAATTTTTGAAATCACATGTTTCTAAAAAATAAAATTAAATAAATTAAATATTTCTTTACATAATTTATTAAAATTAATTAAATTGATGAAAAACTAAAATCTAGCAAACACTTTAAAATGAAATTTTGAAATATGTATTGTATTTCTTGTTATATATATAAAAATGTGCATCAAAAAATGCAATTACATATTAAGCAAAAATTTCATTTTAAATACTTTAGGGATTAAAAGGATTTTAAATAATATAGAGATCTATCTATTTTTCTATATATTGTAGAAGTATTATTGTATTGTATTATTTCTATATGATGTATATAATGCAGATAATTTTTCTATGTATTATACAATGCTATATGTGTAGTATGAAAAAGTTAAGTAACAGAATCAAAAATTTCCAACTAAAAAAATATACTAAAATTTTTTAGCTTAAATCTTTTTTTTTATTCCATTCCATTAAAATCTCTTTAGAAATAAACTAAATTTGAGGCAAATTAAATAGATTAATGGACTTATAAGTTATAACTAAGTATACCTGGAGGCAATAAGGATCCCTGTTCTAAGACTTTATAAACTGCACCAAATCCTACCCCATGATATGCTAAATACCATTTATCAATATTAGTTTTATCTGTTTTAGCAGAAAATCTGAAATTAAGTAAGAAAAGATTTGTTTTAATAGTTTATAAAATAATTAAAAATATTTTTAAATAACAAAAAGCAAATAATTTAAAGTTTGCAAAAGTTTAAATATGTCATTAAATTTTTCTTTTACTGTCTGGTAAATATTTATGTTTAAAAACTAAGGAAAAATATATATCTAAGCCAATATAAATGACTCAGAAAACTGTCACTTAATAGTAAATGATAATTTCTCACAATAAAACAAGCATTTTTAAAATAAAAACAGGATTTTGAAAACCAGATAATTTTGAAGTTTCTAAGTTCACTAGAATTAAATAACTCTCACGAAAAAATATTTCTATTCACTTGGAAGCATGAAACATCTATATAGAATCATCTCTCTGAATGTTAGAAAATTATACGGTATCCATACTACAAATTGTTCTTTGTATGCACAAATAGGAAATGATAATTTTATGTTAATAATCCTTTTGAATAATGACACTTTTTAACAACAATACATTTGAAATTTTGTATTCTTATAAAAAGTAAATATAAAGAATTATTATTTTGTATAGTATATATAATATTTTCTTGCTCATCATAATCGAAGCATTAGTTACACACCTCAAAAATATGAAAATACTATTAGTCTTTTTGTATTATTAATGATCCATATATAACAAAATATAAGTAAATGAAACCAAATATAAGTATATAAGAATATGAAATATTTTTGGGTAAAACTGAATAATTATTTTAAATACATTTAGAAATACATGATGTGTAATTTAAAAAATAAATACTTCTTTTTATGAGTATAGTATAACTGTGCAGTTAAATTATTTTTTTACTTACATTAATGGAAAACTGCACCAACCCAGTGGTTGAGCACAGTATTTTGGAGGATCCCCCTTCTCAAAATATAATTCTTCACCTCTTTCTTCATGACATGTTTCACAATAGCACATAAGCCCATTTGATAAGAAATACTGATCTGTAGAATAAATGATGTTTGAGAATTATCAATAGTGAGGCTCGACTGATTTAATTAACAGTGGGATTGAAACAAAATAGACTAGTTGACAATCTACATCATCAAAAACAAATCAAATAATTTTAGTACACAGTTCTTTACTTAAAAAGATGTCCAATTAAAAAGAACTAGTAATTATAAATTTTTATTAAAATTAAAATATAAGTAAATAGAAAAAGTAATTACTATTGTAAATATAAACTGATCCATTGAACCATTTAATGTAAAAGAGCAATCACACAAATTTGATTTATATCAATGATCTGTTTTCAAATATTTATGAAATGACTATTAATGTATTTCTAAAACTGAATATAATGTTAATTAAATAACAAAATTTTGTCTTATAAGTAGAAGATTTATAACCAGATTCTAATACCATTAATTTTTCTAAAAAATTAATTCTGAAACCTAAAAAATCGAAACGATTAAAAAATAAACAGAATTTTCCAATATTAAATAAATTTAAAAAATGCTAATAGACAAATATGAATATAGTTAAAAAAAGTTGAAATATAAAAAGAAACAAAAAAATTAGCAAACAAACTCACTTAATCTGTGCCTGCCTCATTCATATTTGATTTTGTTTTATTTCTTTAATAGTTTGATAATTTATAATCAAATTATCTATTATATTATTTTCATCATCTAAAATATGTAGCTAAAATTTCTTTTTACTTACATAATAAATATTAGAACCTATTATAGTAATCTTCATAAAATCTATCATATTTTTGGTATTTTTATATTAATTTTTCTTATGAACAAAATTTGTAATCTCTTTCACATCATTTGTTAAAACTGATATAAGTTTATTCTTTATATGTGCTCTCAAACAAATTTCAGATAATGTAAAAAATTTATCATAATATTTTAAAATAATTGAAATGATTTGTTTCAAGTTTTTAATACTTCATAGTACAGGATTTTTTGATGAAACTAGTTAAGAATTTATATATATATATATATATATATATATATATATATATATATATATATATATATATATATATATATATATATATATATATATATATATATCTGCTTAAATCACAAAATGCACTCAGGTGGATCTATTATGATGCTCAAATATTATATAAGTTTCGTTTGAAAGTATTTCTATTTTGGTAATATTGTAATGCCACAATCAATTTCATGTACCTCACATTTTTTTAAACAAAAATATCTTAATTATACAGAAATAATTATTAGCGACTTGATTTCTATTGAGTCTATATTTTCAATGTAACAAAATATAGCAATTTCCTTCTTTTCAAATTCCCATATTTTTCTAGCTTTATTTTATTCTTAATGGGCATAATGATTCTCTCCATATCTATAAACAATAACAGATATTTTATTTGTTTTTTTAAACTATTTGATATTATTCATGGTAAATAAAATTCAATTCCTTAAAATAGGCCATTTAAAAAAAGTAATTGAGTTATAAGGAATGTAAAAATAAATATATTTATGAGTAACATAAATAAATTTAAATTTTCAAATAATTTATAGAAATCTACTGGGTTAACATACAGAACACCAATCTTGCACCACATTACAAAATCATTAAGAAATGATAAATCAAAATACAAATACTAAATCTATAACTTATTATCATTGTATAAACAAAGGTTTTGAATTAACTAAAATATCTTATTATACTTTTAGCTATTTTTTGTTAAATAATCTTGGTTTTATTATTTTATGATAATTTTAAAATAAATTTTATTTCTTTAATAATACAAACACTATACACAGTTATTTTTCCTTTTAAAAATTAAACATATTTAAACATATTAAACATTTAAAATAATATATTTTGTCACATAATATAATTTAATCTTTAGTTATCCATATATCAAATTTTTTTAGTGAAGATGAGGAAATATTTTTTGAGAAGAAAATAAATTCAGAGGCATGATGGTACGATTTGAAAATTTACAATACATTAAAATATGAAATAAAATAAGAATAAAGTGTTCCAAAAACTAAAATAATTATTAATGTTTCATCACAATTTGTGTTGTGTAATATAGTTTTTATGCCTCGCATTATATAAACCAATATACATTTATTGTACTGAACATATTATTTTTTAGATAAATTAATAAACACAACATAAAAAAAATAGACCACATTTATTAGATCTGTTAATTGATCAATCAAAACAGTTATGACTGTTTAATAAATGAAACACTAATACTGTATTTGAAGGAATAAAAAAAATTTTACCTGAAAAACCCAAGCAAGTTTTCAATATAGTGCATATTCTTTGCATTTCACAGATTTTAGGTGTTTCGCTGGAAATAACTGGTTTTTCAATCTTCTCACCTAAAGTGTTACAAAGGTACATATATAATTACATGTTATATTGTAATATTAATTGAATTTACAGTAGAATTCAGAATTTCCCAGCACAAATATTTAAATATAATGCAAGATTTTAAATTTTCATTAATAACAAAAAACATTTTAATATCTTCTGGCATATGGATTTGAATACAATAATCTGCAAATAGAGATAACAATTACATAATATAATTACCATCATATTCTATATTTGCTTTTTCTTTTTCATATTTGTCACTTTCATCAGATATATATGGTTCAGTAGTTATAGTAACCTATAAGAAAAAACAAATAATTAAAGCAGTTTTTATATGTTATATGCAGTTTTATATTTTATTAAGAAAAATTATTTTCTCTAATGAAATGCATTTAATAAGAACTAAGAAAATTTCAAGAAAACTTAAAACGATTCTATTTTTATTCTCATAAGAATTAACAGACCAAACTGACTTGTTTTGTCAATATCGAGTTTGAATAAGATATGATGCAGAAATATTGAATACATCAATCTAAATTTATTTTTTGCCCAAACTAACACAAACTTATATATATATATATATATATATATATATATATATATATATATATATATATATATATATATATATATATATATATATATATATATATATATATATATATATATATATATATATATATATATATATAATCTTAGATTTTATATTTATCATCTTAGAGAAATTGCTAAACATATTACATGTATATGGTAAAGAATTATCTACGTCTTAAAATTTATTGATATACAATTTAATATTTAAGATACCCTTCAAACAGAGAAATGTGATTGTTAGCCTCATAACACGATAAAAAAAAAACTTGGAATAATTTTAAATATTCAAAATATTGCAAACTATTTTTTTTCTCTTCTAACATAACTTCTCAAAATTTCAATCTTGTAATGTGCAGAGAGAGAGAGAGAGAGAGAGAAGTCTATAAAATACATCTTTTTTTTTGTCTTCCTATAGTTAAATTTGAAAAAGAGGGATTCAGATATAAATTTATCATTTAAAATATTTTACAGCTATTCTATCCTTAAAAACATTTTAAGTTCATAATATCATTAAGAAAGACAAAATGATAACAGGTACAAAAATTTTGAGTTTCTATTGGGTTGTTTGGAAAGTAATTTTTTTTTGTGGAAATGATGACAGTTTTCATATAATAAACAAATACTTTATTAAATTATATATTGGCCGTTCTGGTCCAACACCTTTTACCATCTTTCTGGTAGTAGCATAATTTCATGCTCATAAAATTTTTGGTCTTTGCTGGCAAAAAAAAAAAGATCAAGGTGGTTTTTGACCTCTTCAATTGAGGTGAAGGTTTTACCGTCTAAACATTTTGGAGTGACTGGAACAAATAATAATCCGATGGTGCCAGGTCTGGAGAATATGGTGGGTGTGGCATTGTATCCCATTCAAGTTGAAAAAGTTTTTGGCGACTGACCAAACCTGTGAGGTCTTGTGTTATTTTGGTAAAACACTACACCTTTCCTGTTAATTAGTTCTGGCTTTTTTTGTTGAAGTGCATCATTATATCATTCAGTTTGTCCAGCTGATGAGAGTAGACTTCTGAATTTCTGGATCAATCGTTGTGTTATCAGGTGAAAGTTTAAAAAAAAAAAATAAATAAATAAAAAAATAAATAAATAAATAAAATTCTACCAAACAGACACCATGACAGCATCACCTTTTTTGGTGAA
Source organism: Latrodectus elegans (assembly GCA_030067965.1). Classification (NCBI taxonomy): domain Eukaryota; kingdom Metazoa; phylum Arthropoda; class Arachnida; order Araneae; family Theridiidae; genus Latrodectus; species Latrodectus elegans. The sequence continues at coordinate 26,648,202 of CM057815.1, read as the reverse complement.
TATTGGCTTTGGAAATGGTTTCAGCCGGTTCATTTTTTTTTTGCTCCATGACTTTTTGCATTTGAGGTTGTTGTATACAACAAATTTTTCGTCCCAAACAAATGCGTTTCAAAAACGGATAATTTTCGTGACGTTTGAGAAGCGAATCACAGACGTCAATGCGGCGACACAGATTTCTCTCTGTGAGAATATGGGGAACTCATATATCGAGCTTCGAGGATAACCCCAGACCTTTTTAAGTGGTCATAAACTGTTGTCATTCGCCGATTCGCATCAACTAATGCCTTTATCGCGTCTTTATCAGCTTCAACCGGCCTTCTCGAACGTGGTGCATCTTCGACATCAAAATGGTCGAATCGAAATTTAGCGAACCAGTTCTGGCACTAGCGTACTGTCAACACACCTTCTCCATACACATCGGTCAATTTCTTTCTGGCTTAAACAGCATTTTTACCTTTTCTGTAATAAAACAGTAAGATTTGTCAAAAATTCTGCTTATCGCTCTCTATATTTAGAAGGGCACCAACCAAAATTACTATGAAAAATTAATTGGAATTTTTCACACACAAGCCTTACAATATGAACTCTCAAAGCATATAATAATTATACGGCTTAAGTGTGAAGTTGGGTGCAAAAAAATAAAATTAAATCCTTTGTCGCGAAAAAACGAAATTATTTTCCGAACAGCCCAATATTAATTTTGATAATGCTACCACTATTTAATTTAGTTAAAAATCATTTATAATATTTATTTTAATCTTAGAATATTTATTTATTCTGAATTTGAAAATCTTGTACACTATAGCTTTAATTTATAGTACACCTGAGAAACCAAAACTTATAAATAGAGAATTTGAAAATTGAAAGTAGCTGTAAACAGGTTAATGTACTAAAGGAAAATAAACTTTCCAGCAAATAATTACATCTTATATCTATATCTATAATTTTATAACGTTCTCACAGAGTTAAATTTCCATTTCATTTTGTTTGAACATATACTTAAATGAGAATTTAAAATTCCAATAAAAGAATTAGAAAATACTGAGTCTCAGCACAATGAAGATTTAAAATATTTAGAGGAAATTTTCCATAATACAATATATTTCCCATCTTCTTTTAAAATAGAAATTCTATTAATATGAAAAAATAATAAACACACAAGCAATATAAAATAATTTATGGAAATATCAACTTCCTTGTTTACAGAAAATTTTAAATTTTCATACAACCATCACTATTTCTAAATATACTTTCAAATGTCTACAAAAACAACTTTTTAGCAATGATGGAAATATTCAGTGTCGATGAGAAACTTAAAATTAATTTAAGGCACAATCAGAAAGCACTAAACACAACATATTTTATTTTTTATATATTTATTTTTCACCACTGAATAATAAATATTTTTCCAATAGAACTGGTAATAAAAAATGTCATTTATTATTTGCATTATAATATTTATAAGCCAACGAAACATTATTTATGACAAAAATTTTTATGTACACTAATAACCAACACTAATTATCAATAATGATAACAGAATACTTAAATAATAAATCAAATAACTAACAATTTTTATGGCGAAAATTTAAGCGATAAATATATTAACTCAATTAAAAACATTATTCTTAGTGCATTTCTGATAATATTAAATTTATAAAAGTATTTTTGACATTTTTAAATTGATCAATATAAAAATGGCAAAACAGTGTAAGACATTGTAATAACAAAAATATAAATTTAAATGATTTAAAACATTTATAAATTTTATTTTTCATATTGTTTCAACTCTTAAATTTCACCTTTGGTGGCAAAACTAGTATTAAATGTTAATTAACATTTTTTAATATTTAATGATAAATTAAAATTTATACTAATTTATTTCTATATGGGATATTTTTAAATCTCGTATACACTTAATAGCTTATAGTTTATTAATAACTAAAATATATAATGAATGAAATCTACAATGAACAACTTTACATAACTTACTGATGCCCTCTTAAAACTTAACATAAACTTATAAATTTGTGTTTTAAGATTAACTGTTTAAAAGATTCAGAACTATTTTCATTTGATTTTTAACTCAAATCATAGTAAAAATAATCAATATTTTGTTTATCATAAGTTACAGAATTCTTAATTGCTTTACCATTATTAATGTTATTGTGTAAAGTTAAACAATAAGTTTGTATCACATGAAAAAAGTCAACTGTATGTAATTGAATTTTTTGACTACACTTTATGTGAAGAAGTTTAAGCTATTTTAGCAGTTTGCTAATTAAACCCCTTTACGTTAATTATGTATTTATTTTATAAATATATAATGAATGAATGAAATATATAAATAATGAATATCAATATTATAAAACAGATATAAAAATAAAAAAAATATTCCAGAATTTAGTAAAAAAATTAAATTTTACACTTTTATTATAATCACAAAACAATGAAACTGCAAAAATTTAGTATTAGTTGTGGATAAACTTATTAAATAACAGCTTAATTCTATTTGTTATGGAATAAATTTTTATGAGTACAAAAAATGTCATAACTTATTTTTAGTTACTTAATCATATTTTTATTAAATAATGCTAAAATAACCAATAAAGCTCTCAAAAGTTTTTAGTTCATGGAAGAAATTTAGAGAAATATCTAGAACAAGATGTAAAAAACTAGCACAGTCAAATATTAAAGTACTACTAATGTTCTATCATGTTTATTTCCCAAAACAAATCTATTAAAAATAATTTAATTAATGAAATATATTTTTCCACAAAAGATTTACAACATATTGTTTACAGCTAAAGAAAAATGTCATATAGCAGTCAAATATAAATACTCTATTAAACATAATCAGGTTAGTGAAATATAGGCTTTCACATAAATATGTGAAAAAAATATTTCTTAAATCCAAAGAAATTTACCTGTTTGCACTTGCCATACACATCAACAACTGCATATACTGGTAATAAAATTCCTTCTGCAGCTATTCCCAAATCCTTGTTGTTTACGTAAAGATGAAGATTATTGCTTGCATCAACCAGTACACCAACTTTGTGTCCATTTTTGATATTATTCAGATTTGCATTTAATTTAGACTTTATCTAAATAAGAAGTTAACAATCTAATAATTTATATCAAAATATTCAACATTCAAAGTAATGATAAAATCAAACCAATGCAAAAATATAGTTATTAATGTTGTTTTAAAAATTTGAATTTTGCCCTTTGATACATATTATCTCCAAATCCAAGCCATTAAATACTAAAATATAATAATCAAATGAAATCTTAATAATTAAACAAAATACAATATTTAATATAACATTAAATATTACAATGATTTAATTATAGAAAAAGGCTAAAATCAATACAATTTTAAGGGAAAAAATGTCAGAAATCTATTTTTTTAATAATCATAAATTATTTCAGTAGCAAGGATAGATACTATACACACTTGAGTTCCGTTGTAGAAAACTGAATTTTCAGATATAATCCATGTATTGCGTTTCATTGCTAATGCTGATGTAGGTAAGCAAATCTGATCAGGATTTTGAACAGTAACACCGATTTGTAAGGAACCTGACCAATCTGATTGAATATTTTCAATCTGAACCTGTAAAAATTATGGAATAAGGAGCTTAGCTCAAAGTATAGCATAAAAAATATAGAATATTTTAAAATTAGAATAAGTATTTAGAAAATGTAGAGTAAACTGATAAATTTCTGTGTACCAAAAATTAATAATACTTCAGATACCTGAAAAAGTTCTTCAATTTCTAAAGTCCTACAAGACAATAATACACCTTGGTTGTAGCTGGCTATTCTACAAGCAGTCAAGTTATCATTTGTCAGCTGAATATTACGGCCATGATTTTCATGAAATGACATGGTCGTGAAAGTTGTGTTTGTAAGAGGAGTACTCTAAACAAAAATAAAAACAATTCACCAATGCTCTTTTAAATACAGATAATAAGTTGAGATATGTATGTTTTTAAGAATTACTTTACAATGTAGAGGTTTATGATGATGAAAAATATTAGCACAATTTTCATTATGATTCTAAAAATTGCTACTTACTTAATTTTTAGTTGCACATCTTATTTCACTTTTAAATGCAATAGATTAAAATCTCAGAAATAATTTTTTGTAAGGATAAAAATAACACCCTTTTGTGTATCAATGATTATTATCTTGCAATAAAAAGTAGATGAAGTAAGAAAATCACTTTAATGAACACATCATGTCATTGAAATCATTCACTAAAAAACATAAGTTTCAAAAGAAACTGTATTACCTTTAGATATCATTTTTTGTCAAAACAAACACAAATAACTTCAACACTAAGAAGGATTTTTAATAAATGAGTACCCACTTAATCTATTCTATAGTCTCAAAATGGAAGGAGATAGTTAAAGTTTGTATAGGTGATACAACTCTGGAAACTAAATCTTGCTGTAGATTCTTAGTAGGATCGTTTGTGATTTGAAAGTTGTGCTGACAAATTAAATCCAACCAGTTTGTTTCTAAAAAGATTATATTTAAATTTTAATTGATAAAATTTTATTTACTTTGTTTGGTATACTTATACATTCCTTTGCTCATACTGAATCTAATAAATACAAGTTTATATTTTGTTTGCTTATATACTTAAACAATGAAATTCCTATAAAATATTAATTGATCTTGACTCATAAATATTCAATTATGTTAATTTTCTTGTAATGGTGTATTAAAATAATCATAAGATATAGCAAATAACTATTTTCTCTATGCTAATAATCCTTTTCCTCATACTAGTTATCTATATAACCATTCAAATTAATTTTAGAAATAATCAACAAATTGTTTTTCTGACAAAAATTTTTAATGTAGCTCAGTATAATAGCTAGATAATTGATTAAGAGCAAATAATGAAGTAAATCACTAATAACTCAGATACCATAATTATGCTTCTTTTATGTGGAAGTCTCTTGTGACTCATAACAGTAGGAAAGCACTCTTCAGAAGGAAAGACTATGGGTTCAATCCCATCCATTCATGAAAAATAGCAAAAGGATATTTCAATTCTTTTATTTCCATGCACTTTTGTTTGATTAAAGATTTCTGGGATTCCTTCTAATTTTATTTTAAAAAGCATAATTCAAATTTATTACATCATCATTTTTATAACAATGCATAAAATGTCTTCCATTATTCTGAATGCAAACATAAAGACAAGAAGAATATTGCAGAGTGTATCAAGAAGCAAATTTTCTTGATATACTTCACAATATCGTTGATGTTATAGATGGGATTTCTTAGTTCTGATTTGTTTAAATTTATTACTATTGCAGAACTTTACTGGAAAACCTTGTCTTTAAGAAAACTCCATAAAATATCTAATAGTGTGTGATCAGGTGACCTTGGTAGCCAGACCATTTTGGAATTAAATGGTCATTAAAGAATTCCTAAAACAACTCAATTATTAGATTTGATGTCTGTGAAATGGCTCATTCCTACTGAAACCAGCAATAACAGTCCTATTTCTTCAGTGACGCAATAAAAAAATTATGTCCTGGTACATTTTAGATGGTTTGGTGTGTTTGTCACTCAACAGTCATTTTTTCCAAACGAGCTCTAATTAGACCGGGACCTACGGTTTAAAGTGGATTCCGAACCAATACAAACATCCATGCCCAAGGTGGGATTCGAACCCACGAACAGTTGTACCGAAGACAAGAGTGCTAACAATTCGGCTGCCAGCTCAGCGGGCACATTTTAGAATTGATGGTTTGCATAAAAAGAATTGATTCTATCATTGTTGCCATTTCTAATCTTGCGAATTTTCTTTAAAATGAATTTTCAAAAATAAAAAGAAACAATGAAAGAAGAATGTAATTCATTCAAATAATTCTCACAACATTACAAATTATTAATGATACTCACGTGAATTCATGTTCAAAAAACAAGTTTCCCCATTAAAAAGTGAAAGGAAAACAATTCAAACACATTAAATAGAAATATGAGTAACTCAAAAATAAATGGGTAATTTTTTAAATTTATCATCTTAAAATGTATATATATCATAACTTATTTATGTAATGCTATTACACTTAAGTTTAAATTAAAAAACTTAAATAAGTTCTTTGTTAATTAGAACCTAATTAATACAATATCAACTTTACAAATATTCTTTCATACTTTACCTATACACTAAAGTCAATTACAAATATAAAAATTAAATGTCAGCAAATTTCAAAGATCTTTTAAATAAATCGAACCCTTGAAGCATTCTCAATATAAAGTCTAATGCAAAATAGGGGTGAAGAGTTTTAATTAAAATGATGCAAAGCTAATGATGAATACTTTTTACTACTTGTTTAATAAAATATTTTTGTCTTAAATTGCTTTCCACTTAACTTGTTTAAAATTAGGTTATAAATTATCAAATTAAAAAATAGTCTAATGTAAATAACTCTAGTGTGTATATATATATATATATATATATATATATATATATATATATATATGCAATACATACTAATATTTTAAATTAGACACTGAGAAAAAATAAAATTAATAAAAAAGCATGATTTAATGGTAACATATGATTGAGGAGTACCAAGTGATTTCATCTCTATTTGTAAGGAATAGCATTGTCAAAAAATTTTAAAATATTTAAAATAAAAAATCTATAAAATTTGACTATACAATATTTGGATAGATAACCTAATCACAGTATGTGTGACTTTTATTGAAACAAAAATTTGTGCATTTACAACAAAAAATGTAAGATAACTTTTTGATATCTGAAAAATTTCATAAAAGCATAGAAGAAACGATATTATTTAAAATCTGTTTAATTCCAGTGGTGTAGGAAATATACTTAGCAGTTTAGAGATTTAAAAAAAAATTAATTTAAATATAATTTCAAATTGAAAAGGTTAACTCCTTTGTTAATTTGAAGTTTTCTTTGAAGGTCTGAACTGGTTATCTTGAATACAAAAAGAGAAAAAAAGTCTATGAGATAATTAGGTTGAAAAATATGCTGACAATGAAGCTGCACAATAAGAAGCCAAAAATTTTGAAAAAATCATGTAATGGTATAAAGGTTATGGGAAAATATATACATAGTAACAAATTTGGCACCAAGCTTTTAGATTTATTAAAGTGGAATAAAAAGTGAAGTCTTATTGAAGTTAAAATAAAGAAAATATTAAGTAAATATTTTTCAAGTTGGTACAATGGCAATTACAACTTAGAAACACATCAAGTGTTTTTAATTTAATTAGAAAACAATGAAATATGCTAAAAATTAACTTAATACTCTGTTTTTTATGTGTTGTAATGCGATGCTTCATTCGACATGGAATTAAACTTAGTGCCTTTTATTCTAAATTTCTCTAATTCTTAGGATTGAGTTGAATGAAACGTGCAACTCAGTAATATGAAAAACAAATTCACAAAAAATAATTACCTCACAAAATTGTCATTTACTTCCAGCAAGTCTAATATAGAAATATTCAAATAAATATATCACTTGCAAAACTCTCAAGATCTTCAAAAGTCAAATTTGCCTTATTTGAGCATTTAAATGACTACGTAAAGGACAAAGAGAGATATTGTACATGCTTTAATGATATTAAGTCACATAGGTACTGATAGATAGATACAGATATACATTAATTTGACCTTTTACATAAGCAATGATAAGATAATATTTTAACTGTGGAAACCCCAAAATTTCTTTTTAAGCAAGATTAATTTGTAATATAAAATCTATAGATTTGAAAGTTTGCAAACACGAATTATTTTAGATAGCTTTATTTTTATAAAAATAAATATAATTGTTTTATGCATAATATTAGTTTAAAATTGTTTACAAAAATAAATAGGAGGGATTAAATTTCTTCCCCATAATTACTATCTGCTACAAATAAGATTTACAAAAGAAAGTTTATTTATTTTAAGTGTGGAAATAATATCAGCATCTGTGTATCTACATAAATAAAAAAAATCCTTTTTTTAGTTAAAAAAATGACTATTTAATGTATAATTAATATGAGCATTACTAAAATTTATTAAAAGGTATCAATAAAAATTTATTAAAAGGTATCAATAAAAATTTATCAGAATTGTCACAAATAGAAAATTATGTTTTACATTCTATCTTACATACAATGTTCCATTCTATATTACATATAATGTAAACCATCATAAAATAAATATTATGACATTGAATAATAAATTAAAAATATCAATACACATAAATACAAATACTATTTTTATTATCAATACTTACCATCTCAGATTTCTTTTCAATATTTTTAAAATCAGAGCTAGATAAGGTTCCTTCATTTGGTATTATTACAGAAAAGCATTTTCCATAAACATCTGCAACTACTCGTAAGGACTAAATAAAAATGTAAGAAGTTTAATGAACAATTATATAAACATACTAAAAATATATTATGTAGAAGAATAAAATTTTTATGTTTTATCCATTAATATACATTTAACTTCTTTCCTCTATATGATTAACAGAATAACAGTTAATATAAAAAAATGCCCGGTTTTTTCATCGGTTTTTGTGCAAATATATTGGTTTTAGTATCACATATTTCAAAATACAGAATTTTATTAATAATCTCACTCACAGGCACATACACACACCTTTTATTAACTGACGATTTTTATAAAAAATGGGAATTTCAAGTTAATGTTTATTAATAATCTCACTCACAGGCACATACATATATTTTTTTATAAACTGACAATGTTTATAAAAATAAAAAATGGAAATTTCTCAAATAAGAAAACGGATAATTCTTCATTGGAATAGTTAAATAAAAATAAGAATATGGGTATAAATAATTAAAAAAAATGTATGCAATTAACTTTTCCTAATAGCTTACAACTGAAAACCATTATAACAGATTTTTCTTTTAAAAATACTGAAAACTTCTGAATGCAATAAATTGTTAGACTTTTAATCTTAGGGATAGCTTATGTGAAATAAATATTATGATGTAAAAAGAAAGCTTTGTACATTTATTATGAATTAAATTCTGTATTTTTTATGCAAAATTATCATCCCCATAAAACACACAAACTTTTTAAAAAATTTTCTAAATGAAAATAATAAACTTTCCAAAAAGGCACAATTTCTGATTATGAGTAAGATTCCTTTTTTTTTTATTAACTTAACGAATGTTGATTTTCTGCTTTTTGAAACAGACAAAACTTAAATGCTTAGTGACAAAACTAACATCTATTGTGCTAAGACATTTAAAAGATTGTTTGCAAAAGTTAAGAGACTAAAGTTTTTTCCTTAATGTATCTAAACAAAAATAGATAATTTTCAATAGAAATAATTAAGAAAATATTTTTAAATTTTTTTCATTAAAATAACATTTTATTTTATTAATGACATTTTCTTCAGGTAAAGCTTAATGCATTTTTTCCCTATAACAATTTCTAAATCCTTAACTGATTTCCATAAAATATATTTTTAGTGGTTTATTAATAGATAAGATGTTAAAGAAGATGATTTCAAGAAATGATTTCTTTAACTTCAAGGCATACTTTTCTAATTCAATGGATCATTGTTCGATTTTGTTTAATTACGTTACAGAAAACTGTAAATATATTTATTGTCAAAGAAAATTTATGATATGATACATGGAAAAATGGCTCTAATTTTTTGTACAAAGTATAAATTATTTTTGTAATTAATTTTTAATTATTTCCTTATCTCTCAATTTACTAATTTAAATAAACTCTCAATGGTGGTTTGAGTGCTAGAAAGACAGTAGAATTCCCTTTCACAATTTTAGTGTCTTAAAAGAATAATATTTATGGCTAAATGTACATATAAATTGTCTTCTTTAATAATATTAACAACTGGTGCAGTTATAAAATACAGAAAATATTGCAATTTTTTTACATTCTATTATTAAAAACATGTCAAATAATATTTTACATACTTTTGGCATATTGACAGCACCAATACCCATATGTGTCCCATTTAAGTAAAAGTGCAAGCTATCATCATGTAAAACTTTCAAGCCAAGTGTATCTGGAGGCTGAAACAAAAGAAACATAATCATAACAACTCTCCAAAATAATATATTTTGTCAATCTTTCTTGTTTTACAAAATAATGAAAAATTACTTAATAACTCATAAAAATAAATTAAAATTAGTAAGTTATATTAAACAAAGGAATTGGATTAATAAGAATAATATCTTTAATATTTAAGATTTTAAACAACTCATTTTAATATTTATATTCTAATTTACTCATTCATTCATCATAAATATAATGAAATGAGAAAAGTATATAAAATAAAACGATAACGAATAATAATGAGAAAAGTATATAAAATAAAAAGTATATAAAATTTTCACTCCTTAAATATGATAATATCTATATCATATTTAAGGAGTGAAAATTTTATTGAGACTGTGCATATTACTTTTGGAAGATTACTGTGATAAACAATGTTTTTTCAAAGATTTTGTAATAAGAGCGTTTTTTTAATAATGATTATTATAATAAAGACATACACATTTTAGAAAAAAAAATTACTGATGCAAATAATGATTTCAGATTTTATTTTTCAAAAGAGAAAATACAAGTTTACTGAAATATGTATAATTAATACAATTAAGAAAACAAATGCAAACAAGCTTCATATTGACTATAAAACAGCATACACCTTAATATTACCTAAAAAGCATAATTTTTGCAAGGAGATAGGATATTCTATATCCAATATAGATATAAGCAAGTAAGCAAACCAGAAATTGCTACATGATAAACTCTTGTTTTAAGACTAATAGCCATTGATAGAGATAAAGTAAATCACTGATAAAGATAAAAGATATATACTATACTTATATGATCAAAAGTATAATAAGATACAGGAAAATAAAATTTTATCATCTTTCAAATACACAAATCTTTAGAATATCATAAAATATTTTTGAAATTCAACAATAACTCTTTATTTAAAAATCTATGGGGTAAAATGAAAGAAAAATCAAATCTATTTCCCAAATTAAAAAATGGCTTTATTTTAATGTCAATTAATAAAATTCAACTAAATTATACAGATCATTAAGTATTTACTAGATAATAAAGACATAAGGATTTATGTCTTTATTATCTAGAAGGACAAGGCATCAAAATATAAACATTAGCTAAAACAAAATGCTAAAAATAAATGTTAGCTTTTAATATTTGTAGAACAATCTCATATTTATTAATAGTATATGCAATATATGTCATTTTTTAAATATAGCAAATTCTGGTATGCCCCTTATAAATGTTGATCATTTAACTCATTTCAGTTTCGATTCCTTAAGTGTATACATGCTTACACTATTTTTTTTTTTTTTTTTTTTTATAAAATGAATAATGGAAATTATGAGCAAAACATTAGATAAAATGTATATTCTTTAAGCTTAATTTTAGTCATAATGCAATTACAAAAACTATATTTTATTAAAATTAAAATATAATTGTAGTAATTACCACTTAGCTATAATTTACAATTATAAGTGAGTGATACAAATTATTTCAACATTTAGATAAAAGTGTCAAGGCAATTTCTATATAATAATTTCAAACTTAAAGAAGGTAATCTAATTCGGTTTGAATACACTTATAAAACTTTAGAAAATGTTCATTACTTATGGTGAGCATAATACATCCATTTACAATGGATAAAGAAACCTATCATATTCTTAGTAAGGAGACCCAATTTCATGAAGTGATGATTTAGTTTCTCTTAAATTTAGAATGCCATAACTATATTTTCAACAGCATGGTAGTTCTAATGAAACACCATTAACTTACGAAAACACACAGAAGAAATTTACAAAAGCCAATTATAAACAAAAACAGCTTCTTTAAAATTTAACGGATGGCTTGGCACTTGAGTAACTTAATTATATATATAAAAATAAATAAATAAATAAATATTAAAATGAATGATTATCATGACTAACTTAATTGACTGAATACAGGTCTGAAAAAAATTTGGAACTTTGATTATGGGTAAAATAGTTATACTGTTACATGAAGTCATACCATTTTATGTTCACTTGTTCACTCAATACAATAATAAAAATGGGAAATTTTTTATTCATCTGCAATAATTACACACAACCAGTAGAAAATTACTGAAATTATTATTAAATTATTTATTTAATTAAATTTCGTACTTCAATTCGAAGAATTTTTTAAACTCCGTAAAAGTATTATAAGCGTATTTGTTATGACCACCAAAACTTAATCCCAATCTGCTTCTGAATATTGCTGAAATTTTATACGAGGTTATATGAATTATAAAAGGGAAAAAATATTTTCCTATACAATGAATAAAGATAAATATAAAAATATTGGTAAAAATAATTTTGCATGAAATGGAATATTCTTACAAAGGTTTTATAAAATTGTTTCACTAAAACAAAAATTTCATTACAATATATGAAAAAAAAGCAGAATACCTTTAAATAATGAAAAGAAAGTACATAGTTTCTGTTTATTTCTTCTCCATTCTTATATAAGTGGGAATCAGATATGACCCAAGTATCACATTCAGTAAGACTGAAAACATCAGTAGGCAATACAGATTGCTTATCTGGATCATATGTCGTAACTCCAAAACGTAAAAATCCTGCTAAGTTTGAACGGCATGTACCCAGTTGAATCTACAGAGTTAAAATTTAAATATGTTTATAAAAAACAAAATATATAACAAACATATTAGCATATCTGATAATCTTCAACTGAAATTCGCAAGATAAAATATTATTTGATAGCTTAAATGTAATATATCAAACAAACTGATATGGAGCAATTGTAAAGTTGTCTTGTTGGAATAAATATAAAAAAATATCATGCTAAACTCATAATGAAGGCACCTCCTTAATACAAAAGTGTCATTTAATGTGCACTTTTTAAATTTGCTAGTGTTAATTTTTTTTGTTTATTAAGTACCCTGAAACAAAATGAAAGTGAAGTAAAAATATTTGTACAAACAAATAAATAACATAGTATTTATATTCAAAAGCTTATAAATGAGAGAAATAATTTTATAACAAATGATTGGATTAAAATCTAGCAAACAGATGAAACTGTTATTTTGAAAATCAGAAACAGTTTATAACATTTCTTATAAATGATAAAATTAATATTTGAACCTAACTTCGAAATTAACATGGATGAAAATTAACAAGCAAATTAGGAGAGCAAAATCTTTTGATTTAAAAATGTAACTAATTGTAATTCCCACAAAAATGCATTTTAATGATGAAGGGATTGTACTGAAAATTATTAAAAATATAAATCCTAGTTAGTTTTCACAGTTCCAATTACTGAAACTTACGTACTAAGATTTCTGTTTTCTACTTATAGCATCTAGTATCAAAATACTAACACAGTGGTTGTTTTAAAATTCAAATTATTTGCATTCAATTTATATTACTTTTAAATAATTTATGAATTTGCCTTTCTTATTTCAAACTGCTGATAAAATTTGATATAAACAGAGATCATAGTTAAGCAAATCTGTTAAGATTAGCCTAATTTGGTTGCTTATTGTAACAATAAACTCTATTCTACAATGAAAATCAAAACTAATAGTCTTGTAAAAGTCTACTACAGTACAGTTTAATTTTTAAAAAAAAGTCAACAATTTATGATATCAATCTTCCTTTATCATATTTGCTCTAATTTTACTGTAAATAAATATTTTATTTCTTTTTTTTACATTAAAAACAACAATATATTCATAACTCATTAACTGCTAACAATTCAGTATAATTATAAAGATTCTAAAGATATTATTTGTTTTTGAATTATGTGTGTGTGCCTAACTAACAATTTCTCATGTGTTATTAGTTAATAAAGTAATTTTATATCTAAACTTTTCAACAGCATTATTTATGTGTATTAGATTAATTTTGATACATTTTATTTGTTTCAGTTATCAATGGAAATACATGTTAATCAATTTTTAGGCATTGAATTTTATTTTTCACATTTCTGTTGCTAAGAATGCATAATAAATCACATATCTTATGATTTACATATATTTACAAAATACCATAAATATAATTAAAAATAATTTTTATAAAATGTTTTTTGTTTTGTGATCAGAGATAAAATTTTAATCAAACTCTAGTTGTAAAATTATTGCTTGACAGCTTGTTGCGGTGATTGCTAAATAAATTAGTTACTGAAAATAAAAGTATAATTGTGATCATTGTGGCAGGACAGAGTTCTTTGGAACACATATAATGTTCCCGATCTGATCCAATCATTACTGAACAATGGGATATGGATGTTAAATTTTGCTATTGTATACATCTGTAGGGTTAGTCCTCAAGGTTTCCTTTTCTTTCTTACTTTTTTTTTTTTGATATGTGAACATGAACCACCATCTATGAAGAGTCTTCACACTGTGCATAGTAAATTCATGTTGCAAAAATTAAAATGCCTCGCAATGACCATCAACAATTAGGCTGTTCACAATACAAAGTCAAAATGAAAGTATTATCATCAATTTTACAACAATTATTCATATAATGATTAATCTTTATCACGAATCAAGAACCAGTCTTTAGCTTATTTGATTTGGTTTGTTAGTTATCAATGGCAAATTTTGGCACATGTGAGCTAATTAGATGGAGACCCATAATATAAAATGACTATTATTGTAAATTACAACATTCAAACCTGTGGTGGAAATTAAATCCATGAATTATTAAACCAAAAGCCAAATCATTAACCACTCAATTACTAGTTCAGAAAGAGTTTACCTTTTAATAAAGACTTTCTCATTACTTTAATATGTATTGAGAAGGACTTTGTTTTCTTTTTTATTTCATGTCTAAATTCAAATTCATCATTAATTTTGTTAAAAGAAATTATCAATAAGCATTTTTTTATTTTAAGAAGATGAAAGCTATATTTTATACATTAACAACTTTTATATAATTTATATTTCTTAATTAACTACTGTTATACTAATTTTTTATTCAAAAGGTAAAACCTGTATCCAGTCATCTGTTTAAGAAATATATTTAAATTTTTCTAAGGATTTATAAATTTTTTATATATTATGGAATTTTATATAAATGAATGGGGGAATTACATAAACTAACAGTAAACGTTTTCTGAAAAGAATAAATTCTTATATTTGTAAAACAACACCAATACAAATGAATGACGACAAAAATAAAGAAAAAGGCAATTTATTGCAAAAAAGCATAACACATGGATATTTTAATATTTTATAGCATATGTGTATCGTTCTGCATTTAATTACATTGACAATAGCTATGCATTATGCTGAATAATTATTTGACTCGATATATGCAGCAAATATTTTGCAGTATCTATTTAATCAAATTCAGAAGTTACACAAGCTGAAGTCTAGACTGATCTCAGATATTAAAAATTTGAAAATCAAACACAACAGTAAAGTGGATGCATAAAAATAAAATAGCACTGAAATTTTGTGATGTAACTTTCCCTCAAGTATTATTCCATTGGAAAATATATTCTAAAAAAGATCTTGTGATGAAAATATCTATAAAGATTGCTATTATGAATATATTGTGTGGTTAAGAAGCTATTGTAGATCAAGACAAATAATGATAAGATGCTACTTGTATTTACTAGAAATTAATTCAAATGGCATTGACAAATTTGAGGATATATCAAGTCATATATCATTTAATAAGGAATGTTATTTGAATATAAATAAATCTACAAAAGGGTAAACTTTTATCTAGAGAAGATTATGTTATTAAAACACAAATTAATTTATTTAACACATTTTGAAATATATATAGAATAAACTTTAATTATTTGCCCATTTAAGTACATATATTTTAGTAAGTTAAACACAACATGGTAAGTAACAGTATAATAACTTCCTCTAAAATACTTTTAGTAATTTAAATTGTCAAATAATACTTACTTCATACATTTCATTTCGTTTTATATGTGACGAACTAAATATCAAGCCATTATTATAACCTTTTTTACGGTAAGCAATAGTTCTTAGATGGAATAAATCAATATTAGCACCACATATTGAATGGAAAGAAAAGGGAAGCTCAACTAAAAAGATAAATAACAATTGTATTAGAAATAAAGACACACATTTAAAAAATTAAAATATATAGATGAAGTGCATAGAAAGTGATAGCTCTTAAAATTAAATTTATGGTATCAATAGAGTTCAGATTTTTTTTTTTTTTTGATTTTTTTAAAATGGAAAACTATGCTATAAAAAAAGAAACCCAAGTAAATGAATACATGATGAAGATATTACATTAAGCAGCTAAAAATATTAATAAACAATAAGTATTTAAGAATATAATATATTTTGAAATAAATAAACAACTAAATGGAATTTGATATTACAGTATAAAAATTAAGAATAGATAAAATAAAAAGCAGTTGTAAAAAAAATGTGATTTTTTTTATTTACTTGAGTTAAAAAAAAGAGTAAAAAGAAAGAGATTTAATAATACAAATAATAATATTTATAGCAAAGATGTTCAATAACTTAATTAGGAAAAGTTATCTCAAAATTTGACTCAGTCATTTACTAGTGTAACAAAATGACATTATTGTAACAAAATAAATAAATAAATAATTTCTTGAAGAAAATCTTAAAGTTGTGATGAAATTATCAGTGAATAAAAAATTTATTAAATATTTTTGTTAGCTAAAATTTTCACAATAAATGACTATTTGCAGAAAATATTTGTTTTACAACTATCAAAATTATCGTATATTGTCCTAAATTTTTTCAGCATCTACATTATTAAATATACAGGACTGTTTCTATACAATAATAACCAGCTACAAAATCTTTAATTAATATGATAATATAACATGCTATATTAATGTGACAAAAATCCGGGATATCTCATATCTACTGATGAACATTCAAAGTATAATAAAATACTTTTAAATACAATTTTCCGTATAAAAAATCCACAAAAAATTGAAAGAAAATATTCATATGTTGTTTGATAACAGTAATTTTAAAAAATCATGGTTTTAATTTATTATATAACTTGTTAATACGTCTAAGATATAAAAATTTGGTGATGAAATGACCAAAAAAATCTTATTGTAAAGCAAATAAATACTTTAACTATAATTTTTATCAAAACATAAAATTCTGCTAGTTCTTGATAGTGAATTTTTATCAAGCAAATTATAAAAAAACATATATAAAGTAAAATATAATTTAATTCTTTACAACTCTTCAAAACTATATTTTATAAAGTAAAATTAAGTAACGTTAAAACAAAATAAATTTGTTTTCAACATATAGTAAAATTATTTATAACTTATTTTACCATCATTTGTGCATTCATCCCAACTATCCTCTTCATCATCAAAATATATAGAATGAGGATCATAAGGAGTAACTTGGGGTTTTGCTACTTCATTAATATAATCTGTCTCAGATTTTCCACCATGTATACTGTTTTTTCTTTCATCAGATATAGATGATTGACTAAAAATAGAATAATATATAAATATTGTAACAGAATTTGATATGGTCGACATAAATTCTATACACATATTTAATATAAAATTATAGCTTTAAAAATTATTGATTAAAAAAAAGATAACTAACTTAATCAAAACTCAACTATACATATATATAAAAAAAGAAAGAAAAAACTTAATTATTTCTAGTGATTGAATTTACAATCACAATTTAGAATATAAAGTAAATTTAAATCAAAGAAGAAACAAATAGTTACATATAACTAATAAATGCAATTTAGAAAGAAAACAAAATACCTCATTTGTAAATCTTCAAAATAATTTCGACTTGCAGGTAAATCGGCAGATATATCTTCAAAGAATATATCAGAATCTAAAAAACAAATTAGAAAAATGTCAGCTTATTTGGTAGATAATTAAAGACATATTTTTTAAGAAACAAGATTAATTCATGAATTTATGAAAATCAAAGTATTAACATATTGTTCAAACCAATAATATAATAGTCTGTATTACAAGAGACAACTCAGAAATATTCTATTGTTTGTGAAATATCGATATTTAAAAAAACATTTCAATATAATAGAAGATATTTTCCATATTTACATAATAACCTAATAGATCCAATATTATCTCATTAGAAATATCATTTAATGTGAAAAAATGTAATATAAATTATTTTGCATCATAAAAGAGCTCCATATTCTGAATAAAAATTTTATTACTTTATTAAAAAAATGTATGTAAAAAAACAAATAACTCAAATTAAATTAATATAGATAACAAAAATAGCAATCATGTAATATTAAAATACTAAATTTTATTATAATATAGTAGATAAAATCCTTAAAAAGTATATATTAATTTATATATGAATATTAGGTTATTAAAAAAATAGCTCACATAGGTTAGATTTTATAATGATAATAAAAGTATCATTTTCCCAAATAATAACACTGATATTTAGATATTTTAATAAATATACAATTTTAAACAATATATCACTCAAGCAAATTTTTAAAATTTAAGAGTGTTCAAAAGGGCAATTTTGAAGTTAAGACAGAAAAATAAATATAAAATAGTATTTATACGACTTCAATTTTAGTAAACATAGTTTATCTTCTATATTGGACTATTCTTATGTAACTACAGTAGGAATCATCCAATATTAACTTTTTTTCATTATGCTACACAGTTACTTTTTATATACTTAGTGCTTAAAAAAAGTGAAAACCCCAATTTAAACAACTTTCATAAAATTAAAATTTATTTTTAACACAAAATTTGAATCATACTAAAGAAGTTTAAATGTTAAATCTAACGATATTCTTGTTTATTTTAAAAATTAGTAATGTATATTGCTAATTAAATAGAAAATGAGCAAACTTAAATACTAAATAAGCTTTGATCAATAAACTTTTTTATAAAAAAAATGATTAAAAGAACCAGTTCTTTACCTGCATAGCTGACAATAGAGGCTTTTGCTGCTTGACCATACAAATCAATCACACCATAAACACCCCTAGGAATATTAGTAGCAGCCAAGCCTTGGTCAATGCCATTAACAAAGAAATGAAGGGTACCATCACCATAAACGACCAAACCAATTCTATCTCCAGCCTGAGTAATTAATGAAATGCAAAGGAAATATGGTTAAATTAGTAAAGTTCACTTTACTTTGTATTGTTTATAAATAGTCAATTTATACATTAAAAGTTTAGGTAAGCAAAACTTTGTTTAATATATTAATAATTCCAATAAATTACATAAAATTGATTTGTTATTAATTTTAATTTATAATTCAAATAAAGGTAAAACATTTGACTTATTATAATCTAGAATTAAAAGATCAGTGATTATATTATAACAGTTGAAATTACATTAGTTCTTCAGTTATGATAACATTAAAAGAAATGCATAATTTATGCATAAAAATATATTCATAAAATATAATCATAAAATAATGCAATAATAGAAAATGATGCATAAAGAAAGGAATTAAGCCTTTAAAATTTTATGCTCATTAAAAATAACAAAATGCAATAATACAAGTTAAGTTTTGCTTTGAACAAAGTGATTTGCAAAACACAATAAAGTTTATTTTAAAATATAGTTTGATGCAGTTTCTCATATGAATATATTTAACAAATGAAACTTTATTGAAATATAGCACGCTACTAATGATAATTTCAGAACCACAATATTTTTACTCTATTTTAAGAATGACAAGCCTATGTTTCAGATATCATAGGATGAAGTAGAAAAGAAACTAATTTTTGACTTTTAAGGAAACACTTTCGAATTATTAACTTTAGATTTATAGAATTTTGGTTCAGTTATGTATATTCATCTTCCAATAAATAATATTTTCTAGCTATGATAATCTGAAAACAGGGTTACTGTCAATAAGAAAGAAATGCTTAAAATATATACAAAATCAGCATAAGCTAAAATAAAAAATATGGTGCAATTATAGTAGAATAGTAGAGAAATATAATAAAATGTATTAAAAAAAATTATAACAAACAAGAATATTTTGTAAAATGTTAGAAAGCTTGATGAAGAAATATTAAAATCAAAAAATTTAATATCAAAATCCTAAAGCTATGCTCAATCAAAGTATAGGAACCCAATAAAGTTTGAATATTGTTCTAGTTTAAACTGAATATATGTGTGCATAGTGTATCTAAAGAGGTTAATATTTAACAATAATTATGATATATTTGGATGAGAGAGATGTTTGTGAGGAATGCATTTGTTAATTGAATTCCCAATAAACAAA
>CM057815.1:25955382-26022882 GCA_030067965.1 Latrodectus elegans | reverse complement strand
GTAATAATTCTTTAATTCATATAATTTCTTAAAATAAAATAAAAGAAAATAATTATTAAAAAGAGTTTTGATATATTTTTATATATATCTTAATGAAGAAAAAACCTCAAATCTATATATATTTGGAATCCTAAAAAATGCTTGAAATGAATAATTTTTTTTTAATTAATTCAAATTTTTTCAAATGAATATCGAAAATCTTTATAACGAATTTATTACTTTGTAATGATAAACCCAAAGCTCTCACAAAATGAATATTAATTTAATCTTTTAATTAACTGTAATTTGTTAAAATACAAAAATATTATGTAATGTCGTAACATCTTCGGCATTTAAGATTCAACCTTCTATTCTCAAACTGTTTGCATATAAATCTAATGAAAATATTCTTAGATTTCTTTAACTCTCAAAAAGAATCTAAATTGTTCAAATTCTGAATTTTCTTATGTGAATATATAGCAATTAAAAGCTAAATTACTTACTGTGGGGCAATATGTTTAATCTAAGTGAAATGATTTTATAAAAGTAATTAAAAATATTTTAATAAATATAGTATATGTTTTTAATAAATGACCCAAAAATTTTCAAACCACTTTCTTAAATTTTTTAAAAATTGCCATGATATATATACGCACACTTATGCATGTAGGTGTACCAAGCCAAACCTGTAAAGAGTAAACATTTTATACGATACATTCACATACACTTAATATTAAAATATTTATATTAATTCCCATTATACTAAAAGAAATATTTTAATTTGAAGTGCATGCAGCTGTGTCTTTTACTTTATTTTAATTAATTGTATTATTAAGCTCGAAAATTTGAGCGATTGTTAGAGTTTTGGCAATATTGCTTACCTTTGTTCATATTCGCATATCTATTTTCTTCTTTCTTGCATTTCGATGAAAATTATTAATATATTTGAAAGAATATATCTACAACAAATGTCTTCAATTCCTAATATTCTTACCTATTTTTTTGAATAAAAATATTTATGGAATGCTCAAAAAGGGCACTTTTATTCGAAAAATGGAAAAAAGAGCTTATAAAAGTGTGCAAATCCTGAAATTTCCTTCAACTGCTGCAATATTAGCAACACTTAAAATAAATATACATTTATTTTAAATACTAATGTTTTTAAAAATTAAGTTTAAATAAGTCATGAAATAAATAAAAAACTATGCGAAGAAATTTGCATATTTCCATATTATGGAAGATAATTAACCGATTGTAAATAAAAGTAAAAATTACATATTCTAATTAATTTGTTATAAAGACTAAATATAAATTATAAATGAATTTGTGGAATACCTTTGCTAATTTTAGCAATAACTTACGAGATAGAACTCGTACTCGTAGAAGGATTTAATGTCTAAGGTTAATTTGTTTTTATATCGAAAGCCCTCATAAAATTTTATTGCATTCATTAAATGTATTTTAAGTTTGCTCTTTCTCAGTTTTATTGAGCTCAATTAATAAGTAATTTAAGCTAAAATAGCTTGAAAATACTTTTGACATTTACTTGTAATATTAATAATCGAAGATGTAGGACATTATATAATTTCGTAAGCATTTAGTTAAGTGTTTTTTTTTATGTTTGTTTAGTCACTAACCACTAAATAAACTATTAATCAAGAAGCAGCTTATAATTTATCAGGAGATAAAAATGAATATCTTATATACTGATACTAAAAGAAAATTTCTATCGTAAAACGATGCAATTTTAAATAAAACTTTATGTGTTTCAATGTGTTCAAAAAGAAAACATTTTTATAAAATATAAATTTCAATTTGAATTTAAATACAGTAAAACGAACAGTAGATTAAATTCCTTTATTAAACTTATATATTAAGTTTAATTATTGATGAAATAGCCTTAAGGTAATATGATTATTGGGTATTTCTTTTTAAAAATTTTGTTGTTTTTATTAAACTGAACAAAATTGTGAGAATGATCGTATTCAACAATAATGAATCTTAATTAGAAATTGCTTTAGCACTTTAATTAAATTAAAATGTTTAATAAATATGTACTCTTACTATCAATTTATCTTTTCAGAATGGTTTAAAAATGTTTGAATTAATATACGAAAATATAACAGATATCAGAGTTTTATCTTTTCGAAATAAATAATACTAAACAATGTTGATTACATAATGTGTCATAGTTGTTTTATAAGAAAGTGTCACACACATTATGTATGAATCTCCAAAAATTTTCGTTATTAACATCCGATGAAAACATTAATATGTACTTTTATTTTTTTCAATGAAAATTTAAATTATGTCGTATTTTATTTTATTAAATTAGAAACAATTTGCAATACATTAAAGTTTAAGCAAACATTTTTCACTTTTTACTGATTGCTTATGACCCCGTTCGTTATCTGAAAAGAATGCTGACATTATGAAATCTGACATTATCATTATGCTGACATTTTGAAATCTTAAACAATATTCTTCAACTGAAAGTATTTCAAAACCTTCCATAACAAATATTCCACATTAGTATAATTTTTATCATTAGTAATGACTTACTTTCACTAACATTTTTAATCCTTGAAAAAAAATAGGCTTCAATAATTTGATCAAATATTATTAAAATCGATATCAAAACGAATACAACGCAAATGATGGAAAATTTGATTCTATTATGACTGGAAAACAAAATACACCACAAAGTTAAAAATGAAAATCAATCAACAAATTTATAAGATCATACAGTTAATACTCAATTTTAACACAAAGAGCCACAAACTGGTATGAAAATGGAAAAAGAAAATCTATTATGCAAAATATAAGGTAATTTTAATCTTGAACTCTCAAAAGAGTCTAAAAAGATTTTAACTTAATTAGAATATTTTAGAAGATTAGTTAAGGACATGTGAAATGTTACATTCTACATTTAAAACTAAAAATCCAACTTGACATTCAAAATCTTTTATTTGTTAACATAGATATTATAATCAAAAGTGACTTTAATATTATTAGTTTTAAATATAAAGATATAGTGCTTCGATACAATCCTTTTCATTCGATATGCTTGTTTTCAAATTCTTTGTTAACAAATTAGTTGTTTTGATTGTGTCTAGAGTTTCTCTCAAAGGATATCGACGAGAAATGTAACTTCTAACGATAGCAATTAGTTTTTTAGAGAATGTTTAAAAAAAGAGTTACATTTTTATAAATTTTTTATAGTACTTGTTACATAAGAATTAATTTTATACACATCGTTAGCATCATCAAAATCGTAGCTTGGGATTTTGAGTTTGACATATTAATACGTTATTAATTTAAGATATTCAAAAGTTCAAAAAGCATTTTTATGATTTGAAGACAAGCGAATTATAGATTAATATTAATCTTTATTATTAATATAATGTATAAAGTTCAGTACTTTTAATTTTAATCATAAAATGTTCAAAAGAAATAATTTGTAAGGATTTTAGAACCAATTGAAATGTAATTTATCCAAATTTTCGTTCTAAACAAGAAGATGTACGTTCTAAGATGTACAAAGTCTTTTTTATCTTAAATTTGAAATGAATGCATAATAATAATTAACAATTAAAATGCTGTCATTTAAATATTTTTAAATCAAATGTAGTTTTAATATTTTCAAATCATTGATTTTTTTTATCATTGTAAATGTGATGCATATGGCTTAAAAATGAAATTTTATCTAATTTTACTATTATTATTTTTAATAAATCTGATATTTATATTAATAGGGAGGAAATTAGGGAGCATATTAATAGGGAATTTAGAAAATTATAAAGAGTTATACTTATAATTAATAATTAATTTTTTACTATTTTCTTAATTGACATTTTTATTAAATAATGCTTTTTTTACTAAAAACTCTATACTATTTATCATAATTTTCTATATAACACAAGTTTATTTATTCTTTTTTAGATTAAAACTTATTAGAATTATATAGATAGAAAACAATCTTATAGGTGAATGGTATTGTATATTGCGCTTGAGGTTGTTGTTGTGTGCCAGCTAGACTGGAATATGGAGTGCACTGCTCTACATTGCCAGCTGAGCTATATTTTGGAGTGGAGTCCGACTTACTCAGTACGCTCATGCCATAGGTACCTGTTTATAGGGTAGGCAACCATTCACACAAAGAAAAAAGGATAGACATAGAGAGAAATTACATCCATACCTGAACTGGGATTCGAACCCAGGACCGTCTCATTCGCACTCAGGCACGCTGATCACTAGACAAGTTGGGTGGCTGCACTTGAGGTAAATAATCTAATTAAACAATTGTAACTAGCGAGTTTTGTAGATTATAAAATGCAGTCATTTTATTACAACGCTCGATAAATCATACCTTTTTACAACGCGTTGTTACTAATTACTTCCCATAAACACATATTTAAAACATTCTTTAATATTATTCATTTATATTGGTATGGATCTTTCTGAATTCCATGTTAACAAATAAGATGATGGGATTATTTTTTTCTTTCATGCTTAGAGTTTCTCTCAATGGATATTGTGTAAGAAAATTTTTTTCCAAACTATAATAAATTCTCTTTTTTCCAAACTTAATAATTTCTCTGTTAAATAACTGTAAAAACGTCATAAAATTATTCATTTATGTTGATACGTGCTTGATATTTGCGTAAATGTAGATTCATTTATGTAGATTTGTTTCTCTCAATGGATACCGTCGAGGAAGTTTATTTCAATTAGTTCACTTTATAATTTTTAATAAAAAAGTTTAAATAAACTTTTACATTGTGAAGTCAAATTATCTCTTAAAACATCTTCTTAATGAGTTTATTTGATATTTTAATAAAATTTTAAATTGAATAATGTTTCAATCATAGATTGTATAATGAATATTAATAACTAGTTAAAATTAAAGGAGGTGCTTCATTTAAGTAAAAAAATTTAACATTGCAAACTTTCTTTATATTTAGAATCATTAGAATGATTGCTTCGTAAATAATTAAACTTATTACATTAAGAAATATAAATCAAATAGCAAAATTTTTATATTTCACATGTAAAAGGGGAATATACGATAAAATTTCTACAGATTTTAGAGTAATCAATAATTATAACATTCCTGCATCACAGCTACTGTATCCGAAAATAACAATGACAGTTTTTCATAGAAGAGTCCATTTTATGCGGACTCAACAATCGTTGAAATTAGTTAGTGGAATGAATAGCGAATGAAAATGATTTAATGAAAAATCCATTATAAACTGTTTCCAATGGATAATAGTTTTGAAAAATAATCCGGCTTGGGACGCAAGAGGAATATTTTTTTGTATCAATGTTTCTCAAGGAGGAAATACGTAAGTCATCATCTTATTGAAGATAACGTCAAGCAGATATAGAAGATACAGTATACATACCAAAATTAATGTAATAGAAATGCAAAAGTGTTGCCAATATTCTCAGATATATGTACAGAGTGTCCGAAGTTGGGATCCAATTGTAATTTATATCATTACAATAGTTATTAGTTATGTATACATATGATTAATGCTGGCTATCAAAGTTTAATTTTCCGGATTTCATTGCAAATGAATACACTTTTACAATGTTGCTATAGACAGACTTGGGATTGATCCACGATATGTAGAGACGGAATGCCTTTATATATTCTTATTATACATTATATTATTGAATGCCTGTCTTCTTTTGCCTCTTTTATAAGAATGCCTGTCTTCTGTGACATCAAGAGAAGCACATTTGATGTTAAATTAATTCTCCCAGCAAACACCACCATGATTTTTATTAATTTCTTGAATATAAGCGGTATTTTGAGTCACGTACACAATGATCTTTTAATAGCTAAATGGCAAGATTTCAATTACAATTACTTTTTTGATATGACTACTAAATGGTTCCTTGTTATTAGATATTTAGTGTATGTTTCGGCTAATGTAAAATAGAATACAAATTATACTTTTATTTGTAAAGAAATTATTGATTACTTTTTGTTGATTATTCTTAGCTTGCAGTTTATTGTTGTTTAGATGTGATAGTTTACGCCAACCAACACCTTAAATTGAATTCAGAATTACTACAAATTTCCAGGTTTTAAAAAAGAATTGGACATACTCATTTTTAAAACGAAGACCACAACTGGAGTTATTGTTTAATCTTTTTGACTCTTTTATTATAATGGATATATTATAAATGTATAACAGAAAAATTGGTTGTCCAGTAAATTCTGGATGAATTTACCATTTTGCTTTTGTGAAGTATATATTTTTTTCAAAATAATTGCTTATTGTCATTAAAAGCATTCATATTTTAATAGAAAATAATTACATAAATACCTAAATAAAAGATTTAAAAAATTAATTTTTTATTCCTACCACTATATATATTTATCATATTAATACTACTGCCACAGAAAGCCTCGGGTTTCTTTCAAGATTTTTTTTTATCATTTTCTATAGCTATATTTATTATACCACTATATTTATCACATTAATAATACTGTCACAGAAAGGCTCGGGTTTTTTTCAAGATTTTTTATCATTTTCTATAGCTAGCTATCTTTAGACTAAAATCAGATACTTCTCAAATATTCAGTTTATCGATTCATATAAATCTGCTTACTTCTGGGTACTTGGAATATCTTCCAGGGTTTCCGGTTGCTGTACTTATCCATTCTAATATGATCTTGCCATTAGATCTCCTCCTTATTTTATGGACTATAGCTGGTTCTTCGATGCAAATAAGTTGAACTTTATTTGTTCTTATTCTCTATCCATTGTGCATATGCACTGCATTAGGAAAGTGAATTTTATGGCTTATTTTATTCTCAAAAATAATATAAATTAAAAACAGGAACTCTAACTCAAATGCTTGTTTTAAGATGTAAATGATTTTTGTTATGGAATTTATATTTTATTTTCAATTACTTACTTTTACTTTTAATTGCAAATGAATGTCAGAAATTTATATCAATTATAATATTATGGTAATTAATTTTATGAATCTTTTAAGTAATTATACTTACTATCTTTGAAATATTATGTTACATCGATTAATTTGCTTGGATATTTTATATGTATAAATTATGAATAATATTCTTACTTGAACTAATTTATATTAAGTATTATTTTTTCAACATTTATAGTAATTTTTAGGCATACAATTTTTCGACTTTTAAACCTCTTTTGATTAATCATTTGCACTTAGCATCATAACTTTTCTTAGCAATATTTTGTGTGTGAATGACTGTTTATTTAAGTATTTAAATATAAAGGTGTTTGTGATTTTTATGCTTGACTTTCTTCGCTGATCATAAAATAAAATGCAAATTTTTAATATATACTAAAGTTTTCCCACGATATTACACTAAAAATAAATATTTTATACAAATAAAAATATTCTTATCTTATAAAATCTATTTACTACATTTGCAGAAATAGAGACTAACAGGAATATAAAAAAAGGTATTTTAAAAATAATATATATATGTATATATATATATATATATATATATATAATGAAATGAAATTAAATTATGAGCTCTACTTGCATCCAATGGCAAATTATGTTGTGTACTTTATAATTTCATCCCAGTTGTTATTCTAAATTCAAGTAATAAACTTTATTTAACAACTTGTTTCATGAAAATTGATCTTAAATATTTTAATTATTATATAAAAAATTTTATATATGTTTTCTACTTTCATTTTTTGCTACTCTGCTTCATATTGTTATTCTTACTCGTCATCAATACCAATGGTAACTGACAACTAATTAAACTTAAAATAAATCACAAATTTTTGTTGAAAAATGATTTTTTATATCGTTAAAAATTAATTTTGTTTAAAAATATTTTCAGTTAAACTTATTTTCAATTCCAACGTATATTATATGAATTAAAATAATTCTGTTTTATATTTTCCTATTTTACCATCTTAAATATTGTAGTTAAAAGCTTAAAAATGAAATTTGTAAACAATTTGTCTGTAAGTTTTTATGAAATATGTTTAAGATTAATAAACTTTTAAGAGTAAAATTTATCTAGATTAATTTTTCCCAATATAAAATAAGAAAAAAAATCATCATCTACTTTCACAATAACACAATATATATATTTATATGTTATATTGATGATATTTAAGTTATTAATTTTTCCAACAATTTTCAATCACTGAAATTTACCCAAACTCTTTAAAAATGTAAATAACTCTAAAACTTACTTATAAAAAATTTATGTATTATAAACAATTGCATTAAATTTAAAATTCATGATAAGCAAGAGAGGTTTTAATTTCAAAATAACTGAATTTGCTTATCGAAATTCTAATACATATAATGAATTTTCGCTAATGTCATTATTAATCAAATTAACTGATATTATTGAGCCAATCCTGATTTCATTGAGTTTAATAAAGCACTTAATACTTTAAATTAGATTTAGACAATAATTTAATTCTAGACAATTTATAAATTTTCATTTTAAAGAATCTTTCACTAAAATTGAAAGTAAATAAAATAATTTTTTGTTGTGAATTTATCATATTCTACTAATTAATTTCCATATTTTTACGCTAACTAATAGAAAAAATCGGATCAGACAATCCTATTAATCTTTGTTCTTAAGGTCTTTTTTGGGACGATTATTTGAAAGAGATGTTTGTCATTTTTAGATGTTGGTTTCTTTTATAAAACCTAATAATTCCGAAAGTCTCATTACGACTTTTAAAAATAGTTTTTTATTTGGTACTTCTTTTTTGTAAATTTTTTTTCTTTCTTAACTATATAATTGTGTTTTTTCTTTTTTGAACTGATGTCAATAAAAACTGAAAAATTTATAATTGTTGCAGTGGAATACGTATATTATCATTTCTATGAATCGTTTTGCATTTTTACATCTAAAATCCTTCTTTTATTATTTTATTCTACAATTAACATTACATTTCAACTATTTCATTTTTAACTGTAACTTCAATCATAAAATATCATCTAGTCAAATCTTTTGGCAACAAAATTTTATCTTTACTTTAAGATGAAAGCTGAAAATATCTTTTTTCTGCTTTTACTTTTCATCTTTTTACGATAGGAGCAATATAAAATTTCGTTATCTTTTTTCCTAGTTAGAGAATATCAAATTTTCACTTCTTTTAATACTACATATACTTAACCCATTTTTAAATTTGTATTTATTTATAACTTTGTTGCATATTTTATATTTTTAAATAATAATTTAAATTTTTTAAGCATTTTACAACAACCACTATATACATAAATGCCTTCCACTTGTGTCCTATTCCCTTGATGAGTGAAAGGACATATTTTATTTCCATCGTTTTCTCAGTAATTTTCCATTGCAATTTTCCTGTTTTTTAAATTTACATTTTTACTTTTTTCATTATCAATTTTTTTCTTTTACTGGAAATTTTCATCTTGTTTTTATTAGAAACATCTTTCTAACATTTTAAAAATAATTTCTAATTAAAGTAATTTAAAAATTTTTTTAGTTTTTATTTATTATGTTAAAAATTTCTTCAGTATTTTCTTTTGTATTTTTATTAATTTAGTAAATTGAATTATTAATTCAGCAAAATTGATTAAAAATGTTATAAATAAAAACTAAAATAATTAAAGAATTGTAAACATTTTGGAAATATTTAATATTGAAAGTAAAATAAAGTAAATATTTTCCATTATTTAGAACTTCAAGCATCTTAAATATTTTTATAACTCCTATACGTTTGCATATTAAGATAACATTGATATCCTTTTATACTTTGAAATATTTAAGCTAATTTTTGATAACCCTAAGATTTGGAAGAAGAAAAGAAACATTTGAGAATGCTTTAGAATAAAATATAAATTGAATGTTTATTAACCCTAAGATAAATGTAGAATAATAATAGATATGAAAAGGTAAGAAATAAAAAAGATAAAAAATATAGATATAAATATAGATAAGAAAAGAAACAGAAAGTTAGAAAAGGCGATCAGTAAATTGCTAAGCATTAGGTATTCAGCAATTCTTACTCTTTTAAATAACTAAAATTAAGTTACTTTTTCTGAGAGAGGATATTTCAAATATATATCATATATATATTTCAAAAGCAATAGAAAAATATTTAAAAAATTATGAAAAAGTATCATTCATAGTACATTTTAGATTTTTTGTTTAGTAAAGAATTATTCGTGAGAGTAAGTTAAAGAAGTGGCGACATTATTTAAATAAATTAATTGTTATAATGCTCAATTGCCATTTAGTTTTGTCTGCTTGGATAAAGACAATACGCTAAATTAATTATTTTGTTATCTTCATTTTTTGAATGGATTTAGAAGACATAATATAAATAATCTGTGGAATTCTTTATTATTTCCGTTTCTCACGAAGAACAATAATATAATATTAAAGTTAAATAAGGATAAAATTCGTTAAAAGGTTTATTTATAAGAGCGCTTCTAGATGAGTACTGGTAAACATGCATTATTATGTTAAAAATGTAAAATTATATTTTGTGTTCTTATTCTATGTGTAATTTAAGATATTTAAACCTAAGTAATTTTACTCATAATTCTTTGATTTTCAGCATAGTATGGAAAATCATAATTGAAATATTTGAATACATATAAATTTGACATAAAATCCACAGAGAAGAAGACTTTACTGTTTTGAGTAAGGTGATAAAAGTTTCATTCAGATCATTCATGAAAACTGTTGTAGGATTATGACTTACAACCTATTTCTGAAAGTTTAAAAATGGTTGGCTGGTTTGTCGCTCAACGGTCATTTTTTGCACACGAGGGCTAATTAGACCAAAGGTTTAAAGATGTTTTCATGCTTTTTTGTCCATGCAGAGATAAATGCACACGAATATGAAATAAATATGCACGGGAAATATTTTTTGCATGAATGTTTACGCAGAAATTAATTATGTTATCATCTCTTAGAAATGCGGTCAAGAGAAAACAACACTTACAAAGGAACAAAATTGATGATTAGTCCTATGTATACAGCTATGAATATTATTAAAATACTTTTAATTATTTTCCATATATGTTGGAATGTTTGCTAGGAGAGACAATTTATATTAAACTATATTAATTTATTTTTTATACAAAAAGTTCATATATATGTATATATATATATATAACTAAAGAAAATAATTAAATATTTATTCAAAAATAAGCTATATGTTTTTCTTATGCGAAAATTTTTAAATATTATTTTATAATTGCATTAAAAATATAATTACAATTTCTGCTATAAAAATTATAGAAGTAGTGTTAATGAAATAATTAAGTTAAATTATTAATTATAACTGGGTTACTTAATAAAAAGAGATACGACAGTGCTTTAAATTATAGCAATGGAACTCATCTTAAATTACTGAAATTAATAATTAGAATGTGTTAGTTGCTCTTCATATAAACATATGTTTCTCTGTAATTGTTTACGTAAATTTTATATTGTGTTCATAATTTCGAATTTATAAAATACATGTTTAAAAAACTTAAGTAAGAACCTTTTATTTGAAATACTTTAATTATAATTTTAAGTTAAATTTTTTGTTTAACTGAAAACAGTACTTATAGAGTCCAATTTTTTTTACGGATTTAAATAAATATATTAACAAGTTGTAATTAACATTTTAACAATTGTTTTTATCGGAATTTATTGCTTCTTAAATTACAATAATTCATTTTTAAATAGCTTGAAATATTTGCGAAAAAAATTCCATAAATTTTTTTTGTTGCTAATCATACAAAAAAGATATTTAAGTAAACATAAAGTGTAAAGTTATTTTAAATGTCTCTAAAATTCTCAAGATGTTTTTAAAGTTTAATGTTTTTCATCAGTTCACAAAGAAAAAATTTACAGTAGAAAAATTCTTACATTTTTTAATTAATTTATTCTTGAAGACAAACTATTTTAGCTTTTTCATAATTTCTTGCATCTTATAGTTTTAATGAAAAAAATTGTCTAATCTATATAAACTAGCAATAAAATTCAAATTATTTGATTTTATATGTACTGACTTTCAGCCGAGAGTTTGTTTTTTTAAAAATACTTTTCATGTTTAGCAATTTAACTATCTTTTTGAAGGCAAATTGATAAATTTAGTTTTCATTGAAATTCTTGTGAGGAACAAACTTTAACTCCTAGAGGATGCAAATTCAAAATTGCTTTAAGACAATTTTGAAGGATAGAAATTTTTGGTTTTGGCATCAAATTAGCCTAAAACTTTAAGTTCCGAAAAGGAAGAGAATGAAATGTATCGCTACTGCAATTCTTACAACCTTATTATATTATAAATATTGTTTTTCTTTCCTTTATATACAGAGCATCAAATTAATATTTATATTATATTTTACATTCTCAAAATCAATATTTTTATCTTAAATATTTTTTTTTATGATGTACATACATATTCTTGAACTTTTGTCTGTTAGAAACTCAATATTTTTAAGTGTGGTTTTTTATCATAATTTTTTTATATTATAAGTAAAAATGTCTTATTGATAACTAAAGCTATGTTATTAGTTATGAATTTTATTTTTTCTTAATCAAATAAATGTTTCATGAAATTTTACTTAATCAAATAGGAATTTTCTATTTTTATAATATTTAATGATTTTTGCATAGCAGTAATATGTGACATAACAAATCTTGAGCATAAATAGCATGAAATATGAAATACATTGTTAATAATATAGAACCTTAATAGTTTCACTTATTTACTTAGTTACTTTTCTTATTTAGTTCCTAGTTCTCCTTGCAGTTTCAAATTAGCCATTAGGGTTTTTAAGAAAAAAATCATTCCTGTTTCCTTCATTGAATGAAGATGTTTGTCATTACACATGTTAGTGAAACATTACCAATATTGATAAAATTTGTTAAGTTTATATTACTAATAATGATTAAATACTATAATGTTAAACTGCAGATTAACTGTTTAACATTATAATATTTAATCATAAATTAAAAAAAATGACTAAGCAAAATAATATAGTATTAAACAGCAGCTTAACATTACGTTAGAGTTAATGAAAAATCGAGGCTTGATGTAATACATTTGTAGAAACTCCACGTATTGCTTTCTATATGGTTATTTCATAGACAGTAAGGTGTATTTACCGGTCACGTGGAAGAAAACTCGGAAAACATCTTACTACCACAGGAATGATGTAGAAATCTACAACATAACTTATTTACCAGTATTTTACATTGGCCATATCTAAAGCTGACAAACTTCTGCTTCTACTAAGAAAATGATCCAACAACAAGTCTTGAAAATAGATCTCTTATGAAAAGCCTTGTGGATTCCTGGGGGATATTAAAATCTTTCATTGATTTAATACATGAAATATTAAGTACATGAGAATAATCTTGCCATTTTCACGTTCCACTGAAGGAAACGAAAATCAATGTGCGCCATGAATGAGACACCATTGTCGAGAAAAGGAATATCAGGACTTGTAAAAACTCTTCTACCGCGCAGATTCATCAATGGTAACTGATACAATTGTGAAAAGAAATGGAAGTGTCGAAGGAACTAGTTCGGTGTTATTTGGTTTACAGCTTCAAAGAGGTCTTATCAGCTGTTGCATCAAGTCCCTGAATATATCAAGGGTTTGATAATGGTTCTATGAATAAACGTGCGGCAAGACACTGGTTTCATTAATTCAGGACAAGATATTGGTCCCTCTGTACTGAAGTGGCCTAGTAATTTACTATGAACTGCTACCAACGGCCTAAACAATCACTATGGACATGTACTCGCAGCAATTGAAAGGTGTGCAAAAGACATTGCAACGAAGAAGCCAGCACTGGTTAATAAGGCTATTGGCCTTATGCCGCGTGGGTGACCAGGAATAACATACAGTGACTTGGTTGGGAGACTTTGATCCATTCTGCTTACTCGCCTGACTTGTTCCATCTGATTACTACTTCTTCCATTTACTGGACAATCATCTTCGTGGAAAATACTTCACCAGTGAAGCAGACTTGCCACAACCCCTCATAGACTTCTTTGTGTTCATAATCTTCGTGTTTTACCACAAGTAGCTTGCAACTAGAGGGACATAGACAGATGGTGTTGGATACCGATGGCGATTACTTCAGGGACTAATAAAAGATTACACTATTTGTAAAATATATTCATATTTGGGTCATTTAAAGCAGCAAAAAATTTTTGCTTACCTTGTAATATTGATTTATTATTTATCTGAAAATTGTTTTCTCTATAATGTGTCATTAATTTGAAAGTTTTTTTTGTATAGTTTAGTTTTTAGTTAAAATAAAATATTAAATGTAAAAAAGATTGAATATTAAAGTATAATTTATGGGTATAGTTAACTTCGTATTTACATTTGATGAAGAATGTTACAAAAAAGTTAATTGAAGTTATGAATGTTTAAGAATATATTATATTTTGCAATTTGAAAGTAATTAATCCAATACCATTCTTAAAGTGAACAAAATGTGTTTTCGATCAAGCTCGCTTTCAGAAATTCTTTATTGTTTAAATTTTTAAAATAATTATATTTTATTAAATGTAGCCATTTAGTGAGAATAAATAAAACTAAACGAGAAATTATATTTTATTCAAAATGAAATTCATTTTTCTGTTAATATCAAGAGAAATACCATACTGAGATATTTCCTATTAAAATAATGTTTGTTCTGTTTCAAGCTTTTTTCTGTAGACTCTCTATGAAACAAGTAAAATAAAATGAAAACTAACAAAATCAGAAATAAATTAAATAAGAAAATTGATTTTTTATAAAGTTTTAAAAAATGTATATTTTGGTATGAATTAATTGCTTTTATTTTACATTTGAAAGAAAAAATATGTTCTTCCATTGAATGAAAAAAAAGTTAAAAATAATAAAATATATAACCTGTTTTTTACAAAACGTATTTATTCAAATTAATTTATACATTGTCATTAATTTCAAGGGTTCTTCGCATCTAAAAATTTATAAAAAGAAATTTTATCGGAAATTTCTTTACAAATTTTGAAGATTTATATTTTTATAGGTATGTGTGTAATTTAGACCAACATTTGTTGATCATATATAAAAATAGTTTAAGTTATAAAAATTTAATCGCATTATATGTTATAAAAATATTTAAAAAAATTAAATTTAAATTTTGTTTTACGTATATCATAATAAATCATGATAATAAAATATGCTTATGATTGGAAATATATTTTATTTATATTAAATGTTTCTAAAAATTTGCAGGTTTAAAACAAATTTTCTAAATACACCCATAGTGATTAAAAATATTTAGGTATTTCACTCAGAAACTATTGCACAAAGCCTATAAAAAATCAAATGAATCAATATAATTTATTATAACATCAAATTTTTTTTAATTGATTGTTTTTAATTTTGCATTTTAAAAAAGAAAAGCTATTCAGCTAAATACTACTAAAAGATCATTAAACAAAACATAAATTACTTACTAGAATTTATATTCTTATTTAAAATTAATATCATAAAAATTGATATTATTTGAAATAATTTTACTAATAAAAGCGTAATTATTCAAAAAGATTTAAAAAGTACAGATTTTTAGATCTACAAATATTTATGAAGAAAAAAATTAATTTCAAAAATCAATAGTTCAAATTGTTTACTTAGTTTTAAAAGTTAAAATCTCAATGAAAGTAAATATAACATCCTTATAAGAAACATGCCTGTAACCAATTCAGCATATGTCTCCATAAATTTTATTTGGAGAAAATGACGGAATATGCTGAGAATGTTAACCTCCAGTTTAGAATAGCTTTTCATAGTTGTATTAAGTTCGTAAATTGGCCTTTTTTGTAATCTTCCTTTTTCGTATATCAGTTATTTTTTATTTAGCTAATAATTCACTCAGTATGAAAAGATACAATGGGTAACCCGACATGACTTTGATAATAGTGAAATTACATTATATATTTGCTGTAAAAGGTGGATTATCCAATCTAGCTTTAAATTGAGAAACTTTTCAGTTACAGATTCATTTTTAATTGTTTCAATAATTGTAAATTGCGTTCGTAATATTTCATACATTTATGTTTCTACAATAACATTTATAGTTGCCATGAAAAATCAAACACAGAAAAGGATTACTCAAATTGGGAATAAAAATTATTATAACTAAGAAATAATTGATACAATTTCGACTGAGGTGATATGATTATTCAAATATCAATATTTTTAATGCAAATATATTTCCAAATCTAGAGAAAATTTATTAATCTGGGTATAATTTTGCATTTTTTTATGCTCTTTAATGTAATTCTATTTATAATTTAAATTGATTTTTGAATATTGAAATTTAAAATTCATTAGTTTTAGTAGCACAATATTTGTAAAGTAAAATAGTTGATATATACTACAGTATATTTGTTCAATCTTTATCTATATTTTCTAGTTGGAACATTGAAAATTAATTATTAAATAACCAGATATAGTGATTTTCAAACTGAAACAATAAATACCCTGCATTTTAAGTAATTACACATTTTTTGCATAAAAATGCTTATAATAAACGTTATATCACAAGAAATAAGATTAATTTACAATTAATCTCATTTACAAAATATTTTACTACAATATGTAATTTGTGTCATAAGCATACGTCTATTAATTTGTAATAATTTAAAAATATATTGAAAAAAACATGATAAAATGTTTTAAATACCTTCTTTAAGCGCTGATAAAAGAAGTTTATTTTATATTTTAGAAACATATTTTATTTATTTTACTTTATAAATATTAGAACATTGAAAACCAACTTTCAAAATTTTAATAAAATTTTGATAGTTCTTATTAATACATTTCTAGAAATATTTGACATATGATATTTATAACATTTGTTTCTGTAACTTTATAAGCCGTAAAAACATGTCTAATATATTTCTTCAATATTCCTTTAATTTCTTAATTTTTTTCCATTATTTCATAAATGAAAAAAATGTATGATTAGAAAATATGAAGCTATTTTTAAACTTTTTAATTCTCCTTTAAGTAATTAGTGAGTGTTACATTATTTATTTAAATGAAATAATTTAATATGATCTTTGTTTCATCAACTTAATTTTAAAATGGGAATTTTGAAAAATACATTTTGAAATAAAATTGCTTTTCTTGATGTTTTAATATAAAAACCATTTCTTTAAATTAAATATTAAATAATTCCTATTTCCTTGATGATGTGAAAAGCGAATTGTTAAGATTAATATTCTTATTTTAAATATCAATTTTATTAAAGTTATGAAAAAATTAAACTATGAACTAAATATGAATTTTGTGGGAAATATTAGAGCCATTGATAATAGCTAATGGAAAGCTTGGCAAATAAAAATATAAACCAGCATAAAATAATTTCATCGTTTGAATTAATTTATAATGTAATGAATTTGAAATCAAAAGTGTGTATGTTCTCTGCATATTTATTCACCATATTTTATTAAATACATATTAATTACAACAATGCTAATTAATTACAAAAATCCAAAGCTTTAATAAGTTTTTGCTTAAATATATTTAATGGAAACATTGTTTTATTTTTAAAATTTTCTTGTTTGAATTTTTCTTTGAAAGAAAAATTAATAGTTTAAATTTCTTTTATAACAATTCTAGAAAAATCATATATGTTTAGTTCATGCATCATTAATTTAAATTATTTTCACAACATTATTTTTATTTAACTATTTTTAATTTGGTTTTATATAATTCGAAAGTAAAATTTTATTAAATTATTGATGAATGTGAATCTAAATATAATTTTACATAGTAAATAAAACTGTATATATTCAATGAAATATCTTCACTGTTGCAGATATAGAATATTTAAGAATACCCTTAATGTAAAGAAATTACTAATGTTTTCTTCTTTTATATTGTACTAATTTTTTAATAAACATTTTTAGTGAAAATAATCAAATCAATTTACTTTTGAAGAAGATTAAAAATTATTTACTGATATACATTGACTCAATGTGTATAATCACATTGCTTTAAAATAAGTTATTTTCTTGCTTATATATTTTTAATTTTTTATTATGTTAGTCGTGCATGCAAAATTTATTTAAATTAATATTTAAACCATGTATAAATTATGTGTAATATTTCTTTATAATTGCAGAAAAAATAAAGTGTAAAAATCTTTTATAAAGGTACCACATTTATTTGTCTCATTAATATTGGTTTTTCCTTTCTTTTTTATTTAATAGTTTTATTTAGCAAAGTGTAGAAACTAATTTACATAAGTATAAACTTATGGACTAATTAAATATTGAATCAATGATTATAATTATTGGTTTATAAATTATGCATACTTTTATTGCTTATATATTTTTAATTATTTTTTTATTATTATATTAACGATATGCAAAATTTTTATAAAATTAAATTACGTGTTTTTTAATTTAATTTCTCGTATTTACTGTGATTTATCTATATTTAGTATCTTAAATTTAAATTAGAAAATATATATTTCTGGATATAGAATATCTGCAACTTCACAATGTTTCAATAAATGTTCCAAATTTATAGAAATATCGTAAATATAAAGTGAAAAATTGCATATTTCAATTTTTGTTATTTTTATAGAATTTTAAGACCAGAAATAAAATTTTTATATGTGAAACTATTTGATTATGTTATCATGTGCTCGCATCTGCAAATTTCTAATATGTCATAAAATAATGAATCTATGATTCGAAAATATACGATTAAAAAAAAGTGGAATTTGTTTCGTAAATTTCACCTGCTTTTAGCCGGAACGTTGTTATCCATGATTCGTCTTTATCACCTCAAAACACGTGGCTTTTTTGGCAGCAGTCTTCAAATGGTTTCTCTACCTGCGGAGATTCTCGCTTTCTTCATGCTCCCCCCTTACGTCTGTTTCTCAGTTCAGTAGGGGTCTTTCCAAGAGCTCAGTTCTTTCATGCAGTGCGAGAACTTATAGCTTCAGTCTTTCCGCTGGATGGCGTGCTCACGTATGTATTCTAGCACTCCAGCAATCACGGTAGCCATTTGTGAGAAGCAGGCGGCCATGTTCTCCCTCTGTCTGTCTGTTTGTACGTGGACCGCTGCCGGGTGAAAAGGGAAGAGGATACGCTACTCTTTAAGCCGATATATCGATCTTTCTCGCAGAGAGAATGGCAAGGAGAATTCCGGGATTCGTACATGACGTCACTCTCTTTGCACCAATGAAAAAGTGCTTATTAAAAGAGCTTTGCTGAAAGAATATACTCCCAGATTTTTAAATGCAAAACGAGGACTTATCAAGTAAAATAGGATTGAAGAATATTTTTTTTTTGATTTAATTGAATTTTACATTTGTTACTGAATTGAGGGAAATTTTTTAAATTTATTATGTATAAAAAACATTGTTAAAAAAATATTTTTTCGTAATTTTTAAAATTTTTCGTTATTTTTTGAAAAATTTATTTATTTATTTATTTTTTTGTTACTTATTTATTATTTTTTTATTATTTTAATTTTTTATATTTGTAATTATAATACTAAAAATATATAATTGTAATAAAAAATAAAAATAAAATAATATATATTTAAAACTTATATTATTAAATGTTATATAAAATTTGCATCAGTTTGTTAAGTTTTTTAAATTTTTATTTTAATGATTAAGAAAAAAAAAAAAGAAGCGATTTTTTCAGATTTGTTGGTTATATTATATTCTGTGCTATTAAAAAATATTTTTCTGTGCTATTTAATTAACTGAGTTTTTAACATTTTAGAAAGTTATATTTACTGTTCATGAAAATAAAATATAATAAGAATATTTAGTTATTGATTCCTAGCCTACAAACTATTTTGTGTTACTAAAAAGAAAATTTTAAGTATTATTTGAAATGCAATGAATTTTTAAATGAAAATTTTACATTCACATATTTTGTAAAAATATGTTACATATTTTTACAAAATATATTACTTTAATATTTAGTATTGAAAACATAGTTTTTCTTTCTAATTTTAAATTTTTTTTTAACTAATGTTTAAAAAAATGCATGTAACTATAAGCATTGGTTTCTAACTAAATAAGATTATTATTTTATGCTATAAATACTTTACTTTATTTAAATTATTTTATAATTAAAAAATGAGAACAATATGTTAATTTCGATAACAAAATATTGATAAAAAATATAATGTGTGGATTTTGAAAAACATATAAAAAGAAGTCATAAGCATGATTTCGAAGAACAAAAAACATGCTTCGATTTATAGTTTCAGAAATTTTAAAAATATTTAACAGTTTATTTGTTAAAAATTTCACAATAAGAAATTTATTATATATTTCTGAAAGTTTTGCACTGATTGGGAAGCTTGAAGTAATCATGTTATTCAAATATTTTACGATAAATTGTTGTATGTTTGTATTTAGTACTGCATAAAATTTTTTCTTCTTTGTTTTCACAATGTTTTCGAAATCTATTAAATGTCAGATTGTGATGTTATGAGATTTACATATTTTTAAAAACCATTAGATGTGATTCGGAAATATCCAATTATCTTTCAGATTTTAAAGCATTTTTATTAAAATATAATTCAATTTGTTTAGTATACATTCTTTCTTTTACTTTTGAACATTTTTCTTTTACTTTTACTTTTTTCTACTTGAAAAATCACTTACTCCAACAAAAGTACACACAAGATATAGAATAAATAAGTATTATTAGAAAAATATTAAATATTGCAAAATTGTTTTTAATAAAATTATGAGAACTTGCTATTATTTGAGATTTTCAAACTTTTAAGATAATTACTTTCATTTTAAAAATGCGAGCTCATTGCCATTATTATTGCGTAATATTTTTCATTTAACTGTAGAGACAGAATTTTTAAATTTAAAATAAATTTAACTTTGAAATACTTACATTATCATTAATGAGTGGTATTAATTTATATCATGTTTTTAAGATGATATCTACATTTTATCTATTGATAGGTAGATAGATGATATTTGTGAATGGACTATATTGATATAAATCATATAATAATGTGTAGCTCATATTCATGTTTTATCCATAAGGGTGAAAATATTGTGAGTAATTTATGTGTAACATTATACCCAGCAAAACACCAATTAGAATTAGTTTATTAAAATATGAAGTCATTGTCATAAACACATAATAACTGAAGATTTGAAGTAAAAAAGAAGCGAAGCTAATAATCATTAATCCACTAAATTTGTTTTTGGTATTTCTAATATATATATATATATATATATATATATATATATATATATATATATATATATATATATATATATATATATATATATATATATATATATATATATATATGAGCAAACAATTGAGTTATTAACATCAATAAGTTATGTAGCTTCTGACATTCAAACTTAATCATTGTAAATTAATATTAATAGAGATTTTGCCATCTGATTGCTTGTCAATGTATGACAGTTTGTTCCATTCAAGAAATTTTTCGATTGAGATATGCGTTAAACGTGAATTCATAACTTATGACTCTATGGAATATTACGACGCTGGACTCAAACCCAAAACGTGTTGAATTGAAGAATAGAGCTGATAATTTAGGTGTCATCTCAGTCAATTTTCTGTCTAATATCGAAGTTTAATATCCGCATTATTTACTGTAAGTAATTCATATTTTTACGATAATGAAAACTTTTCTTCCATTTTGTGAAAAGCAAATGACGAAGGAGTGCTTTTCAAAACTTAAACAAATTAATTTTATTGTTACAAGTAATAAATCATGAGAATAGCTCTTTAAATGATTAGTGAAAATTGATTAAATACCATTGTAAATGGCGAATTGAATAGTTTATTACATACAAAAGAGATATAGATATCTATTCAAATTTAATGACCCATATTAAGCTAAAAGCTATTAGAACTATAAATGAAAGAGTTTGACTTTATGAATTTCTCATTGGCCATTGTAGTAACAATTGAATCTGGAAGATTTAAGCCGAGAAATTTAAATTATATTTGTATTTGAAAACAGCGTCTAATTAAATTACTAACAATGAAAAGCATTTTCGTGCAGTTTTTCCGATTGACGAGAATCAAGTTAATGTAATTTCATTATTTTCTTTGAATGTTTTCCATTTCTTTATTTTTCAATAGTTCAGTGTTTTGCGATGTTCTTTTTTCAAATGAATATTATTTTTTCTAAACATCTTCCAACTCTCTATTTTTAAATAATTTAGTGTTTTTCCGTGGTCCTTTATTCAAGTGAAGCTGATTATATAATCTTTAAATTTTTATTATTTTAAAATGATTTATTATTTTTAAATATTTATTATTATTTTTTATTAAATTTTAATTATTTTGATAACAATTACATTTTTTATCTGAATATAAA
This sequence comes from Latrodectus elegans, assembly GCA_030067965.1. Lineage (NCBI taxonomy): Eukaryota > Metazoa > Arthropoda > Arachnida > Araneae > Theridiidae > Latrodectus > Latrodectus elegans. The sequence continues at coordinate 26,000,523 of CM057815.1, read as the reverse complement.
ACCAAATAAAAAACAAAAGTTAATATAAATAGTTAATCCTTACTGCAATTTAGAGTGAATCAGATTTTTATGCTAGAATAAATAGTAATTATAATAATTCAAAGAGCTTTGTTTTCAGTTGTAAAATAATTCAAATAAGTTACAAACATTGGAAATATGATATCTATTTTCTGATTACTTGCACAAATATTTAAATATGAATGTGCTAAGTGTTTCATATTTTCCAAAATTGAAATGAAATTTTGAGCCAATTGTTTTACAGACATTAATTCAAGAGAAATAAAATTCAAAAAACGGATCGAATTTCCATTTTAAAAATTTCTCATACATCAGCATATCTTTGATGTCAATCCTAAAATTAAATACAAAGATTGATTAACTCTAAAAGCTCTAATAGAGTTAATAGTCCTAATCTGTTAAGATTTCTCATTATTATACATTTTGATTAAAAACAATTATCAGAAACTACGAAACGTAAGAAAAAAAATAATCAATATGGTATACTTTCTAATTACATACTTTTCAGATTCAAGAATTTTATTCAACACTTTTATATGTATATATATATATATATATATATATATATATATATATATATATATATATATATATATATATATATATATATATATATATATATATATATATATTAATATAAAGAAAAAAACATATATTCATATAAAGTAATAAATACAATACAGAAAATACTATACAATAAGGTAGGAAATCTGGCCAGCACAAAAGCAGCTGAAGAAAGATTTGCCAATATAAATAAGATAAAACATGAAAAATATGAAATTGGAAAAGCACTGAAATATACGAAACAAATGAAAAGAAGAGGGCATAGGGACCACGTCTTCATCAGGAGGGAGATGGCCAGCTATGCAAAAAGAAAGAACACTCTTTTCTGACATGCTCGAAGGACAAACGTCTAAAAATATTCGAGCGATTCCCCCAAAGAGTGTTCGTATTTAAAGAACTTAGGTAAACAATTTGAATAAATAAAAATGTTGAAAAATTAGAAATACTAACAATAAATGAAACATATATGCAGAAAATTAGAAATGCTCACAATAAAAGAATCATACGTACAGCAGAAAAAATAAATACATTAAAAGAATCATACGTATAGCAGAAAAATAAATACATAATACCAAAGTCAGCAGAAAAAATAAATACATTGTACCAAAGTCAGCAAGTCAGATTGAATTTATATTTGAATTTGTATATTTTATTGTGAGTATTTCCAATTTCCTGCATTTATATTTATTCAAATTTTTTAACTAAGTTCTTTTAATACGAACACTCTTCGGGAGAATTGCTCGAAAATGCATAGACGTTTGTCCTTCGAGCATGTCAGAAAAGAGTTTTCTTTCGCATAGCTGGCCATCTCCCTCCTGATGAAAACGTGTTTTCTATGCACTCTTCTTCTTGTCATTTGTATCGTATATTTTAGTGTTTTTCCAATTTCATATTTCTGATTTCAATATTTTTCATGTTTTATCTTATATATATATATATATATATATTATATATATAAACGGAATCTTAAATATTTTTTCACATAATAGTCTAAAATTCTGTTACTAAGCTCCACTTCTTACCAAAATGAATTACAGAGTTAAAAAAATATTGATAAAATCTCAGCATTGCGAAATTTTTGTCAAAATTTTTAATCAGCGAAATGTGACACATGTTTGTCAAACGCATCACATTTGAAAGGAAATATGTTACATCATATTTGCAAGCGTATCAGAATCAAATATCTTAATTCACTAGCAAAGTAATTTGTTATGTACTAATGACTAAAATTATTTGCGAACAAAATATTTTTTTCATTCATCGAATTTGTTTTAGGACTGTGAATGCCGCATAGAATAGAGTAAAATGTATATATCAAGATATTAGTTCCTGAGTAACTTAAAAAAATAGTTCTTACTGTGAAAGTTAACTTGCAATATTTATCTCATTTATTTTAAACCTAATTAACACTGATTAAGACATCTTGTAAAATTGCTTATGCCACGATGTATTTAATCTAAATGATATTACATTCAGCATCGGAACTCTTCTCGCTTCAAGAAAGAAGTATGTGGTTCTTTTGTTCGTTTTAAAATTATTATTTAAGTGTTATAATTCACAGTTTCAAAGCATAGATGGAGTTTTAAGGTTAGTAAAAAAAAAGGTGTGCGTTAATAGGAATCTTTCTTTCTGTATTTCTGCTGTATATTTCAATTATGATATTTACTTTTATTATTTGACCCTCTTGAATGAATAGTTTTTACCCCTTTTCCAATACAACGACATTATCATCTTAATTAAAGAAACTTTTCAAGTATTTAACTTTTATCATTTATTTTAATTTATCATTTATTTCATTTATTCAATTTGCTTGTAACTAATCTTCAAGTGAAATTTCATTTCAAGATCCTAGAATCTTTTTAAAAATTAAATTATTTTCTAACGTATATTCTTTTATGTGTTAAATGCTTTCCAACTTAAACTAAATTTCCAAATTAATATTTTTCAATACTTTAGATTTTTGTTTTCTTTGATATTCTCAACACAAAAATATCTTAAGTAACTTCCATTTCTGCTTTCACCGCATTGATCCCATTTTTTGTCGTTTCTGCTTATAATTGGGTTAATGAAACATTTTTATGACAATCATCTTTGTATATTATATTAAGTTGTAGATTTTGATTTTTTCGTTTAAATTTAATATTCATTCAGAATTGCTATTTTATGAATTTTAGAGATTTTACTTATTTTGGTGTGCAGCAATTAAAATTTTTAATTTATTTATATTTAATAAAATATTTTATAATTCAATATATTTTATTAATAAAAACATTATATTTTATTGAAGAGTTTTACAAGCTGATAGTGATAAAGGATTAAGCTATTGCATAAGATTTTATCACACATTATGACTATTTAAATTACAATATATACCATTAAAATACTACATGTAGAAAGAAAATTTACCGAAACATATTTATTGGATACATATAATATTGGGAGAGTAGAATATACAAAGATAAATTTAATAACTCACTAAACTGACAACTTAGTCTCAATTAAAATACTATAGTAAATATAATGGTATTTCTAAAATTTATTATAAATTCACTGTACTAACTTTGTTTTGTAGATGCAAATATGGAGTTACAATCTTGCTGCAAATATATATTTGAATTTTTTTCACCATTTATATAAGATAAGCAAAATAGATTTTGCCATTTTCGCGTTGTGATTGAATGCAGTGAGAATAAATATGTAAATTAGTGTAGTAGGTGATTGAAACATATGATCAGCCCAGAGTAGGAATGTTAGCCGCTATGAAAGCAGGTGCACCTCGCTCATTTATTACTCGTAACTCGTACAACAGCGAAGAGAAATGGGAGTGTCGAAGAAACTTGTGCTGTGTTGTTTTCTTTGCGACTTCAAAGCAGGCTCATTAGTAGCTCTGAAATATACATATGCTTAAGTATGCAAATTAGTGTAAAACGTGATTTAGACATCGGTGTGTCAAAAAAAGAAATACCAGTCATTATAAAAGTAGGTCCACTATGCGAAAAGAGATGAACGTGTTAAACGCCCATTGGGTGCTGTTTTCATTGCGATTTCAGTCAAAGTCTTATCAGATACTGCATTAATCAAGTAACCGAATGTTTCAAGTGTTTGGAGATAGTGATGTGAATGAACTAATGGCAAAGTATTGGTTTCAAAAATTCAAGCTGGGGGATTTATTCCTCTGTGATGAATAAATTCCTCAGCTTCCTGTACTCGGAGAAGCTGGAACGTGTGCAATAGGCACTGCAACAGAAAGTGGAACAATGGTTAGTTGAAAGGGTGTATTATTCTTGGCTTAAAAAATAAAGCAGCAAGTCACGTGGTTGGCCAGAAATACCAAGCAGTGTCTTGGTTGAGTGATTTTGTACCATCTTCCTTACTCACCTGACCTTGCACTATCAGATTATCACCTCTTACATTCCCTGGACTATCATCTTCGTGGAAAATCCTTCACCAATAAAGCTTACTCGTTTCAAAAAATGATGAGCTTCTTTGCTTCCAAAGCTCACGAGTTTTACCACAAGGGTATTGCATAAATGGAGACACGTTGGCAGAATGTGTAGGATGCAAATGGTAATTACGCGAGAACTAACAATAGGGTACACTTTCTGTAGATCATGCTCTTTTGAATCATTAGAAACCGTTGGGACTTTCTTGCTTACCTTGTTCAAAATTATCATTCATATTTATAATAAACCATGAATGATAGTGGCTTTTGCTTATTTCACAATATTTTATTAATATCGCCATAAGTAAGACAACAATAAGTTCTGTGTTGTGAAAATCAATTTAGGTTTAATCATCATTTGTGAATAGACCATTTGAAAAGTTATATTATGGAATATTAAACGCTTTGACATTGGGCATATTTGGAATGGTGGTTGTCCAAATCAATAAAAATGTTAATGAAAATTCACTTTAATGTAATTCTTTTAATCCGCTACTTATTCCCCACTTTTTCACTAACTTTAAAAATATTGCAGCTAATCAAAATCAATGAAGTTGCAATAAGTGGACCTAAAATTGATCTGGATCAGATCTTGGATTTGGTGGAAATTCTTTGTGTTCTGATTATAACATTACAGGAAACTAAATTAAAGCCCACTACCACTTTAAAAGCTAAATTCTACAATATTTTAAAAATTGATAAGTCACATTAGAGTGGATATGGATATTAGAGAATTGATATCAGTACTAGCTTATTAGACAATTCTAATCTTGAAATCCAGGACAGAAATATTTGGAGAGGTAATATCTTCAACATGTATAACCGAACCGACATGTATCGATCAGTCTAAAATTTAAAAGTCAACAGCTTTATTCGAGATAGGATCAAGCTGAATAGAATTAAATCATAATTGAAAAGGCTACATACATAAATTAAACTTGACAAATGGCATGATGTTCGTTGTAGCCTTGTAGCGAGATCTTCTAATGATAAACGGTGAAAGTTATTTGAAAATCTAAGTAAAGAACAACCCCAAGTTAAAAGTTACATCTTTAGTTTTAAGCAAGGAATATGTAATAAAGGAATAATTAATAAGTAGCCCAATTCTGATAGTATTCATGTCCAAATGTTGTGCAGTCTGGGCCATAACGAAAAAGAAAGGCTTTTGGATATTTTATTGGATATTTTAAATGATTCCTAGATAATGAACTGGCTTTCCCTTGATTGAAAGAGAGCTATTATTATTCCTCCTAAGATGTCTCCAAAGATGCTAATGTTCCAAATTGATTTAGGCTCATTGACTTGACCTGTATAGTTTGAAATGTAATGGAAAAATAATTTTATTGAGGTTAATTTTTATTTTAATTCTCATGACTATTTTCAAAGGTGCAATATAGTTTTAAAGAGGGTACTTATACAATTGATGAAGTCCTTTACATCTGTAACAGGATTAGATATCCATAACAGGAAACCAATGAATCACAGAACCGCTAACTTTCTTGATTTATCTAAGGTTTTATATAGGGTATGATGTCTAAAGATAGTTATAAAATTATATGAAGTCTTTGGAGTCTGATGGAAAGCTTTGACTTAGATTTGTGACTTTATTAGGAATAGACGGGATGGACACATTAAGGTAAGGTTTAATAGTTCTTATTTTAAATGTTGTAGCATGTTACTCAAGGCCCTTTCCTGAGACTTACTCTGATTTTTTTTTTGTGAGATTAGATTATATTATTCCTGATAGTTGTGAAATCGGACGTTTTACGAATTATATTGTAATTTGGAGCTCTGGTACTGATTTGAGAATTCTAAAGCATGGCTTTAAATTTGCCCTTAGTGAATTGTAGAACTTTGCTGAGAACATTGAAGGGAATCTTAGTCCTACCAAGTCAACGGTTGGAATTTTTACTACTAATAGAAAATTATACTGATTTCACCATGAAAATGTTTTAACCATCAAATTATCTCTGTCAATAAATGCCCTAAGTATCTCGGTCTTGTTCTGAATCCAGAAATTTTGTGTAACCAACATATCGATCATTTAGTTTTAGCTAAGAGACACCTCAAGATTCTTAATTATGATTTGGGAGTTCATACTACTTTTCTTAGAAATATTTATGTTTTACTTTTTCGACCTATTCTAAAGAATAATTTCTAAATTTTTGTCGTGCTACGGATTTAAAGCTGCTGAAACTTGAATGTCTCTAGCTTTACGTATCTGAAATTATCACTGATCTAAGGAACTCTTGTCCCAATGACATTGCGGTGTACGCTACCAATTTGCAGCTACTGGATGTTAAAAGAAAGCCTTGTCTAGTCACATACTGCAGTAAATGTAGTAATTTTGGGTCCAGAAATGAAACCTCCGCTCTCCTTGAAACTTGGAGCAACAACCAAAGACTGAAAAGAAAAAGGTTTTTTTGTCACGTTTTCATCAATAATATTGTCTGGAATGCAGTTGAGCAGCTGCCTTTATTACAGTGTAATATCCATTGTGAGGGTCTCATTAATGTCTTTTTTCCATACAGACATACCCAAGTTGAGGTGAAGAAACAAAACGATCTTCCACTCTTCATGTCTAATCGATGTTTTAAAGATAACTGACTCTTGAGAAAATTAATCACATTCCAAGGGATGCAGATCAGATACTTGTTGAAGGCAGTAAAAATGAAAATGGCTGTACTGGCAGGGCTTTTTACGTCAAATTCGAGATCAGGAGACTAAGATTCAACGAAGGAATCCAAAATACTGTCCAGTCTTATATTCTTATTCATATCGCCATCAATGAAGATTTAGAGCTACTCATGTCTGTATCTGGCATAAATTAAATTTGGATTTTGTCCGACTGCAAGAGCTCTGTTTAACAAAAGGTCAACTGGCAAAGTGTAAGGAATTCCGTGAATGTAAATATGCTTAGAAACCTCAAACGTCTCTCTCTTTCTCAACCGGTGCATTTTAAGTGAATAACATCGCATATTTACATCAAAGGTAATGTGAACACCAACATCTTAGACAAACCGTATTCTGTTTATCCTTCATTACCTTTTGCTACTCTTATACACTTGGAGCTCTTCTCAATCGTTAAAAGCAGAAATAAAATATCTTCGCTAGTTTCGACTCACCACCACTGGTATTTGTTGTCAACAGGAAAGGTCTTTGAATCTTGTTTGTTGTTGAAGAGGTCAGACAATTATTACCCACTTTCTCAATGGTCACTCTCGTTCTATGACCTCTGAAGTTCTGAATACTACGATGTCTTTTACAAATTCTCTGTCAACCAGACTTCTCCTTTCCATATCTTATCGTGTCTGGGCTAACTCAGGCAGGATTTTTATGATTTCCCACTGTCGGTTTTTGATTTATTTCGTGTGAATAAATTCATGAATTTGATATAGCTCTGCTACTACACTCGAGAATATACATCCTCATTACCAAATTTTCATTCATGTGGCTGCTGTGAATCAGAAATTGTAACTTATTGGAATCTGCGACTGTTATCTGTTTAGAGTTAATTACCAATATTTCTGTCTTAAGTATTATATCCTGATAAAAAATTTTATTTTGTATATTCCAAAGTACTGAGAAATATCCCTTTGAGGGGAATTTTGTCCTTTAAACTAACTTAAATTTAAAATACTTTATCAAAACAACTATGAGAGAGAGCGAGAGAGAATATTGTGTTTTAACGAAACATATCAATAAAACCTGGATTTTTTTATTTTATGGAATCATTTATATCATTCTCTTATAATAGTGAAATAACCAGCAAAAAACACTATCGTTTTATGATAATAATGTATTTTACTATGCAATGATCCAATAATTCTCTCATGACACACACACACACACATATATATAATCAGTCTTATAAGAGTATCTCTAAAATAACTTGTTATCAAACAGAATGTTTATTCTTAAAGTGACAAAGTACAAAACAGATAATTGTGATACTTTTTTCTGGTCAAAAAAGTCAAACAAACATTTTTACTTTGTTCATGAGCCCTTAAAATGATATTTTTTAAAGAAAGTTTTTAAATTGGAACCCATCATAAAATTTTGGATTGTGAACTGACAATAAATGTGTTTTTCTTTTTTAAATCCTTTACATATTTTAAGGAATTAGTTATTTGCCGTGATACGCATTTTCATCGTAATACTTATTGAAAATTTGCTCTACATTGAAATCTATCTTACTGAAAGCAGTAAAAAGGAAAATTTATCAACCTTTATACACTACCCATAAATTTATCAACACGTAATTTATATTAAATATATCTAATTTAATTTTGTGTTTTCCATTTTAGTCATAATAGATTTTTTTAAATAACTCATTTTTATTAATCATTATTTTTTATTAAAAAGTATGTTGAAATTTTCAAAATAATCATTGAAAGCAAAAATCTACCAGATTACATTATTAAAGTTTGACTGAAATAATTTAGATAATATTAAATTATCTTAATTGACAATATTATTTTATAATGTACAATTTTAACAAACTTATGAATACATTATAATTATTTTACCTTTAGTTAAATGCACATATTTCAATAGGGATTTCGGAGTTATTTCATTTATCTATTTTGTCTAAGATATTTCATCTGATATTTCACGTAAGACAATTTATGGAAAACTAATGAATATAAATTGTTTCACTAATTAAATTTATGGAAATGCTATGAGTGATAGAAAAACAATGATAGTGAAGAAATATATAAGGCACACAGACAATACACACATATTTATTATTATAAAACTTAATTACCTGGAATAATAATGTAAAAAATAATAAACAATTATAAATTATATATTTTAAATATGTTTTTCTTAAAAATTACTTCATTAGATACCTTAATATATATATATATATATATATATATATATATATATATATATATATATATATATATATATATATATATATATATATATATATATATATATATATATATATATACAAAGATTCTCTTCTTATTGATATTGATGAAAAAAAATGCAATAACTTTAAAATATTTTACTTTTGGAAATAAATTTGAGCATTCGAAGCAATATTAATGCTGGAATGGTTTTGCAAACATATTAAGAAAATATTTTTTTGAACTATTTCTAATTAAAATCAATATAATTTCCCTAAACAAGTTAATTTTTTGTAATTTTAAAATTAATAATATTTTAAAGCATAAAAGAAAATGGGTGGCTTTAGAATGTTTTACATTCATTTATGTAATTAAAATATAATAAGTTAAAAATGTACACTAATATTTTCATTTCTCAAATACTTTTTTATTTTATGCCACCAACATATTTATTTCCTAATCTATATGTTATAGGATCACATAGAGGGAGAGTAAAAATTACTTACTAATAAATTAAAAATTCGTTAGTATAATATGGTGTTTGATATTTTATTACTTTTCTTTTTACTTTGACGTATTGTCAAATTATAGCGAAACACAATTTTCAATAGGAAGATTTTTTGTAGAGCAATTGTTTGTGATATTTAAAATATTTTTAATTTGCAGAAGGGAAATCAACTACCTTTGAGAATGATAATATAATAATCTCTTTGTTGCATAATCTAACAAATTTTTTAAATCAAAATCTTTATAAATATTCCACATAAACATGGTTATTGTAAATTTTTTATTAAAATGATATTAACACATAATACCATAAGGGATCCATTAAAGAAATATGCTTATTAATTTCAAATTGATGCTTTCTATAAAGGCTGGAGAATATGAAATACTGTTAAAAAACAAGAGATATTTATGAAAAATCGGTAGTTATTTTTTTATTATCAAATTAGCTGTTTGAATTAATTTTTTAAGCCAAGCTTTGACTTATACAATGAATTGTGAGTTAATACAATGAATTACCGAAATAGCTGAAAAGTAGCGAGCTAGGTAAGTATTAAAATGGAAATCCAGCTACATTTTTTTAAATATAAAAGTATATAAGCCAGTGTCGTTAGGAATAGTAAAATTGTATATATCTTTTTGTTAAACGTTAAATGTTAATGTCATAAACTTTCAAGGAGGCTAAATTCTAATTGATCGTTAAGATGAAGGCAAAAGATCTTCAGTTTACTGCAACTGAAATTTTTTAAAAATTTTATTGAATTTTCTGAGAAATGGTGTTTGAAGATATGACAGCAAACACAGAACTAAAAGATATGTCTGGAGAAGGAAAATTAAAGATGTAAGGATTAGATGTATAAAAGAGACCGACAAGTGTTGAAAAGAATTGTATTATCTAAAAAGTAAAACAACTGCAACCTAACAGACCACAATTTTGCAGGCTACATCAGGATTCTCCGATATAAATGATTATAGTTAAGAAGCACTATAAATGAAAGTCTGAATTCAGGGTGTCTCATTGTTCCCTGCGATAATCACTCAATAAGGAAAAGTTTCTAGTAGAGAAATTTATTTGGTATTTGTTTTTTTAAAAAAATAACATAATTTAATATTTAATAAAGAATAACATTTTTTATTTATTTTCTTTATCTTACTGAAATGTGAAGAACACATAATTTGATTACAATTATTTTATTTGAATATTTTCCATTTAATTTCATTTTTAAATAACTTAATATTTTAACATATTATTTTTCTCAAATAAATCATTAATTTTTCTCAAACGAATCAATAATTTCCTTTTTAAATAATAGGTTTGAATGTCTAATAAAATAAGAACACTCAAAATGTTAAAAATTTCTCAATAGTTTTCAAGGACTAATACTTAAGACTTATAAATATTAAAATGTACCTTTTCCGTTTAAAACTGTATTGTTATTAGCTTAGCTATCCTAAAAATACTTTTTAGTGCATTTGGTGTTATGCAAATCCAGGTTAATAACTTTTACTTCAAGTTTTAAGTTAGAAATACAGAGCATATTGCCTCGGGAGAATGTATACTCATTTTGTCAAGGAAAGGAAAATTACTTTCTACTGATTGTAGAAATACAGCAAAATCCATGTGTTATTATAGAAAATTAGAAAAATGTTACTTAAAGGACACGCACACATATAACTTAAGCTCCTTATAAATAAATTTCGAGGTAAAAAGCTATATAAATCAAGCTCTAGAAAATGAAAGTATAATGTATGCATAAGGATATGAAAAATATTTGACACAAGACTTTGTTAATGCAAAATAGAAAACTTTTTTCATGATTCATGAAATACATGAATATTAAACGAGATTGCAAGTGTGATTCATTATGAAAAATGTTTCTAGATTTTTAAACATGATTCCCCCGTAAAATATTTTTATCTAAAATTAGCAACTACTTTGGAAGATTTTAAATTTAAATAATGAAAACAAATGTGTTAAATAATCTTAGTAAGTTCAAACAACTGCACAATTTTTAAGAATCAGAGTAATATTTATAGTTGCACTTAAGTTAGAAGGTAAAATAATGTTCAACATGAGTACATAAAAATTTCCTCATAATTCATTTAAAAATAAACCTGAATATTATTTATATATTAGCTGACAATTGTGTTTCTGAGGTAACATTTAAAATTAAATGAAAATTTACTATTATATACTGATTCCAATCCAAATTATTATATTTTAAGTAAATTCGAGAAAAGCGAACATTCATAATTTTTACTAAAACAAAATGTACCATTTAAATTTTTCTTTTTCACTTTAAAATCCTTAATTTCGAGGCATTTTCGTAGGTAATCAATCTTTAATAAATTCTGTGATATTGACTTCAAATATTTAAAGATTCTTTCCTATTTTTAACTTAAAATGTTTCACACACACACAATTTAAAAAAAGAAAAACATATAATCTTTCTCGAGTCTTTCTTTTTAAATTAAAACTTTGTAGAGTGGAAATCCAAAATAGTTTACTGCAAATCATTTAAAAAATAACTTTAAGAATGTTTAATAGAAAATCAATAGCGAAACTAGAAAAAGCTTTGCTTCATTTCATCTTTTCTGTAGTCTTGATTCTTCTCTTTTGAAAATTGAAAGGTTTCTGGTGTTGAATTTATGCTTTTCCATATTTTATTAGATTTGCTAAGGTTTCTTTCTGAGTAATGAGCAAAAGGATAAAGCTTTTCTATTTTTTTGTATTAGCTTAATCAATTAAGCTTACTTAAAAGTATACTAACAGTAAATTTTGAACAAACAAATTACTTAAAAAAGAAAATCTTAGATTTTAAAGTATAATATCCTTAGATGAAAGAAACTATTATTTTATTATTAAGATTTTGATTTCACTTCACATTTTGTGGCTAAAGCTTTGTAGAACCTTTTAAAAATATTAGAGATAAAAACCTAAATATTTAAAGTTATATTTATACGGTATTTTAAGAATTTTCAAATAAATCTCCTCAAGCATCCATGCATATTTCTCGGCGAATTATCATCTCAAATGATTCATTCGTTAGAATCGATGAAAAAGGTATTTCTAATCTTATCAATTTCATTTTCATAATGATTTAAACTCTTTTTTATATAAGAAATAGCCAAAAGTTACCCATAGGAAGATTGATGGATCAGTTAAATACACTACTGTCCATTAAAATTGCTACACCAGGAAGAAATGCAGATAACAAAATGATATTTATTGGACAAATATATTACACTAGAAATAACAAGTGATTAAATTTTCAAAAAATTTGGCTGGATAGATCCTGAGAAATCAGTACCCAGAACAACCACCTCTGGCAGTAATAACAGCAGTTATGCGCCTGGGCATTGAGTCAAACAGAGATTGGATAGCATGTACAGGTACAGATGCCCATGCAGCTTCAACACGATGTCATAGTTCGTCATCCTCAGTGAGTGGCGTTTGGTGACGAGCCAGTCACTCGGCAACCATTGACCAGACATTTTCTATTGGTGAAAGATCTGGAGAACGTGCTCTCCAGGGCAACAGCCGAACATGTTCCGTATCAAGGAAGGTCCGTACAATACCGGCAACATGCAGTCGGGCATTATCCTGCTGAAACATAGGGTTTCACAGGGATCGAATAAAGGGTAGAGCCACGAGTCGTAACACACCAGAAATGTAACGTGCACTGTTCAAAGCACCGTCAATGCGAACAAGTGGTGACCGAGACGTGTATCCAATGGCACCCCATACCATCACGCCAGGTGATGGGCAGTATGACGATGACGAATGCACGCTGCCAGTGTGCGTTCACCACGATGCCGCCAAACACGGATGCGACCATCATGATGCGGTGCACAGAACCTGGATTCATCTGAAAAGAGGACGTCTCGCCATTCGTGCGCCCAGGTTCGTCGTTGATCACAACAGTGAAGGCGCTCTTGTCTATGACGCACAGTCAAGAGAAGCCGCAGCCATGGTCTCCGAGCTGAGAGTCCATGCTGCTGCAAACGTCGTCTGACTGTTCGTACAGACATTTGTTGTCTTCCAAACGACCCCGTTTCTTGATTCAAGGCTCGTGACGTGGTTGCACGATCCATTACGGCCATGCGGATAATATGCCTGTCTTCTCGGCTGCTAGTGATAGGTGGCCGTTGAGATCACGCATGGTGTTCCGTATTACCGTCCTGAACCCATCGATTCCATATTCTGCCAACAGCCATTGGATCTCGAACGACGCGAGCAGTAATACTGTGATAAAATAAACCGCAATCCCGGTACGCTACAATTCGACTTTTATCAAAGTCAGAAATGTGTTGGTACGCATTTCTCCTTCTTACACGAGGCATCATAACAACTTTTCACCAGGCAACAACGTTCAAATGCAATTTGTGTATGAGGAACAGGCTGAACAATTTCCTCATTTAAACACTATGTTGGTGTCGCTACTGGCGCCTGCTTTGTCTGAATGCGCTGAAAAGCTAATCATTTGCAAATCACAGCACTTTCTTCCTTTCGTATAAATTTCACGTCTGTAGCATGTCGCCTTCTTGGTGTAGCAATTTTAATGTCCAATAGTGTAGAAGAAATGTTTTATAATTTCGATGTGTTTTTTGTTCAAGAAACTTTATTGTCAATCTTACAGAATAAAATGCAATGTCAGGGTGGATTAAGAAGACTCTAAAATTCATTTCTTAACGCATGCCGGAACACTAATGCATCAGTTGGTTGCTAATGATATTTTCTAGCTTGATGGATTTTAGCAGTCCTCTATTTCTCTCAAGGAATACATTTATGATATTTCATTTCTTAAAAATTGTAGATATCGGATCATCTTTAAAGATAAACTTTTTCATTCAATACAATTTCGTCTTCTAGATATAGACATGATGTCATCAACAATCTATTCTGGATGTCCTCGGTTCGAATCCCAGCTCTGGATGGATATACTTTCTCTCTCTATCTATCCAGTCTGTGTCCTTTCCTTGTAGGAATGAGGTGTGAATGGGTGCGTACCCTATAAACGGATACCTATGGTGTGTGTGTGTACTCAAGAAGTCGGACTTATCAACAAAACATGGTTCAGTTGGAAAAGTGGAGTAGTGCATCGCATGTAGCCAGCCTAGCTGGCACATGACAGCAACATCAACAATTTATTATCTGATCCATTAGAAGTCCGTATTTTGTACAAATTGAATCTTATGGATATAAAAAATCTTCCCATTTTTCATCCCTTAGACGTCTTTTAATGTCATTAGTTGGTCAGAAACGGATGTATAAGTAACCCTGACCTTAATTCTCTTTACTATGTATGAATTTTTTATACGTATTATAACTAATAAAATCATTCAGTGGCATATATTTTTTGAATCCATTCAACTATTTTTACTATAAATTTCAAAATATATATTGTGTTTCAATTGAAAAGATAGACGTCATAAATTTGATGGAAGCAAATGGTAATAATAAATAAATTAAAGAAAGTACATTTTTTTTTATTTTTTATTTTTTACTTTTGATTAGTTTTTATAATTTATATAAAAAGGCAATTTATATTATTTTCTAATTTATATTAAAGCAGAATATTTAAAAAAGTTTTATTGTGCTTTATGTTTAGTATAATTATGCTTCATTGTTAGCATAATAAAACTTTACTCAATTAGAATGTATCAAAATGATGATTAAAAATATGAAAGAAATTTTCTTTTAATAATTTTTATAACTTTTATTACTTTATAATAAATATATAGTTACGTGTTACAAATATTAATCCTATTAAAAATATGAAATGATATGTCTTAATTAGCTTCTCTAAATTATTTTGAAAAATAAAATTTGCTGAATTTTATGTTGCCTAAGATGTTGAAAACTAAATACTTTTAGTTAACATCAAAGTATAAATCTAATATGAAACATTTTAAAATTTATTTCATTTTTATTCCTTACATTTAAATTGATACTTCACTGAGGTTATTATAAGGTTATGATGAAGAATGATTTATTTTAAAAAAATACAATAGTTATATTCATATTAATTTGTAGTGTAAAAGTATAAAATCATTTATTTGTATAAAGAATGAAAATGTTGTTTTTTTTCTTTTAAATATAGCTAATTTAAATTCATGAAGATGTATATAAATTTCAAAACTAAAGCACAATAAAAACATTTATTTAAAAATTACATATTTGCAGCAATCCTAATTATTTAATTAAAATGTTTAGAATAAATTTGAAGAAAAATTTCAGTCCATCAAAATCAATATTTGATGCATAGTAGAATTGCATGTAAAATGCATTAAAGAAAAGAATATATTAAAGAAGAATTTATTTCCACAATGTGTATCATTAAATAAATAAACTTTTTATTTATTGTTTTGAAGAAAACATATTCAACTAATATTCAAATTCTATTAATTAATCTAAGAAAACCCATAAAGAAGTTAAAGATAAACATTTTGTACAGCTATAAACAAGGTTATTTTGTGAAATGTAAATTTAATTTTAAGTGATTGTGTGTGTTGCAATGGTAAAATCTTTGATATATGCTTCGGAATAAATTATTATGAAACTGTTTTAAAGAAACACAAAAAGGAGTATGTATTATAAAAAATATATTCAAAATATTAAGATCATGATATTTTTAAGCTTAGAATATAAAAAGTAAACAAAATTAGTATGTAAAATTAGAATAAAGATAAGTATCTAACGTTAATTTTAATATTCCACATTTTAGATTTTGTGTACTGTATGTCCATTTGATTTAAGAACACATTTTCAAAATAATTTTACTGAGAACATTGTTTACAATTTTCTTTTTAGCTGACTCATTGCAGAAATACTATATATTACGATGACATTATATATATTAAAGGATTTTAAAATTTTGTCTTTTTTTATGCAGCTCTTAGATTGGGTTTTATAACGAATGGATATTTGCTTGTGTTTTCAATTCTAAATTTAAACAAATGTAAAATAAAAATGTTGAAATTTATATCAAAGATTTTTAAAACTTACATAATATAGTAGTATGCGTAATAATCAACAGAAACAACACAAAACACTGAAGAAACATAATTTTTCATTTAATTTTAATTAGTTTTACTTTTACAGCAAAATTGACTTTTCGCACCTGCACTTTTATTTTTATTAATACAATTTTAATTAAAAATTTAAGAAATATATGAAATTATGTAGATTTTCTATTGACATTTTCTTCTAAGTGGAACATTATTTTTTTGATTTCGTTTATTTAAATATTGTTAAATTGTAATAAAAAATAAATATTTCCATCAGATTACTCTTAAGGATTATCAAATAAAAAATAGAACAGAATAAAAAATTAAGAAATTAAATATCTAGCATCTCTATATGATAGTGAAAATGGAAATTTTATTTTCAAATATTTATAGTATATTATAATTTCATTACTTATAATCAATGTTCAAAGTTGCAATGACAAATAAAAAGCATTAATGTTTTTCAATAGTTGGAAACATATATAAAAAAATTAACTGTGATAAAATATAATTTGTTTAACTTTTAATATGATAAAATGTGCTTAATTGATATACATATATATATATATATATATATATGAATATATATATATATATATATATGTATATATATATATATATATATATATATATACATATATATATATATATATATATATGAATATATATAAAATACGATTAAAGAAGCTGCTATCAATATATCAATATTAAATCTTTATTCCTGACATTTTTTCCATGACGGAGAAATGAATATTTTTGATTTTGCAATCCAAAATGTTGATAATTATATTTTTTTCTATTAATCCTTTTGAATTGCTGAAAAATATAATTCTGTATTCTTAACGAAGATTTTTAATATGAATACCGAATGCATAATTTTCCAATCTATTAAATCCATTATTGCCATAAGGTTTTGTTAGGTTTTCTTCTAGAGTCACTGTTTGAGTATAAAGTTAAATTTAACGAAACCTGCAATTTAAAAAGGATTATGAAATATTAAAAGGAAATGTGCTAAATGTAAAAATTATTCATGCAAATTGTTAGTCGAAAGCACACAGTGCTAATTATTCAAAGTCTAGTTCAGCATAAAATCTTGCTCATTAAGCATTCAGGCAGCTGGATCACTGCATACTTATTTAAAAAATTTTATACAATATTTTATATCTTATACCAGTTAAAAATATCTATAAAAATACTTATATCAATATATTTAATACTTCTACTTTACCCGCATTAACTTCAGTTGAGATAAGTAGCTGAAATTTTACAAATTATATTTTTAAGGAAATAATTATAATAAGAATTAAAAAAAAGTTTTTTAGTACATTTGTAAACATGGAAAATATTAATTTCCCAAAAAAAGCTTAAGAAATGATGAATGATTTAGTGATGAAATAATTGGTTCAAATAATTTTGTCGTTTATTATGAATAAAAGTTTTAATTATTAAATTATAATATTCACAGTAAAAAAATCAAGAGATGTTTTAAAATTCATTGTTAAAAATATCCTAACTAATGTAAAGACTTGAATTAAGGCTATTAAGTACTAGTTTTGTCTGCTTGGAGGAATTCCTTTACTCCAATAGCATGCAAATGCTTAAATTACTTTTTTGTGGTGAGTAAAAGTAATCTTTGGAGAAAAATACTTTGACTTACCAGAAACAAATCGTGACTTTTATTTAAGAAATATTGAATAACGATAAATTTTTTTCTCATGTTTATCACATTTTAAATGCTTATATTCTCTCAACTTAAAAATAATATGAAAATTTAATAAACTCCGTAAATGTATTACATAAAAAATATGTTCTTTTGTTAATTAACTTGTTCTTATTGTTCTTTTGTTTGTTAAGCAAATTTTTGAAATAAAAATAGGATATTTTTTTAATTGAATACACCAATAACAAATTATCTTTACTTTACAAATGGATTTTAATTATAGGTATATATTACATCAATTAAAATTCTAGATTATGGGAACTACTAATAAATTATTTAATTAAGTTTGAAACTAATTTTTACTATCTAAAACAAATTTAAATGAAGTTTAGTTTAAGATATTGTTTTAAAAATAATTTAATTTATGGTTATTTTATTTTAATTAACTTGGTAAAAGTGATTAGATTTTTGACATCTATGAATAAGGTGAACATTTAAGTAACAATAATTTCTTTTGCTATGTACATACATGTATTTTGTAGCTAAACATTCTAATTTTTTGTTCTATACATGCTCATAATATATTCAATCCTTTTTTAGTCACAAAATTTCGTATATTTTACATTAATCAACAAATTAACCGACAGAAATTGAAGTCTATCATTTACAATGAATTAGGAATCCAAATAATAAAAATTGCAATAAATTGAACAAGTAACTGCATTTATAAAGGTAATCAATATTAGCGTTCTAATTATAGTGCTAATACAATGAAAGTTTTGATGAAAATTTAAACCATGAAAATTAATATAAATTTATGTTAGAAAAATAGATGAAATATTTTTCTGTCTTTATTGAACAAGTTTTTTTCTTTTTTTTTTTAAAAAAAATAATAGCTTTATATTATTTTTTGATACAAGCCAAACGGAAGCAGAGTGGTTAGAGTCAATAACTTAGAAACACTAGGTCACGGATTCGAATCGTGGTTCTGGTTAAGGTGATTCTTTATCCTTCCATTTTTGGCCTGAAGATGTCACACCCACTGTACCTCCCATTGTATAATATGCTATCAACTTCCCGTGTAGCGCTGAATAGGATTAAATCATTAAAGCAGCCGGTATTAGGAAAAAAATGATACACTGCAATTAACTTCATTTTTAGTAATATATTTATTTAGTTTGAGGAGGAAAAAACTAAATCTAAATTTTAATTTTAAAAAAAAAAAATAAATAAAATCGGAAACCCAAATAGGCATAGAAGCTTCACAATATCTTTCTTATCTTGTCAGGATTGCCAACATTGATCCAAGAAATTTTTTTATTGGGTAATTATTTGGTTGAGAAACCTTGAACATATAATTTTTTGTTTCTAGTTAATTAGAGATAAAAGCTAATAAAATGCTAAAGGTAATATCAGTTTCTAGGAATCCCTTGAGTAGATGATAAAATAACAAATTGCTTAAAAACGGGATTCAAATTGAAATATCTTCTACAATTTAAATTTTAAAATAAAAGATAAGTTTCTTAACGATGCTTGAGATATGATTATATATTATCTGCCTTTTTTTCTTAATTTATTGAATTTTGATCCAAGTCAGAATCACTAGTTTTATTGCACTGACGCATTGTTTTCCTTTAATTTTTAAAATAAATGAATAGCTAAAACGAAAAATGCTTTTCAAAATAATGTGAACTCGATTTTGAATTCATTTTAACATTAGATAATTGTCTACATTCAGTTAAATTTTTTTTTTCACTTTCAGTATGTTAAAGGTATAGATTAAAGCACATTTATGTATTGTATTCAATCAAATTTTAAGAATTAAATATTATAGGCATGTAATCTTTTATCTAACAATTAATGCTAAATTATTAATTTAACATTTATGCAAATCTCATTAATAATTAAACTAACCATGTAATTGTTAATGTGAACCTTGCTTTAACAGTTATTATGAGAATTTAATTTAGTAGCATAATATAATAAATTTATTTGAAAATAAAAAATAATATGAAAATGTTTACTACATAATCATTCTCTATGCGCATATAACTAAATGTATTTTCCTTTATACAGAGCAGAATTTATCTTTTCCTTACGAAGATATATAAAATCCTGCACCGACTGAGAAAATTATTTTCATCATTTGATTATTTTTCATGGTTGTTTTACTAATAATATCTATTTTTCCAAATTTAACAAAACCTCTAAACTTTTAAAACGCAAAATTTAACCTTATACATTAAAAAATAAATTTAGTTTACCAGTGATTTAGATAATGTTAATTACTTATAAATTAATATAGATTAATGATTTATTATTAGGTTATTTACTATATTGTCATTTATTTCATACAAGTTTGTAGAAAATGCTTGAGAATCACTAACGTAATAACAATTTATAGTGTGTGCATATATATATATCTACACACACACAATATAAATTGTTATATATATAATTAAAGAGAATATTTTTATGATAATTTAGTAATAGCTTTTGAAACTGAAAGTGAATAGTAATTTTTCCATTGTCAATGGAAAATCACTAGCATTGCAGAAGGAAAGTTATGAATGTTATGTAAATATTCATGAAAATAAAATAATATCACCCATATCAATAGGTAAAAATTATTTTTGAATAAAAAAGAATTTTTTTTAGTTAAGAAGGTTTGTTGTTAAGAAGAAAGTGAGTTTCTTTAAACTATGAAGTTTGTATATCTATTGGAATTAACTGATGTCGTTAAAAAAATTGACAATGCTAAAGAAAAGTCGAAACATATGTGAAACAAATATTCCGTCCAGAAATAAATTATTCTTTGCATCAGATCCAGTAGCAATGTTTTATTTGCACAATGTTTTAGATTGTTGTGAAAATTAAAAGTATAAAATGAAAATTTTCTGTATTTTTCAACTTACAAAATTTGATTAGATGTTGTAACTTGGCTCTAAATTAATAGAAAGAAAGTAAAATTTCTAACAACACATATTACTCGTATTTTATTTCAATATCATTTGTGACTTGCATATCTCCCATGTTAATAAGAAATTGGTAATACAGTGATGGTAAAAATACAAATATTAGCAAAAAATGTTGCATTTTAATAGGAATAATTTTAATCTCAGTCGAAATACATAGGATGCAATATATTTCTTAAACTTTTATAAACCAACTGCTTAAAATATAATATATTAAAACTTTAAATTTGGACGGTTTTTGATTAGAGTATCAACTAATACTTTATTTCTATAAAAGTTTTAGATTTTCTGTCAATAAATCTGATGATCTATTACTACAGAGTTTATTAACACATTTTTAGAATGATTTCCCGGCCGTTTAATTAATGTTTAAAATGTAAAGATTATTTTTTTATATTTTCGATCTGATAGTCTTTTTTCTCGACTATAAGTCTACATCGTGATTTCCATGATAAAAGAGCTTTTCGCAATATTTCCAGGGGTATTGCTTTAAATTCCTCTTCCACTACTTTCCAGAGTCCATCTATCGTGGTGGGTTTGCATTTAGAAAGAGCTCTCTTTAACAGACCAAAGGCACAATAGTCTGTAGGTGAAACATCAGGGGACTTCACAGGAATATGTTGAAAATGTATATATGCATTACCTGTATTAATCTTCATTTTTTCAATGTATACAGTGGTAGTTTTTGAAATACGACTTGTAGCTTTGTTTTGATGAAGTTTCACTCTTTGAAAGTCTTTGGGATAAAGAAGTGGAATTTTTTTTGTTGTAAATATTGGACGTAAATCCTACTCCTGATAGTATGATGAGTTGATTTTAACATTTCTTTTCACTCTTTTTAATTTAAATTTACGACTGTTGGAGAAACTTGCGACAATCATAAGCCCCTTACTGAAACTTTCTTTACATTGACGGAAAAGGGTTTGCACATTTTTTCTCCTCATTTCCTATAGTAAAAAGACATTTTTTTAGTTACAATCATTTAGGTAAACCCATGCTTCATCAAGGGTAACAATGGTTTTCCATTTATCTCCTGCTAAATGGTTTTCATACAGGATTCTACAAAATGTTTTGCGTTGAGCCACATATCTCGGCATAAGCTGGTGAACAATGTTTTTTAGCATTTTTAAGTTGTAAATACTGGAATATTATTTTATTTATTGTTGCTACAGATGTATCTAAAGACTTTGTAATTTATTTCTGTGTTGGCGGATTTTCTCTTGTTACCAGCGATTTCCCTTTGGAAACATTTGAATCAGTACGTACCTTTTATGGATTTTCCTTCATAGTCATAGTCTTCTTTTTATAGTTTATAGTTCATAGTCTATGAACTATAAACTTTTTATAGTTTATAGTTCATAACTATAAAAAGTTCTTTTTATGTAAAAATAATGAATGACAGGTTTTACCTGTCTGATTAATAATAATTCTTATTTAACACTTAGAAATTTTAATACCATGCATTTCGCAACGTTTTTGAATTCTGGAATAAGAACGTTTATCTTCGGAAAGCGCAAAAACATATCCTCCAGTTCACAGCATGTTTATATGTGACATTTTGAAAGAAGAATAAATTTAAAAGTATCAGACGATTTTTCTCATTTCAAATAATAAGTTGTTGCCAAAAATTTTTGTTCTAAAACACTTACTTTTTTTTTAATACGTTATCGAAATCATTCTAAAAATGTGTTAACACCCTCTGTATATTTGCATTTTATTCTTAATTTTGACTCTCCTAATTTCTGATAATTCTTTTATTGATGATCTTATTTGTACAGCTCAATATCATGAAATTCAATGATGATTTTAATGATTACACCACATGGCAAATGCTTTTTGTCTCCAAATAATTAGATTGAAATTTAACTCTTTAATTTCTTAATTTTACAATTAATTCAAATGAACAATTTGAATGAGTAGAACAATCAAAATGAAATAGTTTTTAAACAATATGAATGATTTATTGCTTTTGAATGAAATTTTTAGCGAATTGCATATAATCAACACTGATGAAGGAGATACGAATGAGTTATATTTTTATATTTTTTTATATTTTACTTTACAGTATTTACACACACAATAAAATTTTATTTAAAATGATTTTAAATTTACTTGAATGATATTACTTAAAAAATTGACTTATTTGGAAATTTTTTATTTTTACTAAATTTTTTTTTAAAAATATCAACTTTCATTATTTTTTTTATTTAATTTGATTACATTCTTTCAATTACAAAAATGTTTTGAATAAAAAAATAAAATCTTAAATTTTTTTGTTCTTAAATTGAATACCTGTTATAAATTCATATATATATATATATTATATTATATATATATATATATATATATATATATATATATATATATATATATATATAGAAATATATAATATATCTATCTATCTATCTATCTATCTATATATATATATATATATATATATATATATATATATATATATAATATAATATATATATATATATATATATATATATATATATAATATAATATATATATATATATATATATATATATATATATATATATATATATATATATATGCATGTACGTATGTATGTATGTATGTATGTATGTATATAAGCTTTCATGTTTATATTTTGTTACATAGGATTATAGGATTTATTTTTTGAAGTAATTTTTTCGTTATATTTTTTTGTTGAAGAACCTTTATGATTGTTTCTCAATAAATATTTTGACTATTATCTTTTATTATTTTATAAAGAATCAGATTCAGAAAATGGAAAATACTTCTAAATCCAAAACGTAAGAGAAGATGGAGTCACTAGTTGATGACTGGTCAGTTGACTTGTTTGATGATAACTAGATACAATGAAGTTAAAAGTTTTCGTTATTTTTATATAGCTTTTCTATTGTTGCTAAAAAATGAAAGGAAGGAAAATTAATTTAAATCTAGCATATTAGATTATTTGTGTAAACGGATACATTTATCATAAAATTAGATTAATTTTTACAATAGTATCTAATTAAGTGAATAATATTAAAATTTATGAATATAAAAGAAAATGTGAAATAATGTTAAATAATTTTACGTTAAATTTAATGTTAAATAATTGAATTAATATAGTGTATATATATTTATATGAATTGGATGAGAATTACTAAACTTATAACAGTTTATTTTTTATTTCCTTTACCGCAGGAAATATGTTAATAAAACATATTATAATTTCAAGCCTTATCTTGTAAAGCTACATGATTTGAATCTCAAAATATTCAACAAACTTTCACTTATTATTGAAAAACGAAATCATTTGTATACATGAATGATAAGGTTTTATCACCATATTCACATGCGAATGAAATGACATTATATATATACCATGAATTACTTTAAACTAGAATATATAATTGGGAATTTTAATAAAAAAGAAAAAAATGAACTTTCTTAAATGATATATATAAAATTATTGACTGTAATGACTTTAAGATAAAAGCAAAATAAGCATACAAAAATAATATATTGTTCATAAATCTGTTATTCTGATCGCAACGAAGACGTTAAAAAATAAATTATGAGAAGAAAATATTAGAAGCAGATTTTGGCTGGAAATTAAATAATAGGAAACTAATATTAACTAGTATTGTTTTAGTAATGATTAGTTACTTTGAAGATATCGGCATTTTCCAACTCAAATATTAATGAAAAGTTTGAAATTCATGAAAGTTAAAGTATTTGAATAAAAATGAGAATTTTATTTAAGAAATTGATGTTAACACAAATATAAGTGAACATTAATTCATATAATGTGTTAAGCAAGAATAAAATTACGGGTATGGAATGAATAGAATATTAGCTTATGTGTTTAAATGCCAGCAACGCTTTTTCAAAATAAGAAGCGGAAAAAAAATTATAAATTCGTTTCGTTCCGCCCTCGTCAAACTATAATGTTTTAAAATGTTAGATTCAGGTGATTTTTATCTTAAATAATTGAGAAACTTGAATAACGCACAGTTTTTTTGCTCAAGTTTAAAGGAAACGTAAGACTAATTATCGTGAATAAAAAGAATTTGTTTAATTTTTCTTTTACCTTGTAGTTTTTGGTCTTTATTCTTTTATATACAGCAACAATTTTTATTTAAGCGATTACTTATGAGCATTGTCTATTTCATCAAAAAATGTATGAAAAAATACAAGAAATTTGACTTTTTTTTTTATAAATTTGAATATATTTTTGTTAAATTATTTTAAATAATGATGACGAAAGTTATTTGATGATGATGAAAAGTTAGATGATAATGAAAGTTATTTTATGTATTAAAATTCACTTTCAATTTCTATTTAATTTAATTCCATAAATAATTTTGAAGAAAATAATATTAAATTTTATGATTTAATTTAATTTAATTTTAATTTAAAAAAATAAACATATTTTTAATTATTAATTTTTTATTTAATTTTTTAATCTTTTAATTATTTAATTTTGTACTTATATTCCATCTCTGAAAAAATATTCTTAAATTCATTTTTCTACATTTTGATGTTTTCGAGTGATAAAAATGTATGTTAAATTTATAAAATATTGAAAAATTAATTATAAATAATAATTTATAAGTTAAAAGTCGTCTAATAGATGGCAGCAACAGCGAAATATCCTTTAATTTCTTCATCATGCATGCTTTCTTCATTTCTTTAAGTAATGTTTTTGTTGATGTATCTTTATAAATAAGTATTTTAATGCCCAATAGAGGTTTTTATGCAAGCTGACATTTAGATATTTTGATTATTTAGCTTTTTATCTTTTATAATGTAACAGAAAATGTAAGTTAATGCTAAAAAATTTAACTCAAATATTAAATAAAAGATGGCAGCACATTTTGAATATACTTTTTTCTCTTCCATTAATCGAAACAATAGATTTTCCAAATTAGTATTTTATTATTTATTTATTTAATATTTGTTGATTATATGTTTTAAGGAATAGATATAAAATTAATAATATATTTTTAGGAAAGGGAATATTGCATTTAAAAATGAGGACAAATAAATTACAATTTTATTAAATATGTATTTTTTCATTAAAATCTATTCATAGTTCAGGTCTGAAAAATATTTATTCAAATTTACTCATGTAGCATTTACTTTAATAAATATTTCTTATGATTAATAAATTAATCGTTCACATTAACATGATAACTATTTCACTACATAAAATATATTTTAGATTTTTTTTTAAACCATTTTATACAGTTTATATTTGAATACCTTAAATTAAATGGAAAATTTCACAGAAATGGTATACTTGGTGGAAAGGGCACCAAAATGGTGGAAGATTTCACTGAACAAACGATTATGTTTTGAACGATTATGTGGAAACACTCTTAACGCAGTCACTATGAGGATGCAACTTCCATTGATATGATATTATAGTAAAAAAAAAAAAAAAGTCTTAGATATTATTGCATTATGTATGTCTTTTTAGTATGTACATCAAATGTAATCTCACATGTTAACTAATCATAGAATTAAGTCTGAATTTAATTTATTCACTTTATTTATAAGTTTTTGACATAAATCATTTACATGCGCTCGCACAAACAGACACACACATACAGCTAGATAGATGGAGAGAGAAAGAGAGAGAGAGAAAGACAAATATGTATAATAAATAAATAAATTAAATTAAATATATATATTAGAGCATACAGAGACAGTTTATCTATTATTTCTAAAGATTCCGAAAGCTGAAGAATCTTAAATTCCTTTTCTGTGATTGTTTGTAAATAATTATTCTTTATCTAATGCTTATTTTGTATATTTTTTTCATCTGGTTAAGGAAATTACTTTAGAAATTTTAAAGCAATAAAGTTTTAGTTCGAATTTTATTAGATATTCATTTTAGTTAAATATGTACTTTTAACTTACTTAAAAATCAAAACACTTTACATTTTTAAGCATTATTTACTCATTTTTAACATTTTTTCAGTTGTATCGTTATAAAAGTTCTATAACTCTCCATCATATCTTTATTAATAGTTCCATTTGCATAATGCTTTATTATAAAATCAAAGCTGATTTGTCTTTTTCATAAATTTTCTTGTATTAAATACATTTTTCCAGATTTTCCTTGTGTTTTCAGACTTATTCTGACGTCCAGAAATTAAAGATTTAGCTAATACATTAGAACTGTACAATAAGAAAATATTAAATACACGAAACGATTAGTAATAATGAAATTAGCAATAATGGAATCACTAATATTAATAATATCATAAAAATATCAGAATAATTTAGTAATATCCATTTCATAGAAAATTGCAGCTTATTTTATGATTACATTTTATGATATACACAATTAATCATGTCTCAATATCTATTATTTTTATATAATTTTCTCTTGTATATTCATTTTCATTTCATAAAAAAATACGGTAGAAATTACTGTACACATCTACTTTATTTTTATATTTATATGAATTTATTAAATTTTGAAAATGATCATAGATTAATTTGCACTGATGAGCGATGCACCACCTATTTACACATCTGCAATTATTTGACCGGGATGTAGAGTTCATAGTTGATTTCAAATTGAAGCAAATATTCTAATCTTGAGGAATATTTGAATAAAAGACCTATTAAAATGAAAAGTTAAGCATTAATCATTCATTTGCTAATATGACTTGTTTCAAAATTTTGAAATGAAAATCATTTTGAAATATTTGAATTAATATTTCATTTTAAACCTGATCTATTGAAGAATTTTACCCTTTAAAATTTATTTGTTATTTATTACCGTTTTTTGTAAGTATGTGTAGATTTTAATTCAAATATATCCCATCTTTAATACATAATGTAATATTAATTCATCACATGCAGAAAATGTAACATATTGAAATTTTTTTTGTAGATATTAAGAAATGTTTCATAACCAACTTGAAATCATGTGAACAGATTCTTTGGATTGTAATAAAATCTTTAAAAGATATGGGTAATCACTAGCAGATGTAGACCACAAATATTTAATTTTAACTTTATAATTTATGACAATTTTGCCAAATTTCTTATACCATTATTTTACTATCATTTATTAAAGTATTATTATTATTATTTCTATTTGAACTAAATTACTCAAATGAACTCAATTATTTGTAATTCTTTTCATTTCGTGCAAATGTTGCTTTTTTAAACGGAGAAATTGTTTATAAATACCAATTGGTGTCTAAAGCATTTTCTATTTTAACAATTTATTTTTTCAGGCTATTGATAAACGTAATATTAAATACTAAAGTAAATAAATTAAATTTATTTATTCTAATAATTTTTGTCTCATGAATCAATCCGAATTATTCAACATTCTTTCCAAATTGTCTGTTTTTTATTGTATTAAACTTTCTTCACGTAAAATATCTATATTTTTCGTTTTAACTTTCATGAATATTTATATTTCTCTCTATTAATAATTAATAATTAGCTGACTCATATAATTATTGTGTTGTATTTAATTTTCATCGATTACACATTGCTGATGCAATAATTATATAATTTGATTGAAACATGACCTATGAGTTATTTTAATATCAGCGCATAATAAATCATTCATCTATTCATTTAAAAAATTAAAAAAAAAGGTAGGTAATGCTGCTGCTTGTAGAAATATAAGTTGATTTAAATTTTGGTATTTTAATGACCGGTATTTCTTGAATCACCGGTATTTCTTGAATCACCGGTATTTCTTGAATCATGTGTTCATAGATATTTAATTCTTCCTTCAAAAGTAAAGAAAAAACATATTTATTCAAGGTGTTATTACTAACCAAATTAAACTGATGGAAAAATCATTTTATTCAATTAGTTTTTATAGAGAAAAAACACATATTTCTTAAAATTCATATAATATTTTACAAAATCCGTTTTAACAATTATTCAATATTTAATATTCATATCATTCTTTCCTTTTAAAAGAGTTGTATATAATTTAAGTAATTTTTTTTTAAAATAATAAAATACGTAAATTATATGATTCTTTATATTATTAATTAAAATTGCATCATAATGGGAAATTTTTATCATGTTCGTCTGATTTGTACTTTCTGAAGTTTCTTTCAACTTTTTTCGAAATAAAACAAATTACAAATTTAATTAAATGTAGCAAAATTAGAAATAAGATTCTCTTGAATTTTTTAAAATATTTATGGAAAACGTTTTATTTTAATTATAGTATAAGGATCTTAATTTACAATTGATGATTATTTGTTCTTTATTATTTCATTAATTCATTAAACTTATAACTATAGATTTTTAAAATTAAATAGATTTGAATTTTTATATTTTATATAAAATAGATAATTAACAATTTACATCTTTGAAAATTCAAGATTAATAATATCGGGATGCATAAAATTTTAGATTCATTTACCAGATTTGAAACTTTTGTATATACTTACCCTGTATTTATAAAAGTCTTAAGTTTATCAAATTAATTTAAAATCAGTGTTTTTTTACAGTTATTTATTACTATATGCCATTTTTTATTCATTTAAATAAAACTCGCCTGTGTATTTTGTAATTCCTATTCACTTTATGTATATGAATTTATATGAAAGTATTATTTCATCAAATTTTTAAAATATGAAATTTCCTGAAAATTTTATTAAAATGTATTAGATACTGAAATTGTTTCATTTAAACATTGCCGTAAACTAACAGCAATATAAATATAAAATTTTCGTTAACTACTTGAGCTAAATATCCTCTTAGCCAGAGGTAAAATTTTGTTTCAAATTTTGAAATTTTCTAAAATCTTACAATTAAAAAAATAAATTTTATAAATTTTTATCTTATCTATAAATTTTAGATTTTTTCTGGTGGTACAAATATTATAAGAAAAGCATTTTGAAAGTACTTACAACATTATTATTCAAATTTCTTATGATGCAATAATTGTTAAGAAAACAAACATTTATGGAATTCTTACTGTTCTAATCTCTCAGCAGAGTCTTCTAAAATTTTTATAGAAAGAAAATATTATTAAAAGAAGAAATTTTCTGAAAACAGAAATAATATAAATTTATATTATATTTCCCTTTTGATGATTTTATTCCATGGAATGCACATTCTATGAAATAAGTAGAGAAAATAATTGAATAGGAATTTTTTTAGATGAAGAACTTTTAAAAATTCACTTAAAAATATCATAAAAAATTATATATTTTGATTTGCCTTTGAAAAGAGAGAGAGAGAAAGAGAGAGAGAGAAAGAGAGAGAGAAAGAGAGAGAGAAAGAGAGAGAGAGAGAAAGAGAGAGAGAAAGAGAGAGAGAAAGAGAGAGAGAGAGAAAGAGAGAGAGAAAGAGAAAGAAAGAGTGAAAGAAATTATATATACATATAATTTCTACACATTTTTCTATTTTACCTTTTTAGCTCTTTAATAGAAACACAAAATATTAAGATTCTTTTCATTATACAATTCAAATGAAATTTTCAAAACTAAACTAATATTTTACTAATAATAGAAATTATTATAACTAATTGCTTTTTTTGTAATGTTTTAAAAGTAATTCATTATATTCTTGAAAGAAAACCAGTTCTCTATTCTAATAATTTTATTTTCTTAAAGTATAAGAACATTTATGATGATGGAATAACACATCTAATGAAATTCAAATCTGCTAATATATCTAAATTAAATCTGTGCAAAAATTATTGTCTCTTTTTCAAAATAGGAAATGTAAATTGACATTTAAATTCCGAATCAAATTTTTTATAATTTCTTCTATCAATACTCTATTGGAAAAAATTGGGTAAAAAGTTTACTTGTTACAAAAATTTTTAAAAAATCTTTTGCTTGCACAACATGTTTTACTTGAGGAGTATAATTTAATTGAATAGTTTTTGCATAAAAACCTATTTGTCACTAACAGTTTCAAGGTATGCAATTTTAATATCAGAAACAAAACAAAAGAAAAAAAATCCTAATAACCTTGCTTAGTTATTTTTTATGATTAATCTGCATAATTATACATGTAAACCGTAATCAAAGGACCTAATTTGGTTTGAAGTATCTGAGCTTCTTTCTTCAAACTAGTTAGCTGAATAACAAGTCACTATTTGGACAAGGCACGTTTTGTTACTTTAAAAAAAAAAAAAAACTTTTCATGCCAAATGAATCATGATATTTATTGATAATTTTTAATCTTGACCGCAACTAGTGTACATCTGTAAAGTTCTGAATCGTTTTTGATTTTAATTATTTTCATTTATGGCATTTTGTTCGAAAAAATTTAACTTTTGATTTTGCTTTTTAAATAGCTAAGATTTTTTTATACAATCCTTTTAAAAAAAAAAGAATCATTTAGTGTTTTATTAGAGGCTTTTTTTAAGCCCTCCAAATATTCCTACTGAACTGAGAAATGTCAAACTTCTTCTAAAACGGGTTATCCATCACCAGCATAAAACTTATTACAAAGCGAATGCAGCTGATGCCTCTTGGAGGACCCTGCTGAGCTCGTGCATTCCCAGAGATCTACCTAGATCTATAGGGGTCTCCTGCTTCAGGTTATTTACTGGGCACGATTTTCTCCAGAAACATCTATATCACATAGGGTTTGTGGATTCACCCGACTGCATTTTATGTAACGAACATGTTGACATGGATGGCGAGCATCTTTGGAAATGTTCTGCCCTGCAGGAAGTCCGCACTTTTTCACATTTCAACACGCCCTCCACTCCTGGAGATACTCAATTTCTTTATTGAAGTATTCTTTAGTTCTTCATTCATTTCTTTCTTTATTATGCTCAAAAGAGCCAACATACGGACGTAATACAAAAAAAAAATGTTTTATACATTTTTGACAATTTGTTTGATTTTCGATAACTTTCGAAGTTTGAATAATAGCATATTTTCTAAGTATGTGGTACCTAAATTAATATCCACTTCACTTTTTTGTAATTATTTATTTTTACATATTATTTATGAATTCCAGATTAATTGCATCTTGTACACATTATTCCTTGTTTCTTTAATATCGGGCTTTTTAAGTTTTCAACTCGATGCTTATGATACCTTTCTTCATTATTTTCTCAATACCTTTCTCAATAAGATTATATTTTCTTCGTTTATTTTCTTCTAAACTCCTTTTGTCGTATATTTAGTCTTTTCAATTCGTTATTTGATCCGCGTAGGAAAGTTCCAGCGTATAACTTTTATTCATAACCAAATGATTAGGAACATATTTTTTGTTAAGTTACCAAACCGAAGATTTCATCATTTTAAAAAAAATACTCGATAGTAATCTGACAAATAAGGAATTCAAAATCTAAAAATAGTTGCGATGAGACAAGTCGACTTTTTTTTTTAATCCAAAAACGGGATAGAAAAACAATTTCACAATTTCTTATGAACAATATTAAAAAATATTTCTTAATCTTTTATTATCTGTGAATGATTTCTGTGTAATTTCCTTTTCCCTTTGTTATCCTTTCATTAGAACCGCGATCCTTACTCTTCAGAAGAATGAACTGAAGTTTTGGTAATGCATGAAAATAAATTTACACGTGCATAAATGTAATGTAAAATTAATTTTAAGTCTTAGAACATTCAGGTATTCATACAAGTTAAACATATTTTCTTAAATAAACATAACAGGATTTAAATATCATGGTCTATTCACAAAATTAAAAAAATGATTAAAAAAGGTATATCCAAGAATAAATGGAACTATAAAATTTTTAAAATCATGTGATTTAATTTATAGAAAAAAAGAACAAGATAATTATAGTTAAATTAAAGTCATATAAATGTAAATGTTTGTAAATTATTTAGATGGTATAAGAATCTTAGCTTGTTTCTTTAATATTTTTTCATATATAATTCATTATATATAGAGAGAGTTCAATATAGAAGTTCATTTTTATATTGCTGAATAGGATAATCAGGTACAAAGGAAAGTTATTTATTATATTGTTCCTATGAATGGTAGACACTTGTGTCAAAAATAATGTATAATAATTAGTGTTCTAAACATGCGTTCATTTAGCTCAAGTAATTTACAAATATTTGCTAACTTTTCAGAGGAATAATGAATAATGGTCGCTAAACTTTAAGAGGAAATGATGAATTATAAAAAGCTATTATTATTATATATCGAAGTAAGATGGTTTTTATTTGCTTACAACGTTTGGTCAAGGATAATTGACTTGTTAAAATTCTTGAAACAGTTGGAGACTTACTCACAGAAATTAATCAACATATAAAGATGAATTGTAAGAAATAACATATTTTGGTAGATTACAATGATATTCAAATAGTCTCCAAAATTATGTTAAATTTGTTCAAGCGAACTGTTATATTAAAATTTGCTGATAAAGTTTTCTTTACTGCCTCATAAAGATATGAAATATTTTAATATTTAATTTAAAGGAATGCAGCCAATGAGAATATGTAAATGTATGCAAATAATCTCCAACATGATTTGAGTTACAAACCAATGATTTTAAATTATGATTTCAAAGCATTAGAAATATGGATGCTCCAAATTGGATTAACGTACTGTTCTTTGTCCAAGAGGAAAACATCAATAGCTATTTATGTGAAAAATAAAATTGAATTATTGATTGATCTTGAAAAAAAGTTTGGTATAAAATGACTTTTAATTATGGAAGCATGTAGATATTAAGGTATAAATCCAATACAATACTATGCGGTATTTTCATTTTAATTGCGTGGACATTTTAATATATTCAATGTAAGGTTTTTATGAGAAAGCAGATAAATGAAGAGAATAATGGAGCTCCAAGACGATTCAAGACTGAATAAAATTCAAACGTACTATTGTTAATTTTTTTAGCCGAGTATTATCATCCTCATTGAATTACACATAGAATCTTGATTTCTTTGAAAAAAATTTAATAACGGCGGGCACTTGGGTGATTAACCCTTCACCGCAACAAGGCCGGAAACAGTTATTCATTTGACATTACTCAGCGGGAACCTGGGAAACAAACCACGGTGGCGAATAGCATTGCAAGTGCCATACCTCCACAAGTCCGTTTTTAGGTTGGCCACATTCGTACATGATTACAAAATAAAATGTAGAGAAACAGAGAGAGAAAGTTAAGGCGCGATCAAAAATTAAGGCAAGATTAATGATTAATGACGATGTCAGAAGCGATTACCTAAGATGTGGCAGATGAAAAGTTCCGTTACTTGGTAAGAGTCACGTGATATTTCATTATTTGGCATGAAAAGACTGTTATGGGGAAATAGATGGAATTAATTTAATAACTGTTATGGGGAAATAGATGGAATTAATTTAATGCGATACAAGTGTCACTTCTCATGATGTTATTAATGGATCATTATTTATAATACAGAAAACAAGTGTTTGATGGACCTAACAGACAAGATAAGTAACTGTTAAGGAAAAGAACTCAAGTTTGAATCAAGCAGTTACCGCTTTTCCTCATCAAACATTTTCTGAAACTGGCAGATCACTTAAGTTAAAAATATGTCTTATGGAACTTTCGAGTTCATATTATTAAGAACATGTGTATCATTTGTAAATTTGAGAAAATATATTAGTGTGAAGGAATTACATCTTTTTTTAGGTTGAATTTCTAATTTTTCTCTCCTATAATATCTTTCCTTTAAAGATTTTTTTTAAAATAAAGAACGTTTTGTGCTTTTGATGCTTTTGGAATTTCATTTGGGAACGGAAGAAGTGTGCTCATTATTAGATTCCTTACTGCTATTAAAAATCTCAGTAAAGGAACAATCCTTATGAATGTTGGTTTCATATTAAGAGATTTGTTTTACATGAAATTGGTTTTCTTTGCTCGTGTACAAATTACAGGAATTTTGTTTGCTACTTGTTTGAACTGTTTGATAACTGCTTATAAGGAAAATTAAAATAGAATTATACCCAAGAATATCATCTGAACAGAATACGATTAAATATATTAAATATTTTACATTAATATTAAGAAAACTGAAAACAAGCTTATTCACCATAGAATTAATTATTTTATTTAAACTTATGAGTTGTTAACAGTTACTTTAAAAAAAATAATGAATTTATTTTAAGTTAATGTTAATTATCAAATTTTGTTACAATAAAGCGATATAAATGTATAAAAGTATTGCTAATTAAAGTATGAATTTGTGTATTCAAGTATAGGTTGAATTGCATTCTAAATGCATATCAATATTCACGTATTGAATATGCATATTTTTTAATTATTTTTCCTCCTAATCATGCAAGAATTTTGTCATTTTATGAAGAAGTCAAATACTGTATTTCGAGAAAAGAAAAGTTGAAAAACCAAGATTGTACTTGTAAATAAATGATATAATAACTTTGAATGAGTTAATTTATTAATTTATTTTGCCAATGCTTAATTTTTTCATTCAAAATTGTGAATTTTATAAATATAAAAAAAAACTTGGATTTGAAGTATATAGTATGTTTTTATTTCATTCACATTTCCAGAAATATTCTATTCTTTTATAAACCAATTTTCATAATCAAGAAAAACCATATATTTAAATAAAATTAAATCTAAATTATTGTTCTCAACCTAAATGGTAATTTTTATGTAGTTTAAGACTGAGCTGAAAATACAAAAACGCATAAGATTTAAAAGCAAGAAAAAGAAAGCATATTAATCTTTTATTTACCTATAATTAATAACAAAAAATTTGATAGCGTTTAATTATTTTTATTTTTATTATTATTATTTTTTTGGAATATGATTTAGAATTACAATAAAAGTTTGAGAATAATCTCCTTTTACTAAGCTGTATGAAAACTTGCATTTAAAAAAAAAACATCAGATTACTTAAGTTTTCAAATTTAAAAACTAAATTTGATCTTAATTATATATCAAGAAATATTTTGACTAAATACATAACATAGATTAATATTTTTAGCAAAAGTTTGACGAAAGTGTATGCTTAATATTATCTCTTTCAATTTTGTTTTTAGTTTCAACAATTGCTTCTTTAAATAAGTATATTACAGTATTCAAGTATTTTTTCATAATGTTTATATAAATAAAAAATGTCATCAGATTACGTTACTACTGAGCTCAAATTCTGCCTATGAAGTAATTTTGTTAATCTTATTTTAGTAATGAATTTCTTATACCTAATTAAATTAAAAAACTCTCTTTAAGATATTATTATTTTGATGAATTCTCAATAAAAATATCTGAACGTTACAAAACCATTTAAAGTCTATAAGCATCAGTTACTTTTTAGGTAAGTTAAAAACAATATTAAAAAATACTTTAAATTTATGTTTAATTGTAGTTGTTACTTATGCCACTTGGACAAGCCAAGCTCGCTATGCCTTGGCTATGCGAATGTAAGTCAATTAGGAACATCTTTCATTTAATCAGAGCACCACGAAGGTGAAAGTACATCTTTGCTCTTCATATCCTCCGATAGATGACAGCACCATAGTATCCACTCCTTTAATTTTGGCATTGATCTGAAGGGGTAGTAAATTTTCTCCAGACCATTGCACCCACGGTAACGACTCAACGACTGACCACAGGACTTTCGAATCCACAGATTTAACGAGCACGTAAATCACGTGTACTCGGTGGGTCTTTGGCGGCATTGGGATTTGAACCCAATCTTTCCAGATGGAAGGCGGATCTAACCCTAACCACTAGGTTACCATGGCTATTTATGTTTAGTTATTTAGCAAACAATACACCTGATTATATTAGGATTTTTTAATATATTATAGAAATATGTTGAATGTAATATGAAAAGTTATATAAATATACTGGTAAAAATATTTTTATAATTATTGGGTATATTATAATTATTATTTTCAATGCTTATATATTCTCCATTTGACTCGATAATGTGGATTATGATAATCTTTATGTTTATTTGAATTGATATAAAAATTATTTAAATAAAAAAATGAAAATCTCCAGCTCTCTATTTTTAATAAAAAAATGAATTATAAATATAGGTAAAAATTTGAATTTTATAATTATGATTATAAAGGATTAAATGTTTTAAAATAAAAGCCATTCATGATAAGCTCAAAATATTTTAGAAACTTTTACGACAGTTTCGTTAATATTAAATATAAGGTTATTTCATGGATTTAGTTATTTTGTATTTCTATTGCTATTTTTTGTTTCGCTTGATTTGTTTTCAATAGAATCAAAAGCAAATTTTTATTGAAACTAATATAAATATTTAATAAATTGCTGCTAATCATAGTTGAATAATTAATTTGCAAACAATAAAGTAGTGAAATAAATTCATACTCTTTGTTTTGCCACCAAATCATCTGGAAAAGTCTTTGATGAAATTAATGAAATGTAAAATGATTTTCATCGACATAAAAAAATTGATTATTTTCAGGGAATATTATACTTTGTATTTCTAAAAAATTTATTTGATTCATTTAGGAAATAATTTTAACTTTTCCTTTCAATAATATCTTGAAATAGTAATTTAAATAACAATAAAATAAAGATACATGAATGTAAAAAAATGTATTATTCTTTCGATAATGATTTCTTTGATGTATGCAAATGAACAGAAATAAGTATAATTGAATCTATACCAAAGTTAAATGAGATTCGTTTTGTATACTAAGAAGAATTAATTAATTGTAAATGAAATTTATCTGTTGAATGAAGCAAGAAGAACTTTCCATCAAGAATCTTATTAATTTAATGAGGATATGTGCGTATTATCTGAAAAGAAAGGAAAGAAAATATTTGAGAAAAAAGTATTTTATTACATCATCTTAATAATTCAAAGCCAAGTAAATTGAAGTGTGTTTTTTATTTAAGAAATATTTTATAGTACTTTGTTTAATTTCTCGAATAAATTGATTTTTTTGATTCTTAAAATTTGTTATAAGTTGAAGTATATTATAAATTATAAGTTTATTGTTATTTAGGCCACTAATAATATAATTTCATTACAATGAGTTTTTTTATATAATTTTTATGTTTACGAACTTTAGTATCAACTAGCGGTCGGGCATTAGAAGCAATTAAGTACGGAAACATAGTTACATTTCACTTTTTTGATCTTTTAAGGAATGAAAATACAATATTAAACGAGAAATATAATACTTTACGTGAAATCTCTGAATTAAATAGTGATAATACATGCATAAAGATAAATAGTATATCATCATGTGATATTATTTTAAGTGAGGAATTGCATTTCAATCTCTTGAAGTAATGATTTCTGATTTAAATAAAAATTTTGTAATTGAAATTTGCTTGATGCTATAAAATATATACAATATATTTAAAAAATTGATATTGAATAACTAAATAGCACAGGAAGGATAAGAGAAATTTGCAATATTTTCAATAACACATGGTCACTCAGAAATTTTCCTCCTTTTGGCTAGAAGGAGGATGTGGTGCTTCATAGAGTGGGTTAAACAGTGGGCATACCATTGTGAACCCAAAATTAAGTAGGTTATTGTAATTTAGAACCGAGGATCAAGCAGACACTCAAAAACTTCATATCAATTGGAGAACATTGCAACTAAGACCTATTTCACGTGCCCTAGTCGGTGTTAGCGAACATGTTGGGCTTTCTGTTGTATCGGTAAATAACTGGAAAATAGAGAAAGACACTATTGCGAGAATGACGCCTTCCCGAATCAAGCCACTGTGACCTTGAAAAGAATATCATGAACCTCAACCATTTGCAAAATAATACTGCACTATTAGAAATGATACAAAAAGATTTTGTAAACGAGGGCTTCTTGGATGATAGTTTTATCCTACTGAGTTTATCCTACTGATAGTTTTATCCTACTGAGTGAATTAATTGAGACGAGCATAATTTTTTAGAAAATCTTTCTAGAGAATTTTCGGGTTCAAACCGGTTTTAACTACATGTTCCAATAAAGCATGACCGCTCTTGACCAGCCTAAATTAGTCTGACCATGTGATCCAGACAAGTTGAAAATATTTCCCTTCAGTTGCTGTAAGAAGTAATTGATTGTGCAAATTGTCTATCTCTCACGTGTATTTAAAGTTGGATATCACAAACATGAAAACGACTGGAATTGTTACCCTTAGTCAGCATACTTCTATGACTGCGAAGGATATTGTCACGGCAGTTGAAGTTGGAAAATCCAGTGTTTCTAAGAATATTAATCATCAAATGAATTTTGGAACAGTGATCTTCAGAGAGAATTATTAGTTGTAAGCGTGAATTTATTGGCAGTTTAATAAAGACATATTGAATCTGGAAAATCTGCAAGAACTAAAATGAAGGAACAGTTATTAATATCTGCACTAAAAAGAAAATATTTTGATTACAACCAGAAAATATCAATGTTTGACTGTACAAGACAGGAAAAAGTTTGTATTCAACAGTGAAACCCATTTTTGGTGAAAGGTTTCGATAAAGGTTTGTCAAGTGAAGTGATGGCCAATCTAGCAGGGAATATCTTATACAAACAGTTCAGAACATTAATAAAACTGGCATTTTGGAATTACTTTACTTTTAGAAGATCTGGCCCTTAGTAATAGTTAAAGGGATCAAGAACTCTATAAAATACATTTCATGTATTCTGCATGCCATGCTTCTAAGCTTGCAAAGAAAATTTTCAAGAATAGAAATTAACAGTTTTGAACTGAACTTTTAATTTTTCTGATGTAAATACCATCGAAAATTTATGAGCGTTGTAAATAATCACGTGAGT
This sequence comes from Latrodectus elegans, assembly GCA_030067965.1. Taxonomy (NCBI): domain Eukaryota; kingdom Metazoa; phylum Arthropoda; class Arachnida; order Araneae; family Theridiidae; genus Latrodectus; species Latrodectus elegans. The sequence goes on along the minus strand of CM057815.1, from coordinate 25,960,802 downwards.
AAAACCAACTGCTCAAAAAATGATTAAGAATGTTATAAAAGTTTGCTTCTATGTTGACGAGAGTAAACTTTTATGTTAAATTTAGTAGTTTCCATGGCAAATGGTGTACAGGTTCTCATTCAATCTAAAGGAAAACATATTTCGTATTAGATTGCTATATTGGGCATGTAAGTTAACATACACCAATTAAACAATACTTGTGAAAGTTTTGTGTTTGTCCCAACTGATTTGGAAATTGGTGTGCAGGAATTTCAAACAACTACAGACATCCAACTACAGTTTTGAATCGGAAATAAAATCTATTAACTGCTGAACCAAAAATTAGGGCAGTGCCCCTCCAACTACTAGTTCATTTTATTTTTCATAAAATTAAGGCAAAATGAATTATTGTTTATTGAATGGCAAATTAAAAATAATTGTGAAAAGACATATCATATTCTTATTATTAATGCGTTAAAAATTTGTCTTATAAGATTTGTGAACTGATAAGAAAGAAATTACACAATTTCATTTTAGCTGCAGCAATTCAAATACACTTTTAAAAATTCCTTAGTTACACGAATTGTTATAATTTCTCAGATTGTAACTAGAGTGTTAATGACATGACCAGTGAGTTCTTATCATAAACGAAATATATGAATATATTAACTTTAGTTAAATTCATGAAATTTATATCGTTGCAATTTAAGAAATTTCTACTTAAAAATTGTGAAAATATTTGAACTATCAAAAACTATATTAAAGAACAATTTTTCGTGAATCTTTCGAAATTATAATAGTATAGAGTTGAAACACGTTTATCAGTTTTTGAAATACTATGATTTTTGTTTCAAAGGATTCAAATAAAGGCTTATTTTACATAACTTAACATAGAATCTTAACTAACAGCAGTAATACTTAAACATAATCTGAACCAACAATCATTCAGTAAAAATTAAAAATATTTGCTTGTTTCGATATTAAATTTAGGTTAAAAATATTGAGTTCTTTCTTTATATAAAATAAATGGTAAGTTTCCCACGAATGCCACATTAGTTTCCTTTTTAATTTATTACTGACAATATTTGAATTAATATGAAGTTTAACAATTTAATTAAAGCAATTGCAGAAATTGGCAGTATTCCATATTCAACTGGAAAAGAAAATATGCTTCATCAATTTAAAAAACTACATATCTTTTTGATAAACACTTTTTTATTAAAGAGGGAAAATATGTAAAATATGTTAGTTAAAAAAACGAATTGTTAATATTTTTCTATATATGTGCATTGCTAATCATTGGTATTTATTTTACATAAAAATAAATTGCGTAATAAAATTTTGTATTCAATAAAAGCCATATTACTACTTTTAGTGAAAAATGAGTTAAAGTGTTGTTAAAATGCTAACTAAAATTTCAAATTAAATATATTCACCATGATGTCATATTTTTTTTTATTTTGATATAATCTCAGTTTAATATTATAACAAAATAATTGTTTTATGTATACCGTTATAAGAAATTCCTACAAAAAGTTAAAATACTTTACAAAGATTGCTTACGTAAAATTTTCTTATTTTCAAATCACTTTAACAAAATGTCCTGATATTATCACAGTATTCGTATTTAATAAATATTCTTTCATTGAGAAAAATTTTTATACCTATTATATATACGAGGGTTATTCTGAAATTTTTGAAATACGCGCAGACGAGAATTTACAGAATAAAAATAATGGTTTAATTTTAAAATACAAAGTATTTTAACACAGAAGACGATTTTTACTGACTTACTTCAACTTGCTTAGCGTTGATTAAATTTTAAACAGAATAGAAAATAGAGGTGACGCAAGAACATTTTCGCGTTATAATTTTCTACGATTTTAAAGCAGGATTAAATCAAGAAAGAGTTCAACTGTTGCAATTAGCATTTGGTGATGAATCTCCAGCTCGCGCTACTGTATTCAGATGATTTAGAGAATTTAGAATAGGTCGCAATTTTCTTCAGGATGAAGAACACACAGGATGGCCTCCGTCGGTAGGCAGTAATCACGGATAATGTGTCTGCCATACGAAAAATGTTAATGGGTGATAATCGCTGTACCTATCAAATGATACATAAGGAACTTAACATTGGATCCGCAGCCATACACGAAACAATTCATGAAGAATTACATATGAAAAAAGTAGTTTGCCGTTGGGTTTCCCATAATCTAACTGAGCACCAAAAAGAAGAGCGTGTCAGAACCTGTTAAGAAACTCTTAAATTGCTAAATGATGGTGGTTCCGGACACGAATGAGCCTACTCCAATGGCGAAAAAACAACGCGCACTGAAAAAAGTGATGTATGTCACTTTCTTCAGAAGTACGGGATTGGTCAAAGCCATCAAGTTGGAAATACAGAAGACAGTAACAGTAAACTGGTATACCATTAAATGTCTTTCAGAAATTCTACAAGAACTGAATGTTAGGGGACTAATGCTTCACAATGATAATGCATCTTATACAGCCGGATTAACAGTTAAGTTTCTTAAACAAAAACAAATTAAAGTGATCGAACATCCGCTGTATTCACCTGATCTAGCTATGTGCGACTTTTGGCTATTATTTAATCAAAAACAGAACTTGCTTGGACGTCGTTTTCATTCAGAAGAAGGGACTGATGTGGCTATAAATCTATTTGCTTAACCTATTCCAAGAAATGAATGGTTTGAAGCATTTAATGTGTGAAAAATTCCTCTACAAAAGTGCATTAATGCTGGAGGAGACTACTTTGAACACACCTAAAATTTTGTAAGTATGGCTTTAGAAACCTAGTTGTGTCTCAAAATTTCAGAATGACCTTCGTATTTTCTTTTTAGACAAATTTTCGAAATGTTCTGGTGTGCCGCTTAACGTTTTTAAGAGGTTCATAATAATTACATGAAATACTGTATCAACAACTATATTAAATAGTCATATTTAATGCAAATATTCATTTTCAATAGTTAATAAATATTTTATATTAAGAATATTTAATTTTTAACCAATTTATGTTAAGAATATATGAATTATACTACAAAATATTTAATTTTAATACAGCGAATAGTGTTATATTATTTGAGAAAATCTTTATTGAAGATATGATACTAAATTCACAATAAATTATTTGTTTCATGCCAATTGGAATATTGAAATAGTGAAAATACACTACAGGCCATTAAAATTGCTACACCAAGAAGGCGATATGCTACAGACGTGAAATTTATACGAAAGGAAGAAGGTGCTGCGATATGCAAATGATTAGCTTTTCAGCGCATTCAGACAAAGCAGGCGCCAGTAGCGACACCTATATTGTGTTTAAATAAGGAAATTGTTCAACCGGTTCCTCATACACAAATTGCATTTGAACGTTGTTGCCTGGTGAAAAGTTGTTGTGATGCCTCGTGTAAGAAGGAAAAATACGTACCAGCTCGTTTCTGACTTTGATAAAGGTCTAATTGTAGCGTACCGGGATTGCGGTTTATCTTATCGCAGTATTGCAGCTCGCGTCGGTCGAGATCCAATGACTGTTAGCAGAATATGGAATTGATGGGTTCAGAACGGTAATATGGAATGTCATGCGGGATTTCGACTGCCACCTATCACTTGCAACCGAGAAGACAGGCATATTATCCGCATGGCCGTATTGGATCGTGCAACCACGTCACGAGCCGTGAATCAAGAAACGGGGTCGTTTGGAAGACAACAAGTGTCTGCACGAACAGTTCGACGACGTTTGCAGAAGCATGGACTCTCAGCTCGGAGACCATGGCTGCGGCTTCCCTTGACTTTGCGTCATAGACAAGAGCGCCTTCAAGGGTGTGATCAACGACGAATCTGGACGCACGAATGGCGAGACGTCATCTTTTCAGATTAATCCAGGTTTTGTGTACAGCATCATGATGGTCGCATCTATGTTTGCCGATATCGTGGTGAACGCACACTAGCAGCGTGCATTCGTCATCGTCATACTGGCCCATCACCTAGCGTGATGGTATGGGGTGCCATTGGATACAAGTCTCGGTCACCTCTTGTTCGCACTGACGGTGCTTTGAACATTGCACTTTACATTTCTGGTGTGTTACGACCCGTGGCTCTACCCTTTATTCGAGCCCTGCGAAACCCTACGTTTCTGCAGGATAATGCCTGACTGCATGTTGCCGTTATTGTACGGACCTTCCTTGATACGGAACAGGTTCGGCTGTTGCCCTGGCCAGCACGTTCTTCAGATCTTTCACCAATAGAAGACGTCTGGTCAATGGTTGCCGAGCGACTGACTCGTCACCAAACACCAGTCACTACGGTTGATGAACTGTGGTATCGTGTTTAAGCTGCATGGGCATCTGTACCTGTACATGCAATCCAATCTCTGTTTGACTCAATGCCCAGGCGTATAGCTGCTGTTATTACTGGCAGAGATGGTTGTTATGGGTACTGATTTCTCAGGATCTATCCAGCCAAATTTTTTGTAAATTTAATTTCTTGTTATTTTTAGTAATATATATTTGTCCAATAAATATCATTTTGTTATCTGCATTTCTTCCTGGTGTAGCAGTTTTATTGGCCAGTAGTGTATTTTACAACCTGAAACACTTTCAGATGGCACATTAACTTTTATACCTATATTATTATCTCTCCATATATATATTCTATTACGCAAAATCAAGTGCACTTTGTTCATCTATTTCAGAAATCTTCATTTTTAATTAAAAAGTCTTCCATTTATAGAAATTTAAGTACCCGACGTTTTACGTGTTGAATTTAGTCTGAAATAAAACGCCTAAAGCTGCTTTGACTATTTTAGTCAACAATATTTTGCTTTAAATAAAGGAAACTCTCTGTGTTTCATATTATTATAAAAATAATCATTCATATTTATAAGTTGTAAGAGTATTTGAGTTATAACAGAACTTGAAACTAAATGATTGAAGAAATTAATTCTAATAATAAAAAAAGGATTATTCACACATTAGACATTAATTTTACGAAATAATTTCATGTTCCTCCTGAAAAAAATATTCTTTGTGGATTTTAATTAAACGTTTTGAAATACGAAAATATATTTAATGTTTTTCATTTAAATTGTAATTTTTGTTTTCATGTCAAAATAAAATCATATTTTAATTTTATATATATATTTATTGTGTTCATTATAAAACTGAGTTTATTTTAGACAAACATTTATGTATACATAAAAATTACTTAAATTATTTCCATATTTTATATAAATTACAATATAAATTATTGTACTTCAAAATGTCACTAAATTTGATTTACATACCTTTAAAGGTATTTTCTTTTGAATTTTATTCAAAATATTTTGAAACTAATAAAAAATAGTGAAAATCTCATAAATAATTTAAAATGGTACTTCAAGTCATAAGATATGTGAGTTTAAATATTATTAAATTGCTTGTGAT
>CM057815.1:25845382-25950382 GCA_030067965.1 Latrodectus elegans | reverse complement strand
TAAAAAAAAAAAGATTAAAAAATCAGCAAAAATGTTCAGAAAGATAAATATTCAATACAGAATAGGAAATAACACAATAATGAAGTGAAAGAAACAATTTTGAACATAAGTAAGAATTGATGAAATTTCTAAAAGTTTAGTTTGAAGATTGCTATTAATATCTGTGTTGCTTATAAACTAAGTAGAATTCTTCTTAGCAGGCCAATACCATTTATTGGATATTTACTTTTGGTTAATATCATTTTATTTGAAAATAAAAAAAAGGTTTAGTTATATATCTGAAGGGAAGAAACTATCAAAACTTCAGAAGTTAGCCAAAGGAATTTTGCAATTTTAAAAGCATTTATAAGATTTCTCAATGATTTTGTTGACTGAGATGTTTGAAATGAGGAGAAAAACACACATATTTAAAATAAATATTTTTTAAAAGATGATTATTATTTCTTAAAATGATAAACTGATACTTGTATAGAAAATTAAACCATAAATATTGTAAAAAAAATATTTTTGTCAAAAGAAAATTGCTGTATTTATTGATTGAAGATGTTCATTTGTTTTTCATGTAACGTATTGTTGCAACTCTCTAACTTTTTTAAACTTCTTAATCACTAAATCCCTCGACTTAGAAATTGATGTGAAGATTTTGGTATACTGCCAGTATTAATTTTGTTTCCTTGCTTTGTTCTATGGTAAAAGATATCTTGTTGTAAAAAGTTTGAACATTTTTTTTCGCTTACACAAGTGTTAAAATTTTCACCCGATAACTTTGGTGAGAAGCTGGAAATAAAATAACAAATTTTGAATTAAAATTCAAAATTTCTTATAATCAGTTAATCTTTGGTTCAATTTTTGAAATTTCTATTACGGGATTTATACATTATTTTTTTATTATTACTTACATATTATTACGGGGTACCTTATAAAGTATATTCAAAAACGAATTTTATTTTTTACTTTAAAGCGTTTCTATTGAATACGAATATAGAGTCAGGAACCAAGATCAAGAGATAAAAGTTTTAGTAATGTTTGATGTTTGTCAGGTTCTTATATTATACTAAAAATATTATTTATTATCTGGTCTGGTTTAAAATATTACTAATTTGGTCTTTTAAATATTATTAATTTTTTTATAGTTAATACATTCTGCTTAGCTGTATTCAATATTTGATATAACTGTAAAACTACCATAATTATCACATAATCTTGGTCTTGCAATGAATGAAAAAATATATTGATTACTAAAAATATTTTTAGGTACCAGGTTTGTAAATCACATGCATTGTTAGCACGCAAGATAAAATGTGAATATATATCTATATTTTAAATAATATTTATACTTTTAGAATGAGAAATTTTTATCTTTCATTCGTTTTATTGCTTAGCATGTATTAATTGTATAAGATGTGGAAAGAAATTCCTAATCTTTATATACTGTTTGTATCAGTATTTCAGCCTTTATATATGCAAAACTTTCGGTCGTTATGAAGATTTTACGATTGTTATTTCTTCTAACAAATCACATGAAAGTGTTTTTAAATAAGTGGTAAAATGTTTTTAAAGAATATAAATTGGAATATGTAAATGACTTTTTTTTTTACTTTTGAAATAAATGTATTTCAAATCTTTTAATAATCTAAGCAAAATAAAGATTTTAGTTTATCATAAGAGTTTTATAAATATGTACTTTAAACGTTGTTTAAATAATAATTTTTGACTTCAAATAATGTTTTGCTTGATAAAATATAATTGCAGAAGAAAGTATAATAATCTGAAATAAAGATATCGAAGATAAAAATTCTTAAGAAGAATATTTGTAAGTCATGGATTCTGAGAAGAAAGTCTTAGAGAATATGTTTTTGCTAGGATTTCCATTCAAACGATTCTCCAATTATTTCTTTATTCTTCATGTAAATATTAAAAGAAGAAACATTTCTTATGTTCTATGAAGGTAAATTATTTTATAATATCCTATTAGAGAATCAGCAAAATAATATATGATATAAAAGATAATGATAAATCTTTCTTAAAAAGATAATTTTTAAAGGAATAATAACATATTCGTACAAAATATAAAAAGAAACTAAAAAAGAAAAAAAAATGAACGATGTAAATACGTCTTAATTTAATTGGTAAATATACAATAATGTTTTCTATTATTTTTATTTTTTTGGATTTATACATGCACTTATTGTATGAATTTCCATGCTATGTTAAACTTCTTAAACTTATTTTACAAATATTTAAATTTTGTATCAGAAGAAACATTTTTTATCTTATTTCATGACATTTTTTCAATAAATGTATGTTTTTATAAATTTTTTTTAAAATATATATTTATTGAAAATATTTTTGAAATAATATATTAGCTATAATGAAAATATATGCATTTTTATTTTTAGTATTTTTAGAAAAATGATAGAACAGTTTATAATTAACATAAAATTGAGACAGTAAATTTCCTAGCTTCACTATTGCATGAGTTCATTTAACAGAAAATTGAGGGTTGTTTAAATTTATTTAAAGCATACATTTTTTCATAAATTTCATAAATTAAAAAAGTTTTTTACGGTGATTCTGAAAAATTTAGTAATTTACTTATAAAATAAAATAATTTCTATTTATTCTATTTGTTACTTTATATATGAGGAAAATATATTCTAATTGTTATTTTTTATCTGAATTTTTCTTTTTGTTCCTGTGATTGTAAAACGAGAAAAAGTATTAAAGACATTTGCAATTTTTTTTTCTCTTACAAAAACATCTTATTTAATGACCAGTTTTATAAAACGTTTGTATTTTTATGTTCAGTGTTGACGTTTAAATAATTCTAGTCATACTTCTCGGTTTTATAGGATAAAGTAAAGATTAATTGGTTAAAAATTTTAAAAATAATCATAATTTTTAGAAACTATTTATTCGAGTCTATAATTTTAACATACTTTTATTTCCTGAATATTTTTTCTTAACCTGATCTAAGCAATATTTTGTTAAAAATTGAACTACCTTGTGCGTAGCAAACTTTTAACTGAAGCAATTTTAATAATTATTTTAACTTCGCTTACTTGATTTTTATAAACGTCGTCATCCGACTCGAAATTAAATTTTACTCTATATTTTTAGTTTAATGAAATCGTATAGAAACGTTACTATAATGGTAAATACTAAAAATATTATTGAATGATTAATTACTTATAAAATTAAGGAAAATAACTTTTTGTTGTTTTCTTATTGATCTCCAAAAGTAATAAGAAAGCAACGCAAGAAAATTTAGCCTCTCAAAGAAAAATAATTATTCTTGTCACGAATTTACTAATTTACATATACAGAAAATACACATGTAGAAAAGAATGCATCAAAGTCTGATATCTAAACTTATTTGCTTCTCATATTTTACATCTTTGAGAAGTTATAATTTTCCAAAATGAAAACATAATTTAAAAATAAATGTTAGCGATATTCAACGATACTATACTTTGAATTTAAATACTAAAAGAAAATTGAGGATTTGTGATGGTAATGAATTAGTCAAACGGAAAGTGAATAAAATGTATTCAATGTAACAAAATATTTGAATATGGGTTTCTGATTCATTGATCATGAATTGTATTGTTTAGAGCAGAATCAATCACTTGTTTTTATAAAGCAAAGGAAAATTTAAAATAAAAAGTTATATTATTTGTAATAATTTGTAGCAAAATGGAAAATACTTTATTTCATAACAAAGCTTTCTGCTGTTAGCAGTAAATATTTTTATGATTCTGCTCTTACAGTAACCATCAGAAAACTAGTATTCACAAAAATTTTACTTCGAGAGATTTATAATAGAAGTACATTTGTAGATAGCCCAATAATATTAGGTGGGGTATAAGCTCGTAGCGTTTTTACCAAAGAGACTTTTATTTAAACAAAAAATAATAATTATATCAATAAGTTAATCAATTATATATATTCGCCGTTGATGTTTACGACCTCTTCCCACTTCTCGACCAATTTGTTGATACCGTTCCACCAAAAATCGCCTGGTGGTGTCAAAGAAGTTATTGAGCCAATTTTTAAGGAGCTCTTGGTGCACTGGGAAATGCTGAAAAATGCCACAGTCAACAAGGAGCTCTACATTGACCAGCTACACAATGTGAATGAGGCTATTCGAGTGAAAAGACCTGATCGACATGGTTAAAATATACTCCTCTAAGACAATGCCAGGCTCCATGTTGCACAAGTTGTCAAAGACGCACTCCAGGAGTTCGAAAGAGAGGTCCCTCAGAATCCGTCGTATTCTTTGGATCTTGCACAGACTTATTACCGTCTTTTCTGTTCCTTGTTAAACCATATGAAAAAAATTACCTTCGATAAAAAAGCGGAACTTAAAAACTGGCTCAACAATTCCTTTCAAGTCAAATTTTAGCTAAACGGCATAAACAAATTGGTTGTGAGGTGGGAAGAGGTTGTAAACAGCAATGGCGAATATTTAATGGATTAACTTATTGACATAATTATTGTTCTTAGTTTAAAAAAAGACTTTGGTAAAAACGTTACAAAATTATTCCCCAAACTAATAAGTGTGAGTGTGAATAACCCTTACAATTTCTTAAAATTGAAAGATTTCATTTAGCAAATGCTTAGTAGAAAATTAAAAAAAATACTTTTTGTGATTTAAATTGTCCTGTCTAGATTTTGCATGAAAAGTAAAATTCCTTAATCTGGTAGTAATTTAAATCACTCAATTATTTTTCCAGTTTCAGTTACAATCTCCGTTTTTTATTTCAGGTAGTGAAATTTTGTACTCTCCGTTTAAACTGAAATTTGAAGTGATTTTGTTGATTCATTTTTTAAGTTTCCTCTTTCTACGGATTAGTTAAATTTTAGAACTTGATTTTCTTATTGTTAATACCAAATTTTTTGTCGAAAGGAATTTTGTCTTTAAATTCTTTAGATTTTTATTTATTTCCTTATGCCAAATAGAAAAAAAAAGCTAAACTTCTTTATATTAATATATTATTTTATATTGTTTATATTTTCAGTTTATAATTAGAATATAATTTGAAGAAAAATATGAATTCCATATTTATAGTTTCCATTAGCAATCTGTTTGTATATATATATATATATATATATAGGTATTTACTTTTAACTATATAGCATTTAGCATATCTTTACATAAAGAAATTATTTTTGTTGCAACTGTATAAATTCTTTTAACTAATTTATATAAATATAATCTTTATTAAATTTGTCCACGAAATTTTATCCATGATTAAACGTTATATGGATGATTAATTAAACTGGATGAAACTGTGTAACAAATAGTGTAATTGATAAAAAACATTTTGAAAAGTATCCTTTGAAGAGAATATTTTAAAGAAAGCCATATTTAAGCATTGCAATTGTTAAGACTCTGGCAGTACAAAATATTCACCAAATAAACGTACATTTCGTTTACCGAAGAAAATGTTCCCAAATTTAAGTTATGGTGACTCAAATTTGAATTAGATTTGACACAGCACAATTTATAACCTAACAGTCAAAACAATTCTAAGGCATTTTAATATTAACTACATTTTTTTTATAAAGTGAAGGTTATATATAGTCAGCCGTGTTTGCATTTCAGAAATAAAATGTTTCAGAAATTTCAAAGCTATCTTTCCGACAGACATGCACGCAAAAAGTAAAAAGCAATATTAGATTAGGATTTATCTTTTCTTTCTTGATTTTCAAAAGTAATTTTTCTTTAACTGCTATATTCTCATTGATTTAAAAATTTATATGCTGTTCAATTTTATTGAATGGTAATAATCCACTTTATTTTATAAAATGCTTAGGAAAATATGCTATAACATTTATAGGTATTTTAAAGACTAATTTGGAAGGATTAGCTATACTTTCTTCTTAATGAATTATGTATTTGCCTTATATATTTCTTTTGAAATATAAAAGGAAATTTGAATGTACTGTAATAGATCGCAAAGTTTATAGACCTTTTCTAAATCTTTAATCCCATAGGGTGTTACTAACAGACAGGATGAATCCGATTCTAAGTAAAACTTGGAAATGTTTATTTTGTTTCGGCAGAATAAGTATGGGTTAGACTTTTTAAGTTGAGATCAATTTTAAATTGTCTACTTCTCTATATTAGAGGAACTACTGTTCAGTTTAAAATGATTTTTTGCTAAAACGAGAAATATTTTCGTTAACAGTAATAATTCGTAAAGATTGTATGTTGAGATCAATTTTAAATTGTGTACTTCTTTGTATTATATGAACTATTACTTAATTCAATATTACTATTACTTAATCGACTATTACTTAATTCAATATTACTATTACTTAATCGACTATTACTTAATTCAAAAAAAGCTGAAAGTTAAATGGTCAAATGTTGCCAATTATATGCATTAAAGAGTTATTAGTAAACATAAGTGGTGTTTTAAATTTTTTCTACTAAATTTATATTTAATAAGTGTAAACCTTTAAAATTATTAACACATTATTGCTAGTTATACATGTTTGTATTTCCGCATTTACTTATTTCTATGCAGCTCTATATTAGATTCTTTATATTAGTTCAGTTTGGAAAAAATGACTTAATGTAATGCTAATGTATGCTTTATTCATTTACAAATTAAAATGATTTGTGAATTTAAATGTGACGTTTTTCTTTACGTAATAAAGGGAAAAGTTATTAGAATTATTATTCTATGAACCATATATCAATCACTTTAAAAGTTTTTTTTTTAAATAATCATGTTATGAAGTTACAGTTTGTTAAAATTAATCATTTTAGATTAAACAAATAATTTTCCAGAAGCTACAAATTACTGCTTATTAAGTGTAGAATTCCAGTACAAACTATTTTCACAAAATTGAAAAATTCCTTTCCTTTTGGATGGATTTTTAATAACGAATAAATTCATATGAAGAAACGAAATAAAATACCAGGAAAATATACATTCATATTTTTTGTAATATTAAAAATTACGTTACAAAAAATATTTTTGTACATTTCTAAATTTTTAACCATTTAGTGCGCGTATTTAATATAAATATATTTTCTGATTCAAAAAAAGGTTTTCTCAATTATGATTTTTTTAAAAATGCATTATTAATTAGAGACATACAAAGCGAATCCAAAATCTTTCTTCAATAATGTAAAAATTGCAATACAATATATTTAATTAATTTTACCACAAACTAAATCTAGTATGATTTTTTAAAATAACTAATAAATAAATTAAAAAATTTTCTGCTCTACGTTTTATAGGGAGAAGTTTTATCAAAAGTATTTTTTAAAACTGGGAGATTTCTCAATAATTTCATGTTATTGTGTAATAGTGGGAAATCTGTCTAGGTTTCACTAGTAAAAGTCATAATTTTGTCAAATACTATATATATATATATATATATATATTTCAAATATGTTATATGTAATAAAATGCAAATGCATATAACTCAAAATTATCTAAACAATGAATATTATTTACTAGGCCTTAAATCTTACTTAAAGGAAATTTCCATATTAGTTTCACATGTTCACAAACTATGGATTTGGAATTGAAATTCATTCTTCTAATTGTAAAAGAAATATTACAGTAGACACTTTTATTTCACCAAATAATCTGCCTCAGCCTCATGCTCTAATGAGCTTTAGTATTGTAGTACTAACATATTGTTTCTGAGTTTGAAAACACAACATGGACTTCTATAAAGTAGAAACAATTAAATGGAAATCAATAACTGACTGCTTCTCACTCACTCACACACACACTCACTCACTCACACACTCACTCACTCACACACTCACTCACTCAATCACACACACACACACTCACTCACTCACACACTCACTCACACACTCACTCACACACACAAACACACACAGTCATTTTTTATGAGAAAGAAAATTACCTGATGTGTCGCATGTGACACGTTATTAACAAATGATTGCAAGTAAGTTTACGCTTGCAATAAGATAACTTTTTAAATAATCACAGAAAAAAATGGAGGATTTGCTTCTGTAATTCATTGCTGTTTTTATGATTAGGTTGTAACTTAACATGTCACAGGCACATTTATGTTAAAATAGAACATATCTGTAATATCAAATCATATTTCTCAATTATTTGTGTTGCTTAAAGTTTTGTTATCTTTACTTATATTTTGTCTTCTGATGGATTTATGAATTGTAAGGCATCATTAAGAATTAATACTGAAAAAATATTATCCTTGATTTTGTTATAGTTTTTCATTTAAGGTTAACAGTTTCGCCATGGGATTTATGCACTATCGGCCATTAAAATTGCTACACCAGGAAGAAATGCAGATAACAAAATGATATTTATTGGACAAATATACTATACTAGAAATAACAAGTGATTAAATCTCAAAAAATTCAGCTGGATAGATCCTCAGAAATCAGTACCCAGAACAACCACCTGTGGCAGTAATAACAGCAGTTATACGCCTGGGCATTGAGTCAAACAGAGATTGGATTGCATGTACAGGTACAGATGCCCATGCAGCTTCAACACGATGCCACAGTTCATCAACTGTAGTGACTGGCGTTTTGTGACGAGCAAGTCGCTCGGCAACCATTGACCAGACGTTTACTATTGGTGAATGATCTAGAGAACGTGCTGGTCAAGGCAACAGCCGAACATGTTCCGTATCAAGGAAGGTCCGTACAATACCGGCAACATGCGGTCGAGCATTATCTTGCTGAAACGTAGGGTTTCGCAGGGCTCGAATATAGAGTAGAGCCACGGGTCGTAAAACACCAGAAATATAACGTGCACTGTTCAAAGCACCGTCAATGCGAACAAGAAGTGACCCAGACGTGTATCCAATGGCACCCCATACCATCACGCCAGGTGATGGGCCTGTATGACGATGACGAATGCATGCTGCCAGTGTGCGCTCACCACGATGCCGCCAAACACAGATGCGTCCATCATGATGCTGTACACAGAACTTGGATGCATCTGAAAAGAGGACGTCTCGCCATTCGTGTGCCCAGGTTCGTCGTTGATCACACCAGTGAAGGCGCTCTTGTCTATGACGCAGAGTCAAGGGAAGCCGCTGCCATGCTGCGGCTTCGATGGGAAATCGATGGGAAGCCGAGCTGAGAGTCCATGCTGCTGCCAACGTCGTCGAACTGTTCGTGCAGACACTTGTTGTCTTACGAACGACCCCGTTTTTTTGACCCACTGCTCTTGACGTGGTTGCACGATCCATTACGGCCATGCGGATAATATGCCTGTCTTCTCGGCTGCTAGTGATAGGTGGCTGTTGAGATCCCGCATGGCGTTCCGTAATACCGTCCTGAACCCATCGATTCCATATTCTGCTAACAGTCATTGAATCTCGACTGACTCGAGCAGCAATACTGCGATAAGATAAACCGCAATCCCGGTACGCTACAATTCGACCTTTATCAAAGTCAGAAACGTGGTGGTACGCATTTCTCCTTCTTACACGAGGCATCACAACAACTTTTCACCAGGCAACTACGTTCAAATACAATTTGTGTATGAGGAACCGGCTTAATAAATTCCTCACTTAAACACAATTCAGGTGTCGCTACTGGCGCCTGCTTTGTCTGAATGCGCTGAAAAGCTAATCATTTGCATATCACAGCACCTTCTTTCTTTCGTATAAATTTCACGTCTATAGCATGTCGCCTTCTTGGGGTTGCAATTTTAATGGCCAGTAGTGTAATTTGCTGTTATGTTCTTCTTCATTTCGTTTGTAGTGCATTATATACTTTGTTAATCTAATTAACTTTCATAATTTTACTTTAAAAAGGAAAATTTATTGTTATTTATAACCAGATTTCCAGTTGTTTTATGACCAAAAGAATCCTTAAATGATTAAGATTGCTAAAATTTGTAGAAATAACTCTAAGATAAATCATCTAATTATGCCAAAAATTTGAATGGCATCTTTCAACATCCACTAAAAAAGCACTGAAGGTTTTATTTATTTTCACTTAGTTGTGTTTAGCTATGTGCAGTTCTACATTTGTATGTATTAAACTACATAATTCAATATTTTGTAATATCCATTTAATATTTATGTAACTATCAATATTTGTGCTCAGAGAAATAAAAATGTATTAATGGCAAAATTGTTAGCATTGGGCTCGTTAATTTCTCAAAAAATAGTTAGTCTTATTTCAATCTGTAGCACTTTTGTAAGTATTTTTTATTAAATTAAACTATTTGAACAAAAAATTTTCTGGTAATTTATTAACTGAAAGGTTTTTTTCCAAGCATTAAATTCAACTTGTTTATTTGTCTCATGGACAGGCATTATTGATCAGTACATTTTTTTCGTTAACAGAAACATTGTGAGAAGTACTTCCTGTAAAATGCAGTAAAATTATTTTGTCCTCTCTATTTGTCTTATATTATTATATAGAAATCCAAGAAAATTCTTGATTTAATTTATATATATATATATATATATATTGGGTATTACTTTTAAATTATAAAATAGTCCATACGTTTATTATTCAAAGAAATATCTATATATTTGAAATAGTTTGAATTATAAAGCCATGATTCAGAATACTGACATAACATAAATAAATCTGTCTGTTAGCGCATTCCTTTAAAAATAAAAATTAGAAATTTGACATACACAACTGAAATAAATACAAAGGATTATACACATCCATAAATATATATCTATATAAGTTGAGAGAGCATATCAAGAAACCCATCTGCAAAATAGAGCTGTTTCGAATGAAAATGATTGATTTTGTTTTAATTCTCTAAAAGTGGAAATTAAGTCCTAATTTCTGTTTTCATGAAGCAAATTCTAGGATTAGTGATATGTTTCCATTTTTCCCTTAATCAAAAATTGATAAGCCGTATGAAACACATGGAATTTCTATTTAATTAATGTGTTATTGTTGTGCCTTAAACTTAAACTATTCTTGGGTTATTAGGTTATAAATCCTGCAAATATGATATGAAAAATTAAGAATAATATCTCATTTCAAACAATATATAAAACAAAATTTTTGAAATATGAAAACTTAATTTTAAATAATGAAAATTAAAATTTAATACATTTCCAGAACTTTCAAATTTTTGTGTATATTTCGACCATAAATTACTTCTGATGTTTAAAATTTTTAAATGGTGTTTAACTGAATGCCGTATTGGGTATAATCATAAAATATTGCTAATATTTTTTTTAGCTTTTCATTCGCTTATCTCATGATAAAAAATATTCTGTTTGTAAAACTAAATTTTCTGTTATGTAGGATTATATCATTTTATAGCATGTTTTCAAATACAATTGATATATCAAATGAAATGGTTGCTATGATTTTAATATAAACTAATTGAAATTATTGTGATTAAATTTTTTAGAAATATACTTGAAACAAGCTTTTCTTTAACTGTGTAATATTACTTTAAAAATATTGACAAAAATGCAGACCTTGGCTGTAATTAGCAAGTTTCAAATACTGATTACAAAAGAAGTATATGCCTTTAGTAATTAAATGAAGTACTCTACAAGATTCTTGAAATAATACTGTTCTGTTCTTTTGAGCGTTATTTTTAGAATTGATTTTCAATTAAATGTTCAATTTTAGGAATTTCTAAAAATAGGAAGGCATAAATTTTATTTTGGTGATAATTATTTGCGATTTTGTGAAAGTCCCAACTTTACTGTAACAAAATTTCAGCTCACATCCATAATTATTTTTATTAAGGGAAAAGTTGTACTTGAGCTCAGTAATAAGCAGAATAGGTCAGTGGTAAATAGCTGAACAGTAAAACTACACGAGATCTAAATGATGGCATTCTGTGCCATATAAACTTTGCAAACGTAAAACGTTGCTGCTTACATACAAATTTATGAAGCATGCATACATTGTGTGATAATGATAACTCTTAAAATAGGAGTGAAACGCTGATGTTGCTGCTTTTTCATGCGAAATTTACAATTTGCAAAACCTGTTATGTAAATCATAAAGTATCCGTAGTGGACTGAGTGTGCAATGCTTGATAAATTCACTGCAATCTGTGATATGCGAACTGAGACATTAGAGAATGAATTTTCAAAATAGATAATAATTTCACAGTCTTGTAAAATCACAATAATTTTCTCACGCAAACAAAATATTCAGTACTATGAATGATGAGGTGCGAGATCGAGATATGGTAAAAGAAGATTATACAAACATAAGTATTGATATAGAAATGAGAAATACAAATAAAATTTATTTTAAAATTGTAGGAAAATGGATGTTAACAGAAAATTATTAGAAGTAGCATTTGAAAAGCAATTTCTGTGTGTGTTTGTATCAGATTTTAGAATTAAATTCTGCCAAAAATGTCGCTTTTATGTATTAAGTCCTGAACCATCCACCAAGAGCTTTATTAATCCTCAGTGACAATTTTTATTTTCTAAATATTAATAAAATACTGATATGGAACAAGATTCTTTTAAAATAGTTACGTATAAACGGTTGAAATAAACTGGCTCAGTAGGCAGATACAGGATTTCTTCCAAGCACAATTTTAAAAAAAAACTGATTATTTATCTACATAAATTTTAATGTTTATAATAAGGGAGTGGAAAGTAATTTGTGGATATGCTTCATAATTCAGATTCTGATCTGATTTTTAATCTACTTTTAAGAAATGAATTTTTTATCCCTATAATAGATGCTTTCTTAAATGTATTGCTTAAATTCCCATCTCTCTCGTTTTACATTACCAATATTTTACTAATATTTTTATAATATTATCAACTAATCAGTATTATTCCCTTATTAGATGGTAACATGGGTCATTGTTGTTGTTGCACCAGCATACTTCCCTGTACCTAGCCCTGAGATGGACATTACCAGTTAGATAGAAGTAGCCGGATGGAGTCTTCGTGATTTTGAAGCAGGGAGCAAGCAGAAGATTCCCAAGACTTGACCTGCCCCCCCCCAGATGCGTCGCCTCACCTGGAGGACATTGAGGTCAGATTTAGTGTAACATGGGTCGTTATAGACTAGTGGTTAGGCTTCGGTTTTTCATCCAGAAGGGTGGGGTTTGATTCCCAAAGCCGCCAAAGACCCACCGAGTACATGCAATGTACGTATTCTCATTAAATCTGTGGAATTGTAAGTCCGATGGTTGGTAGTTGATAAGTAACCATGGGTGCAATGGTCTGCATAAAGTTTCCTCCCCCTCCAGATCAATATCAAAATTAAGGGAGCTGATCCTCTAATGATGCCATCTGTCGGAAGAGTTAGGAGCAAAAGTCTTACTTTCACCTTCATGTTGCTATGGTTAAACGAAATACTAGCCATTCTGATTTAAATTAGTATAGCCAACGGCATAGTGAGCTTAGATAGTCCAAGTGTCATAAGTAGCAACAACAAGATATAAAAAATAGATAAATGTAAAGATTAGTATTCTCGAAAAACTAAAAAAAATTAATTTGATCTAATCAGAAAAATAATAATCTTTTCCAACTAAAAAAAAAGAGCTCCCATAAAATATTGTTGTTTTATGTAATGCAAATAAATATATTAAGAAAATATAATAAAGAAGTAAAACTGAATTTTTTGTTGAATACTCGTTTGAACATTTATTTAGAACTCCTCAAAAATTTGGGAATATAAAATCACAGAATATTTCATAAAATAATGTAAGTTTCATTCCTTTGTGACAGGTATAAGTATATTAACATGTATTGATTTACATGTTAATCTA
The DNA here is from genome assembly GCA_030067965.1 of Latrodectus elegans. Lineage (NCBI taxonomy): Eukaryota > Metazoa > Arthropoda > Arachnida > Araneae > Theridiidae > Latrodectus > Latrodectus elegans. Next base: position 25,936,661 of record CM057815.1, on the reverse strand, counting down.
TGAATGCATTATCTCTCTCTATGAATGCAATTCTATGCATTTTACACTTTATTTGAAAAGAACTTATTCAGAGGTTTTATAGTAAAGCAATAAAAATGGTTTTATTCTACAATAAAAATGATTGAAATTGTATAACTAGCATTTATCATGTTTAATATGCTTTTTGTTCTTTTTATAGTAAAATGTGAATGATCATGAAAATTGGGTACGTAATTTCTTCCATTAAAAAAATTTTCTAATTGAACATATTTTGAAATTTTTACAAATATTTAAAAAGATGCCACATTAAAGAAAAATGTTATAACATTATAAATTAAGTTAACCAAAAAATTTATAGTTGAGTAATAAAACTGTCAGTCCGAATACTGTTCTTGATATTCAGTTGAAAATCCTGAACATTATTCATTTTAATGAGTCATCATGCAAAGGGCATTCCATAAAATTTCTTATTTAATTAGTTACAACTCCATGAAATTAACAAGTAAAAGTACTGTTGTTTTTTCAAAATGTCAACTAAGCGTCTGCAGATATTCTACTCGAAGTGGAACTCTTTTTTAGTTTTGAGCTTTCTTAAAAATCTGTTTTTATTAGTTCTACAGAAGGGAAACTGTTAAAATAAAGTTTAGAGATAAAAAATAGAAGTGTGTGATGTATTCTAAAATTTTATGTTTGTTTGCGAAAAATAGCTCCGGGAAAACATAAGTTAACGAAAAAAGCTTAAAATGATAAATGTTTTATTGACTCTTACATTTTTAGATTCTGTAGTAATTTCAAGAGATGCATTTGCCCGTAAAACTGGTTCCTGAAAATGTTTGACGAAAAAGTAGGGGCTGATTATAGAAATATTAATAATGTCGTTATAATTCTGGGAGAAAAGTGGCAAATGTACTATGAGAAGATAATGACACCAATTAATATTTCAAAAACGTTGATATATATATTTTGCATCAACGCAATAATTTACAAAATCACCATATTTGTGCCAGTTGGATTCCTCATCTGTTTACTACAAGCAAGAAAAATGTAAGTAAGATTTCAACTTTGCTGTGAATGAAAACAAATGACCTGCAATATAACCATATAACCCAAATTTCCAAAAATATTTGATAACAGTAGCTTAAAACTGGAAGCAGTATTTTCACATCCTTCCTAAATTAACAAGTGTCTGAATACAAACTGATTCTAAAAATTTTATTAAATTCCAATTTTATTAATTTCTAATTTAACAATCAACTTTTATTGTTTTTGTTACTTTGGACATTTGGACAAACCAAGCTCACTATGCGAATTTAAGTCAATAGGGAGGGTCTTTCATTTAACCAGAGCACCACGAACGTGAAAGTACGACTTTGCTCTTCAAATCCTCCGATAGATGGCCCCACCAGAGGATTCACTCCCTCAATTTTAGCATTGATCTGAAGGGGTAAGAAATTTTTTTTCAGTCCATTGCAAACATTATAACTGCTCATTGACGGAACAAAGGACTTTCGATTCCACAGATTTAAGGATAACGTATACCGCATGTACTCGGTGAGTCTTTGGCGTCATTAAGAATCGAACCCCTCCACTCCATAAGGAAGGTCCATGCCCTAACCACTAGGCTATCATCAAAGTTTATTAAATAAGATAAACCGAATCTATTTTAAGAGTTCTATTAATTGTTTTCTTTGATCTTACAAGAATAGTTTATCGATGTGATGAATTTGCAAAAATTATTGTGAAAGGTAAACATTCTATTTAAGTATTAAGTTTTTACATAACAAAGTTTATATTAAGCGAGATGAACTGATAGAAATTTAAACTTTAGATATGATACTGCTCATTCACATATAACTATTTCTGTTCTGGAGTACCTTGGTGAAAGCAATATAAAAATCCTATGATATATTATCTTTAACTGTCTGAATCTCATACCACGAGATATCAAGCGTTTTTCGATAATATAAACGACACAGAAAGAGCTGAAGAAGAAGCTTATATTTTTATATGAGTTCAATAACAATTTCTTTCAGCAAGTATATTTTAAAAGAAATGGAAATGAAATCAATAAAATTCTGTTACAATAAACATGTAATAATTAAAGTCATATAAAAGTGTATGTGTTATCAGAAGGCTGCACCATAAGAGTAGATTTCATTTTTACATACCAAGGTTTCTTTTTCCCTTGGGATAAAGGGTTGGCCTAACATAATATAAAAACACGTTTTCATTGTATTTTTTGTGTGACCAGTTACGGTTAAGAGGGAAGATTGTAGACCAATCAAACATAGGATGCTCATCCTAATCTAAAATGAACCAATGAAAAGATGTAGAAGGTGACTAAAAGTCAAATAAAAGACAAGATCTGAAACATCTTGAAAGAGGAGAAAAGTGAAGAGACAAAAGACGGAAGCAGAGGAAAAGAGAGAAATTCTAGTCATCGATTGGTGAAACAGAGAACGCCTTTCCTCAAGAACTGCCTGAAATCTAAGAGAGTGTTGACATCTAGAAGCCCTGTATCGACATACCAGAATAGAACCATAAGACGGCTGACAACCAGGTGGCTCAGAAAAAAGCAAATAGGCATGAGGGGTTTTGTTATCTATAAGGGTGAATCTATTAATCTCATACTCATTACCCAGACCCATTGTTGTTCTGTAAATATGGAAATCCTACAAAATTAAATAATAATCAATAATGCTATTGTGAGATTACAGTGTATAATTTATTATGTTAAATTGCTTAATAAAACTATGTGTTGTATATTTAATTTAGTTATTTTGAATTACAGTCTCTGATCTTCAACCTATGCTCTATAAACCTGGATCAACAAGTTTCTCTTCCCCTTGAACTTAATTAAGCACCACAACAATTGATGTAGTTAGAGCAGCTCTCAGATAGAAATGTATTATAGATTATATTTTTATAATATACTGATAGTATTGTGTATTTTTTTAAAAAGTTGTGTTACACTGGATTCCAGGGCACTGCGGTGTTGCTGGTAATGAGTTAGCCGACCACCTTGTTAATCAGGGTACTTCTATCCAACAAACATCAAGAAATGAAACCCCTCCTCAATAACACCAAACTGCTCATTAAGATAAAGATAAAGAACATTGCCTTAAACCAATCCTCAGAGAGAAGACCTGGAGGAATAATCTTTAATTCATCCCTAAGTGGCCTAGACGCCGGGCTGTTGGAGAGTTTTGTTTGGCAAACCGGGCATGACTGCCGTTTTTAACACCTATGTGGAACGAACATAGTTCATAGCATAGCTCAAGAAACTTTCTGCAGTCCCTGCGATCTTCTGGAAGAGATGGATGTATACCACCTTCGTCACTGTCCAGCATTATCCAAACCTTCCTTGTACGATCGCTACTGGCGTGCTGGAGACATCCTCAGTGCTTTTTAAACTTTTCTGTGTTCACTTGACTACTCATATTTCTATATTTTTGGGGCAGTGGTCTTTGTAAAGGCAGCCATTGGCAATAATAAAAAATAATACTAGTGTGTTTATAGCAGTTCTCTGATGAAGTACACCACGATGATACCATACAACACTGATGAGATGGATGTATACCACCTTCGTCACTGTCTAGCATTATCCAAACCTTCCTTGTGCGATCGCTACTGGTGTGCAGGAGACATCCTCAGAGCTTTATAAACTTTTCTGTGTTCACTTGTCTACTCATCTTTCTGTATTTTTGGCGCTGTGATCTTTGTAAATCTTTGTAAAGGCAGCCATTGGCAATAATAAAAAAATAAAACTAATGTATTTATAGCAATTCTACTCAACAATATTCCTTGAAGTAATTTCCAGAGAACATTTTCTTCACTGTTTTGAATTTTTTTTAAAGCGTAGGACCATTGAATATCTATAAGAGAAGGCGTTTTACAAACTGGTGATTATTTTTTCTGTAAATAAATCTATGAATATTTTATTATTTTATTCTCAGCCTTCTCATAAAATACCTTTATAGTATTTGTTCATCATGCATTTTCGTGTCATATTTATGCAATTAATAAGTTTAGTCTAATGTTATGTCTGCATTTACATTTAACTTCTAATTTTAGTTAAAAGTTTTTAATATTTCCTACTTTTACATAATTTTCTTATGATTTCATCCTTGAATCGTTCAAATATTTTAGAAGTGTTAAAAAGATTCATTTTTTTAAAAATTATCGAGTTTAATCTTTAAAAATGTTTTATATATTTTAAAAGTTTGATGTAAATTAGATCCACTTAAATAGTTAAATTAAAGGTATTTATAAATTATATGAAAAACATAAATATAATATAAACTTTTATTTCATTCTTTTCTCAAAGTATTTACAGAAAAAAACCTAAAGTTATATTATGGAATTAGATAACACATGTCTAAAGAGATTCAGAAATTAAATATATATATATATATATATATATATACATATATATATATATATATATATATATATATATATATATATATATATATATATATATATATATATATATATATATATATATATATATATATATATATATATATATATATATATATATATATATATATATATATATATATATATATATATATATATATATATATATATATATATATATATATATTTCATAAAAAGCACTGCAATAATTATCATATTAGGCATATTATGATCGACAGAAAAAACTTTGAATATGTTTCCAGTAGAGAAATTTTCATATTGGGTAACTTATCAACCTCTACAAATAAATCCTATTTAAAGGAGAACACAATGAAATATTTGTGTTTAAATGTTTTGATAAAATTAGATAATATTATTTGATGTTTTGATAATTTTAGGCGAAAATATTAGATTTTATTATATTTTAGGTTTACCTATATTGATTAGGGGAGAGTTTTACAGTATTACAATTGTATTTTGAAATTACTCTTTGTTTACCCAAATGAATGACAGTTACTGCAAGTAAAATTAATTGTAGAGTGTTTTCTGTATGTTAAATATTTATACTACGCATGATATAACGTACGATACGCAAGCATAATTAGAACGAAATATACACTTGTATTAAATTTATGTATTGATCTAATGGAGCATTATTTTCAAATAAGTTCAAATTACAGTATTTATTGTGTATATCAAGCAAATTTCTATCCTTTTGTATTAGAGTTGTAATGAAATTTGTAAATTGATATTGAATTTTTGGACACAAATGAAAATTACTCATTTTGTATTGTAAAGATACATATTTGGAAAGAAAATCCTTGCAAACACCTTACATGAGTAGAAAATCTAAAATAAATATATTTTGTTATAATTATTAAAAACAAAGCTTTGTGATATCAATAACAACAAAATAGCTCTTGCTCCCTGCTTTTATTGTAACATAAAGAATGTAATGTTTTTTTTTGGTTTTTGTGAAATCATGTCAATCATTAATTAAAATCATTCTTAAGTTTTCACTTTGAAACACTATATTATAAATTAATTTGAGTCCATTATTAATTAAAATTTGTTTTTCGTTTCTATTTCTCCTCTATTTCATTTCTCAGAGCAGTAGAAAATAAAAAATATTCTTTTATAAAAAGTATTTTTTTTGAAATTTAAAATATTTAAATCCTATTTCTAAAAGTCTTTGAAGCTGCGAGATTTTTAGAATGCCAAAAGGTGAAATATTTTAAAAATCGTTTTCCAACTCAATTTATATGAATATGTGATGCGAATGTTGAACGGTTTATACACTAAATGCAAAACAAAGTGGCATTCAAATTTTAAATTTCAAAGAATATTTATGTCGGAAAGCAAATATATACAATTTTTTCAACAAATAGTATTTTTTACATCAAGAGGGAAACGTTTCTCATTTGCTTTTATAGTCACACTTAATTCTTTTAATTATCTTTAAATTGTGTGTAATAACTAAAATCAATAATTTTAAATAAAAAAAACTTTCACAAAAAACTAAGAGTAGTAAATTGAATTCATTATAATATATTCATGAAAATCAATACATCTTATTATAAAATTTAAGAATTTCTTTACAGAAGTATGTTTCTTTATTTGTGCTGTCCACTCACCAAATGTTCAATGATCTTGTTGTTGTTCTTGTTGTGCCAGCTAGGCTGGCAAATTGGGGTGCGCTGCTCCACTTTTCCAAGTGAACCGTATTTGGTGTGGAGTCCGACTTCTTCAGTACACACACATACCATAGGGGGACCCGTTTATAGGATAGGCAACCATTCACACCTCATTCACACACAAGGAAAGAACAAAGATAGGATAGAGAGAGAGAAAGTACATCCATGCCTGAACCGGGATTCGAACCCAAGACATTCCTATCCGTAGTCAGGCACGTTGACCACTTGACAAGTTGGTCGGCGAATGATTATTAATTCTACTATTAAGCTATTTTTTTGCTTTTGATGCATTGAAGACTTTTACATCGTTTTGATTTTTTCTGTACTGGCAACAGTTATTCATTTACTATAATAGTTAATGTTCAGAAGTTTTTCTTATATTGTTCTCTAACAATATTTCTATATATTAATAAAACGCTAAATTAATTTTATGTAATCATACAAACATTTACAAAATGTGACTTTTCTATAAGTGTTTTTATTATTTATTTAATTGTACTCATGTACTATTTATCTAATATATAAATATCAATTATAACTCTTATAATGTATTCGTATTGCTTTAATAGAATATATAGAATGTTTACTTCAAGGCATTTAAGATTATAGACACCAACTTATGTTTGCGTAATTTCATCACTGAAGAAACAGTGAAGAATTTTATTAAAAATACACATAAATGAAGAGTGTGAGTTAAACATAACAAAAATAGTAAACATAGAATATTCTAAATCAAACAAAAGATTTCAATTTTCTAATGCCAATGTAAAAAGTTTTATAATATGCAAGTTGATCAGTGTAATCCTTTGTTTGATATAAAATATATTAAATAAGAGAATTCACATGATAATACGAAATAGGGAAAAATCTGTATCTTAGATTACTAAAAATCGTATATTGAATATTAAACTAAATGTGAACAGAGAAAAGTTACTAACAATGAATATATATAGTAAAAAAATGACAAAAATGTATAATTGTCTGGAAACAGTGAACACTAGTTGAGTTGCTGAATTTGTTTTCTGATAAAGATAAGATGAATGATGCGCTCTTAGAACAATATGCATAATCAGCAAAGAAAACTACATTATTGTGCTACTCAAAGATATGGAAAAGTACAACTGAATATTTAGATTATTCTAGTATTATCATCGATTATTTTGTAACATCTAAAATCAGTTAATAATTCACGAGACTTTTTCAATTCATCAAAACTTTTATTGAAATCAGAGTATTATTTAAAGTAAACCATACGATTGCATTTATTTGCTACTGATTTCATTGGTATTTTATAAGTAGAAACGTGACTGTTTCATTAAAATTTCCATTACCTTTTTAGAAACTGATAATTTAAAGCATTGTATATTATTATTAAGAGCAATCATTTATTATTCATGACTAAAACTTTGAAAAATGTTTTCCTAGTAATCAATGCTATTGTTGTTAAAAATGTTTAAGATTCTTTTCTAATTTAAATTTAGGGCAACTACCATGGCTACCTGGATTGTCCCCCCTGTGCATCCGTGGTACTAGGTGAAGTGTCCTGGTGGCTCCTTGGCTCGGGGCTGCAGTATACCCGATCAAACTGCATTTGTTCGTTTTCTTAGCAGCCATCTGATTTCCATGACTTTCGTAGGTGGTAATAAACATTTCGAGACCTGCACTAAGTGTTCTTCGGCGCAGGCCTCTCCAGAAAACATTTTATTTTGTTTAGGGCTTAGCAACCACAACCTGATTCGGGATCCCCTTCTCGTGCTTGACTTTTTTAGGGTGAATGGACTCATGGTCCTGATCTACCTTTGCTGATTACGGGGATTTGAACCAACAACATGAAGATTCTATAATCATATTAAAAGTAAGACTGATATTTTAATCAAAATAAAGGTATTGGCTTATATTAAATGCTAAATGCATCAGGTTTATCTTACAAAATGTTGCCACATAACATTTGGTACATTTGATATTTCCTAAAAAAATTATCATAAATAATCAGGAACTTAACTCTTCATTCTATGGTAAAGGTGCCGGTGAAATTAAGTCCTTGATGCTTATGCCATAAATCGCTCCGAAATTCCTATTAAAAACTAGTCTTATAAAATTATTTAGGTAAGTGTTATTTGCAAATTAAATAAATTGATGTCGTAAATATTCATGATTGTTCATTTTTTATTTGTCAGACAGAGAAAACAATTTCTTTTAAATGTAAACTTTCACAAATAAAAATCATAAAGAAATACTTGAATATGAAATGACTATTTTACTGCATCCACGACTCAAGAGATAAAAGTTAAATATAAAATACAACACAACGTTTTAAAAATGTTTGCCTATATAAAATTTTGCTGGGTTATTTAAACAACTTGAAAAATGTTCTGTTGATGAGTTTAAAATAAATTGAAATAATAAAATTATTGAGCGAGAAATTTTTACGACCTTATCATAAATAAGTAAAATATCTACAATAAATATATAATAAATAAACACACACACACACACACAAACACACACACACACACAAACAAACACACACACACAAACACACACACACACACACACAGATATAATAACTATATATATTCTCATGGACTTTGTCTAGTAGTCCCTAGAGATAGAGGATATGACAACACTATATATCAGGGGTAAGCAACGCGGCACCCGCGGGTGCCATGGCGTTCCCGATCAATTTTTACTGCGCCCTCGCTGCACTAATGTAAATTATAGATATGTCGATAAATAAAGAAAACAATTAAAGTTGAATCTGAACATAACTATTTAATTAATAACAATTATTAAGTACAATTAGTTTAAGTGAGACATATTATCGCATATAAAGGAAATTATAAAATTAATGAGTTTCTATGAATGTTCACACAAATGCAGCAGCGAGCGTTCTGTTGCTAGTGTTCAGTTCCACAGGTGATATTAAACTGCCTGATTAGCGTCTCTTGCCTAATCACTCAGGTCCGGTAAGAAAGCTTATTCCTACGCCACGTTTCTTTTATCTCTTGTATCCATCCGCGTTGTTTCACTTTTTTGGCGTTTGTTGACGTTTTTCAGCGGGACCACTACATAAATGAATGATAGCCAGAGCGATTTACTTACTGTTGTCAAACGGCGGTATACAGCAAGTAGTCAGATGAGTTAAGGATTGTGCATAGATTAGCAGTTTGCTAACCTTGAGCGTGTCTAATAACACGCACGTTATTTTTGTTAGTGTGTGATCGTATTTCGAATAGACTGCGCATTTAAAATTACCAAGTAATCCGAAATAATTCTTTTCTTTCAAAACCCTTCATGGATAAATATAAAAGAAAAATGAACACATTATTTTAACGATGAATGGGAACATCTATATTGTTTCGTTAATTACAAAGGAAAGTGTAATTGTTTGTTGTGTAATAATAGTGTTACGATTCCCAAGAAAAGTAATAAACGACATTTTAAAACCATGGATGAATTGACAGACGTGACAAATATATCACAATTAGCAATTTGCGTGAAGATGGTGTTTGCTGATTTTACAACAAAAGAAGAATTCCTTAAATTTCTACCATAAAAGGGAAGCACCAGAGGAGAAGATAACTTTTCTACTTTTAAAAAGTATATAACAGATGTAAAATTACCTGTACAAAGGTTATCGTCAATTTCAACAGATGGCGCACCAGCGATGACTGGTATAAAAAAGGATTTATTGCCTTACGTAGACAGGATTCCTTATCATAAACAATCGGTTTTCAACACATATTTAAGATTGTAACAAAAAATATTAATTCCATAAGATTGAGAGCTATGTGCTACACAGATTATTTAAATTACTTTTAGAAGATTCAGTTCACAGATCTTCTTTTAGATACTGAAGTGAGGTTGCTGAGCAGAGGTAAAATACTTAAGCGGTTTATCATGCTTTTGTCACAAACAAAGGAATTTATTGAATCAAGATGCGAATTTTACGAGCAATTAGAAAATAAGAATTGACTAATCGACCTCGGATTTCTGACAGATATAGTGGCAAAGTTGAATGAATTAAATTAAAAAATACAAGGGAAAAATCAGCATATCGCTGACATGATTAGTGCCGTAAATGCATTCAAATGCAGGTTAGTGTTGTTGAAATCCCATCTATTGCAAAAAGCTTTATCACATTTCCCAAATATAAAAATACTGTTGAGAGTTTAAACTTGAATAATGAAAATTTACTGCTACATCATATTTAGAAATTATAGGTAAGCTAATAGAAGAGTTTTTTTTTTTCTACATTTGAAGATTTTGCAGCATTAGAACCCGTTCTAAGATTTTTCATAAATCTATTCAATGTTACTAAAGAGGATGTCCTTGAAATAATTTCAGTGTATTTCAGCTTCATAATATAGAAGACCTGGAATTAGAAATAATAAACTAGCAAAGTGATATTATTTTAAAAGCGCATAGTAATGATAAAATGTTTTGGAACTCAGTCAAAGAAAATAAGTATCCTATTTTAAGGAAATGTGCGCTAGAATTTATTCATATTGTGCTACAACATAAAATTGCGAGTCTTTATTCTCAAATATGAAATATTTGAAATCAAAATACCGAACAAAGTTTAATGACTCACATTTAGATAATTGTTTAAGGACCGAGAACTCAAAATATATCCCTAATTATAAGAAATTAGCTGAAAATATGGATACCCAATTTTTACACTAAATTATATGTATCATTATGTATGACACCAACAAAATAAAGTTATAAAAAATCTGTTTTTTAATGTCTATTTAAATCTGTTGATTATCAGTAAAATATGCGCCCTCGGTGATTTTCAAATTTAGTATTGCGCCCTTAAAGACAAACATGTTGTGGACCCCTGGTATATATATTGCTATAAAAGTTATAGGTACCATACCATGTATTACTTTATAATATATAAAATAAGTAAGTACTAAGTGTTACTTATTTGCAGTGAAATACATTGTTGTTCATTTTAGCAAATCATTTAGCATTTTTTAATAAATGTTTTTATCTTCCATAAAAAACACAAAATATGGGCTAGCATTTGATAAATTTAAAAGAATATTAAGCATATTAAATAGAAAAGAAATATTGACAAAGCACAATTTAAAGGAAACTTTTATTAAAATGATTAAAAGGCTTAAATAGCAATTTTGTCATTGTAAAACTACCATAAAGATTTCACAAATGAATATAATCATTACTCTTCAATTAAGTATATAACACGAAAACATTACTTTGCGTCAAATAGGGTAAGAGTTTCGATGTAATTGAATTAAGTACTTCATCAAACACTCTACTGTGAAGGCAGTCTCCCGAAGAAGATAAACACATTAATGACTTTCAGGGATCTTATGGATCATAGCACGCTTTTTGTAAATACGTTAAAAGTGGAATGGAAAAAATATTGACATCAAGGATGACAGCGATAAGAGTATTTGTTGAAACTGCATCGCTTTCCTTGAGTAGCTTGGCTCACCTTTTGAAGTATTTATTTGTGCTGAATATTTATGAGAATAATAAATAATAAAAACAAAACTATCGCTTATAGGAAATGTGTATTTATTGTACATGACTCAAATACTAGAATAAGTTATGTTGTTTGTTCTATTTCTTAAGTTCTTTTCTGTTGGATATTTCTAACAATATTACATTTGAAAACAATGTCATAATTTTATATCATATTTGTTTCACCGGAAAATAATAGAAAGCAATAAAAAGAAGCAATACATTACTTAAATAAAGATAAAAAATACTCTCTAGGCATTGTGTATTAAATCTGTTGGATGTATTTATAGAAAGATCAATATGCATCTTATACATACATACATACATACATACATACATACATATATATATATATATATATATATATATATATATATATATATATATATATATATATATATATATATATATATTAAAAGTTGTATGTAATGATATTTATTGAAAAACTTAGTACAGTAGCGAGTAGCTTTTATTAGAAAAAAAATATATCTTAATAAAAAAAATATGAATTTAAAAGATATTTCTCTATAAATTTTAAACACGTACTTTTATTAGAGTAAACATATTTTTCAAATATGTTTTTTAGTGTAAAAAATTTTGTAATAAAGAAAGAAAAGATTTAATTGTTATAACATGTTTATTAATGTATTTATGAGTTAGAAATCTGGCAGTATATCAAATATAAACATTTACATAATTGTGATCTTTAAATGCAAAATAATCAGTTTTCTTTCTGCATTAAAATTTAAGACATTAAGGCCAAAACTACTATTTATAATCAATAATTTCTAAATAAGTATTTATACTAATTCTGAAATATTGTACACTAATTAAAAAATGGGATCTATTATCTTACTTTTATTAGAACACATTTAAGGAAATTTAAATGTAAATTAATCTGTGTAATCTAAATCTGTAAAAATATGTATGTGACAGTGATCATGAATTCCTTAATTAGAAAATACGGAAATTATAAAGTTAAAAGTGGTCTGGATTATTTGTCTTCTAATAATTATACTTTTTCCCGTGAGAACTAATAAACTTGCAAAGTGATTTTATTTTAAAAGCGCATAGTAATGATAAAATGTTTTGGAACTTAGTCGATGAAAATAAATATCCTATTTTAAGGAAATGTGCGCTAAAAATTTATATATATATATATATATATATATATATATATAAATAAATTTTATGTGCAACAACATACAATTGCGAGTCTTTGTTCTCAAATATGAAATATTTGAAATCAAAATACTGAACAAAGCTTAATGATTCACATTTAGATAATTGTTTAAGGACCGGGAACTCTAAATATATCCCTAATTATAAGAAAAAAATTAGCTGAAAATATGGAAATATTATATAAATAATAGAATAAAAAATTGTTTTAACGAGAGTTGTAGCTGTCTCTATTTATTTAATGAAATCCTTTAACATAATTCAAATTATTTCATTATTTAAAAATTGTATTATAGCTTTAAGTATGCTATAGTTTCAGGAGAAACTCACAATCATTTACTCTTTAAGTTCACATGGAAATCAGTACAACACATTCTTATAAGCATCTTAAATTTCTTAAATGCCCTGAAAAAGCTGTTTATTATTACAAGTTGTAATCTTCAGTATCCAAGATATTCTGAAAAGGATTGAGATCTGGGCAAATTTAGGAAGCTAATGTATTGTATGAACAGCTTCACCTTTCAAGATAATAGTTAGTCATTTGTCATACAATATAACGTCCTGTTGTTACATGTAAAAACGAAATCAAAAACAGTTGAAACATTGAAAATTGCAATTATAAAATTCGGTAGCAACACAATTACACTCGTCACATTTCGTGCTAAGGAAATGGATCTCCGTTATGTAACTACTACATGAATAAAATTACAAATTTCTCTTAACATAATATTTAAATTCTTGTATTATTTATGACACGTGTAAGTAACTGAATTAATATATTAGAAGATTATCAAAATTCTGCTGTTTCACTGAATAGTGGTTCATGAGGGAAGATAATAGACTTAATCAATTTAGTTGAATTCTATACTATCGTGAACTTATTTCTCTATTTACAGAAGAGAACAGGACTAAAAAAGCTGTAACCGTAAGCAGTTCACTTGCATGAGCCTTTTGGATGATGTTTCTAATTCGCAGTTCTATTGCTCCATAATAATCAGAAGAAAGTGGTTAGCGTGTCGAACTTCCTTCCGAAAGAGCTGCGTTTGATTTCCAATACCGCCAAAGACTCATGCGACTACATGCGCTATATGTGCTCATTAAATTTGTGCAATCAAATGTCCTGTGGTTGGTGGTTGAGAAGTAACCATGGGTGTAATGGTAAGGAGAAAAACTCTCAGATCAAAATCAAGGGAGGGATACTCCGGTAGTGCCATCTATCGGATGAGCTTTATAGCAACATTCATACTTTCACCTTGAGTTGTGCTCTGATTAAAGGAACGACACACACTTCTGACTAAATTTAGCATAACCTTGTAAGCTTGGCTTGTCCAAATGTCATAAGTAGCAACAACAGAGAGATCAAAAGTTGCGTCATGTTTTATGCATTTTATTGTATTTATGAAATTGATATTTTTATGACATTTGTCTTTTGGACAAGTTTGTCCAATTTTTATTGTTAAATTTGGCATCATAAAATGCTTTTCATAGACATTGGACATTTTACTCCAAGAGTTTAAATTCTTAAATGAATTTGTAGTTGAGATTTTTCTGTTTATCATTAGATTTTCCGTTTCAGTGTATATAATATCTAAATTTATAGTGGTTACTCATTTTTAATATCTGAATTCAATTGATAGCTACTGAAATTTCAAATTATTTGGTTAAATGTGTAAAGAAAAAATATAGAGTTTTGCATATTCGGCATATATACAAATAAGTGAGTATAAAAAAATATATTTGCTAAATATATTATTTGGTATACTCGTCTTTTGTATCTTTTATATAGCTCCAGATCTAAAAAAATTGTACTTACGTTTATACTCCAAATTTCAGCTTCAGTTGAATTTACACACAGTTTTCTCATCAGATAATGAACTTCAATCTTTTTTCCACTTTGCAGTATATTCGCTCTCCTTTACACATAGATTCACCCATATATGTTACAAGAGTCATGCACGTCTCTGATGGTCACATTTTTATTTCACTAGTTTTACAATTATAATTTATTTAGTATACATATATGCGTAACTTCATTGCCACATTTATATTTATGTTTATTTATTGTTATTAAAATTTAAAAAAATTAAACTCTTGCAACAATAAATATTAGTACATTTATTTATATTATATTTTACGCAATGCATCTGGTTGGTTGGTGTCATGTGTAGAAAGTCAAACGGATCCATGTCTGGTAATGAAGACTTTAGTTAACTTCAACGTATTCTCTGTGTAGAAATCGACATAAATTGGGTACAGTCCAATGTTCTGAAGAGATGCTAATTTTGCTGGACATTTTAAAATATAGCCTAGAAACAGTACCTCGACTAGGCAATTTCTACATTTTACATATGTCCTTGTATTATCTACATTTATTTTTAATACCATATAAGTGGCCTGTTCTAAATATTCTTATTGTCTTAAAAATATAAATAAGTTTATAGCCAATAATGTACTAAACCAACATGAGGAAAACACATGCTTAGAGAAGTAATTTCCGTTTCTGATACATGTTGTGATGTGTCTGAAGGAAGTGAGTAATGCACTTGGGTGCAAAATGTGTCATCAAAAATTTCAGACCTTTTGTGTCCATTTTAGTAAAAGTGATGAAATAGATATTTTGTGCAATATTTGTTTCCATACTGAAAATATTTTTGAAAGTAAAATAAAAATCTAAAGGTAATCTCAAAATGGAAATGAATTAGGAAAATATTTTCCACTGCTTCTTTGAAAGCTTCTGTATGTGTTCCTATTCCTTTTGTCAACAAGAGGGTAGGTGATTCGATCACTAGAGTGGAAACTGTAATGTGCGTGACAGAGGATGGTTTCTGATGGCTTCTGTTGACTTGAAACTTCAGAAGGAGTTTTAAAACAAATGCTAGCGAACTACAATTCCACTTTACTAAGAACTTGCTTTGAATTGAAGATATTCGTGACCACGATTTCCTGTTAGTTGCAATTGCTCAATCCCATGACAGCGGCTAAGGATTTGTCAAATGTATGTGTAAGAGACAGTGCCAAAAAATGAAATGCATCTCAAAATATTATTCAAGCTTGCCATGTAGCAACAAGTAGGTTAGTTACTAATTTTTTATATGAAATTTTTATTTCCCTTAATAAGAAAGGCAGAAATTATGTTTTGTTAAATTTTAACTTTTCCTTACAAGCTTTGAAAAAAAATTTAATGGCACTCTCATTTAAATTAAATAAAAATGTTATTTTTTCAGAATAAACTTTTTTATTTTTGAGAGAATCACATCATTTAAAAACTTACTTCATCAGGACATTTTTTTCATATTTTGCTTAAATAGCATTTGTCATTGTATTAAATTCCAGTAAAAACACACACACACACACTACTTTAAACATAATTATCATTTTAGTCCTTAACATTGAAATATTTATATTTGAAAGCATTCTATTAATATAATGTTTATATTAAGCAGCTAGAATGCTCATCAACTATTGTAATATTTTCGTAATGATTAGTTATACAGTGAGGCTAATAAGTAAAACAAGATTCTATACTTCATCTAAATATAAATTCTACTATTAATTTTGCGTTTTCATACATTTTGGTTAGTTTGAAAGGGTTATAATTGATGTTTCATAACTTCGATTACTTTATTTTAATTACATTAAATACTATTTTTTTTGACAGAAAAACATTTAAATTTTGTAAAGCAATAAAGAATATTCTTATTTAATATTGGACACTTTATTAACTGCTTAGAAGAAAATTTTTTTTTGTGTTTCTGTGCATTTTATTCCCAAAAGGTGAATTTTCATTTTATAGAAAATATGTACCCAATAATTTCATAAAAAATTCGTTTTATTTTTATCTGTTTTATTTATTTAAAATTTTTATTTGTGACTACAACGAATGCAATTTTAAAAGTAATTATGTATAAATAAAAGTATATATAACTAAAAAATTTTACAATATATTCGTGGTGTCATTCATCACATTTTTAGATTATCGAAATAAAATAATATAATTACTTCATATTATCATTGAAGAATACTGAAAAAATTCTTTTACTATGAATTCAAATAGTAACATTTAATGTAACATTGCAAGCAATGTATTAAAATGCCGTGCATTATGAATATTTAGCTAATGTATTTCAATATGTGTGTGCAGCATTGATTAATCAGGAATATTTAGGGATTTGCATGTTTAACGTAAAAGAGAAATTCATGTTATATTGTTTTACATCTCATTATAACTAGACATCAATCATAATAAATTATTTCAGTTCAAACGTAATGGCATATATATGCATATTTATTCTTAATTTTGTATAATAGTCATGATATGAAGAGTTAAAACAGGAGAAATCCACCCACATTTCTCTGAACTTCTATTTTCCATTAAATGAATGTCACAATTTTAAATTAGATAAATCAACCACTGATACGTCATCAAATAATTAAGTTTTTATTTAAAATTACTTTCCTATTATCACTTGAATATATTATTTCTGCCAAATAAAAAACGAACTAAAAAAGAAACTAAACTTAATGTTAATTCCATACTAAGTCAAGTTTTTTTAATATTTTATGGAAAAACAAAGCCATTTTAAAAAAAAGAAATATAGTTTTTCAATAAGTAATTTAATTTCATTCAAGTTTATGTTTAAGAGATTACGCATTGTTTTTTAACATTTATAATCAAAACAATAATATTTGTTGATTTTACTTTGATTATTTTGTTTAAGAATGGAAAAATGGGAGAAAAAAAGCATAAATGGAAGAAGGAATACTATATTTTGGTACCTCCGGGATAGTAAAAGTGAAACAGAGTAGTAATAGTAAAAGTAGAACAATGTGGTAAATAATATACTACAATTAATTTTGCAAAACATCACACCAAAATATTAAGCATTTTATTTTAAAGTTAGTTTTCTCAATGATCTTTGTTTTTTTCGCCAATTTTTGGCAATTTTAAAGCTTCGGAGAATTGTGAAATAACATATTCCACAGCAGAACATATCGAACAGCAGTTGAAATTATTTTTAGAATAATATTAAGAACATAGTTTCAATCAGCTAAAGATTTATGTATTTCAATAGAATAAAATTAATTTACTGCTATTTTAAGCAATTACATTCTGATTCTTATGCTAGCAATAATCTAGTTAGCTATTGTGCTCATAATAAAGTTATTAATAACTTTATTTGTCCTTTTAAAAGGCCAAACGAAAATTTATTTCTTTTTCAACTGTAATTTATATTTAGTTATGATCATTTGTATTGTAATTGATATTCAGTTAAATTATATTTAAAAAAATGAGAAACATTTCAATGAAAACTCGCAATACTTTATAATATGATAAGAATATTTTGCATTTTTATTTAAGTAGCATACAAAATGTAGCAAGTCACAGAAAACACAGTGATTTTTACAGTAAATTAAAATTATTTAAAGTTGTTAGTTAAACAAGTCTTGCAAAAATTGTAATACCATATATATATATATATTATTTAAATAAAAAGCTCCCAAAAAATAATATTTTGAAGAAAAAATATACATTGCATTACTGTTTAAAATGCATTAGACTTTAAAGTATTGATGATTGATTTTTATAGTTATTCCTATTATTATACTATGCACAATTTCAAGAAATAAATTTTTATTTTAAGTGATGAATAAATTCAATAAAGTAATAGATTATTCTTTTCAACATTTAAATTTAGCTTACAAGTAGTCATTTAATTAATTTAATACGATATTTAATTAGTCAATCTGAAGTATACAGTTTACTTAAAAATCATAAAATAAATTTATTCATCGGCTTAGTTACTTTTATAATAAGATATCACATGAAAAATTTTATTTCTAAATTGGACAGCGTTCAGCAATAAACATTTACTTTCACGAACTTATACCAGACAAATGTAGAAAGAAATTAAAGGAAGATGTAGAAAATTATAATGACTTATATTAGTTATATATATATATATATATATATATATATATATATATATATATATATATATATATATATATATATATATATATATATAATATACATGGATATAAACTATGTTGCTATTTTTAATAGTTATTTGAATTAGCTTAAGGACAAATAGAAAGTACAAATGATTTCCAATAAATGAACTGAATGTTATATCTTCAACTTCTATATTAAAGTTAAATTTATTTTGTAGTCTTCCAATTTATCATATATAAATGAGTTTAAATTTTATTGTTTTACTTCCATTATCCATCATTTTTGTTATTTCTTTTACTTAATAATTCAAAAATATGTAACTGTATTGAAATAATATGACCGATTTTTACTCTAATAATACCTTTGGTTATAATATAAATTTTACAGAAATGAATCCACTAGTAGTAAGGAATCCAATATTTATAGTAAAGTGTGGTTATTGGAATAAATTTTGAAGCATTACATAAATGATATTTATATTAATTGACAAGATCTAAGGATATTTCATAAAATAAATGTTTTTTAGATAATTGTACTTAATTTTTAAATGTTTCATGCAAAGAAATTTTAGGTTGCACAATTTTTAGAGAAAATCATAAATTTTTTAAAATAATGTACAACCTAAAATTTCTTTCATTTATTTACACACGAATTAAGTTGTTGAAAGAGAAACCAGGAATCCTTGCGCGACATATATTGAATATATCTACTTCCATAAGTTTGAGAATTGATGATAGAAATGTCACATTGTAAAATTTCCCAATAAAGACGATAAAAAATTATAAAAAGCATTCATTTTATCAAATGTTTTACTTTTGAATAAATGTTAACTTATATTCTAATTAATTCATTTCGAAATTGCTATTATATGAGATATTGTCACTGTATCTTTTTTTAATAATGATCATTAGAATTGCTTCTGTACTTCAATAATTTTCAAAAAATATTACCATAAATGATTGAATTTTTGAATTCATCTTTGATTTATAAAGAAAGTTTTTTTTTATTATTGTATGTATAATATATTAGTTATACTTTATTATTTTCAAATTTTACTCTGGATAATTCTTTTTACTAGTAATTAACTAGTTAATATAAATGCATGAATTATATTGTGTAAAATTTTTGTATTACATGTAAAATAATAAATTTTCGTTTCTGTAAATTCAGATTAAAATTTATAACTAAATGATAGGATAAAATTTAAATTAAAATTTATTTTTAAACTATCACTGTTAAATGTTAAATATTTTGAAAATTAATAAGCAATAAAATCACTTTTAAGTGATCATATCCAACCTTATGAGATTAATATTTTGCAAAACATTTTTATTGGTTATAATTGCGAAAGTTATTTTAAACATGAAATTTAAATGTCTTAAGATGTAATCAATTTAGTAAAAGGAATGAAAATTTTCAATTATAATTATGTACTTAATAACTATTATTAAGTTCTTAAACACTGATACTAATTTTCTAAAAAGTTTGAAAATCGGAAGGTGTCTTGCAATTTTTGAAATCATTAGTAAACTGATATCAAATACTTATTTAAGAGAAAATTAATTACCTTAAATTATTGAAGGCTCATTAGATTTGTATAATATTCTTTATTCTGTCATCTTCAGAAAATTTGCTTCGAAATTAACTTCAGGATTATTTTATTTCATTTATTTATGAATCATGTTTAATTAAATATTTTCGTTTCTTAATTGGAATTGAATTCATTTTGTAATAAATAAAACTTTTATTATTATGAATAATTTAACTGAGTATTTTCACTTATTTTAAACGACATTCCAAGTTTTTAAAATAATTAAATTTTTTCTTGTTTCTAGAACAAAAATAGCATTAAAACATTTAAAATTTAGCATTTAATTTAAATTTCTGAAAACTTGATAGAAATAAAATCAAAAAAAGTATTTATCGCTATCTATATAATATTTAGTTACATGGAAATTGAAATGCATATTATATGTTAAGAAATTACATATATATTCAGAATTTGCGTAAACATTACTTATAATACAATAATACAATTATGATACATGAATAAAAATATAAAAACTTGACCTATATATATATATATATATATATATATATATATATATATATATATATATATATATATATATATATATATATATATATATATATATATATATATATATATATATGTCAGCTCATACATAAAATATTTATTAATAAGATAACTTTCATAAATCAATTTTTAATAATTTATTTTATTTAAAAATTTTTTTTATTTGGGTTATAGTTTGCTTCATACCAGACTGTCCTTTTTGATAAATAATAGACTTTATTTTTTTGCCCGGACTTTCTTAACTTGCAACAAATATGCAGTGATTGATAGATAAATACATACTAAAAAATAATAATTTTTCAAATTCATTTTAGAAATTGGGTTTAAAATATTTTTTTTTCGAGAAGTTATTTGTAAATATAGTGTACAGAATTCTTTACAACTGTAAATTTAAAAAATATTTATCGTTAAAAAATTATTTTAAATTCTGAAATAGATTAAAATCTTTATACTAATTGATAACGATTCAAGAACTTGTAAACAAGCTTAAATATAGTTTAACCATAATAATTTATGAGTTTCATCAATAATTTATATCGTTTGTATACAACTCCTCTTGAATTACAAACATGTGGTACAGATTTATTTTTAAAATTGCCAATTTCTTTTGACTCTCTGTATAAAATGTTATTATTTGTTTGACTTTTATATTAAATGTCCAAAGAGATGAACTGTAATAAAATTTGATTTTGAACGTATTCATGAATCATATTAAATTAAAAATGAAGTTAAAAATGAGAAAAATTAATCATCTTTTGTAACTAAAAATAAAAAGATATATTAGGAAAAGCTAAAGAAATAGTATTTACTTGATTGATTTTGCAGAAATTTTAATGGGAGACAGTAAATGTTTTTGAAAGAAAAAATATTTCAAACTCAGAACAAAATATCCATTCTTAAATAAGGTTATTTTCTTAGGAGACTTTGAAATTATGTTACCACACCTTTTGAACTTAATGAATACTAAACTAATTCTTAAGGGCATTATATAGTTAAGGGTTTTTCATACAATTTGTAGTTTCATCCAATGAAATGGACTGATTAAGGTTTTCTGGTTAGTTAATACATAAATCATATTACTTAAATAATTACATTTATTCTCTTTATTATTATATTCCATCATTTTGTTCTAAATATAAATTGGGAGTAATATTATCGCCATATAAGGGAAAGGAAAACTTTTTTTTTATTTTATGTACTAAGAATGTGTATAATGCTTTTTTATTCTATGTACTATTTTTTATTTTATGTACTAAGAAAATAGTTTTTATAACCGCAGTAAGCATTTGCATCAAATGGTAAAGCTCTCCAAAAACTTATTTTAAAATCTAGAATACGATGAAAATAATTAAATTTATACTTTATTGTGTTATTTCTAAAAATTGCAGTTAAAATATGAAATTATTTTTATGCATAAATTATAAGCCTAGAATCTACAATAATAATTATTAAACCTATGCTATTTATATAAATGAATATATATATATATATATATATATATATATATATATATATATATATATATATATATATATATATATATATATATATATATATATATATTTTGACCTAGTTTAAACTTTCTTTTTATTTGTAAATATGAAAATGTAATTTGTTTAATGGACATATAAATAACCAATATAAAACACTAAAATAATCATGAAACTGTGGAAGAGTATCATAAGAAAAATGGTATTAAATTAGTATTTAAAACGTGTTTCATGACTTTTGAAGCGCTGTTTTCTGATTTTAAAAGAAGTTTCTAGAATAGTCTGTAGCTCAGTGTTTTTAATTTTCTGTTCTTGAATCAATATAGTTTAAAAGATGATCATAATGAGTAAGTTTTAACTGCAAAAGATTGGAAAATATCTTACCATGCTATATACAAATATTAAACTTTGTGAAGCGTATTAGTTGAATATTTTTAACAAGATTTAATTGGCAATAGTCAAAGAAAATATGTAACATAAACTTGGTGCTTAAACGATTTCCATGTGATTTTTTCAGTTTAAAATCCCTTTAAAGGACTTCATATTTCTTTGTTAACCAGGATTGCTTCTAGTCTCATTATTGGTAATAACGTGTTTCAAAAAAGAATTACTTTGTAAAAAAATGAATTGGGCAACAAGACCAAGTTTTTATGTTTAGAACAAGCCCAAAGCTCTTGTAACAATTTGAGATGCAATGAGTCTCAAACTTAACTGCTTTTTTTTATTAAAATTCCTCACGGAAACTAAACGAAATAAAAACTTATTCAGTAATAATTTGTATTATGGATAATAATCACTATGAGCCTATTCTCTGTATTCTTGCAGTATATTTGAAAGAATGATGTTAATTATTAATCGAAATGAATGGTATACCATAATACTGATCATCTTCAATGGAATTATCTAATGTACTTTATTTCTCATACCAAAAAATTTTGTTATTTATAATAAGTATCCTTAAAAGAATTTTACAAACTTTAAAATGCTTTTGATTCAGCCATTTTTTAAGAAAATAAATTTTATTGATTTTTTTTGCAAAATAACCCATTTCTATTTAGGACAAGTAATGGAAGATAAATTCTCTCTTTATGATATGATTTGTTTTAAGACTATATAATTAAGTGCTTTTCTTCTATTTTTAATTTTTATAAAAACTATAGAAATATGTGGCAAATGTTTTGAAAACTGAGTACATTATAGATCAAATCAAAATAACCATTTCGGAATTTTTTTTTTTCAAAACGGTACTTCACCTGATAAAGAATAATAATAGTTATTAAAGAAATGAGTGTATTTATGGGCAGTCCCAAACTTTTTTCCTATTAAAATATATAATAATATATATGCTATGTATATTCTTATTGAAATCTCCATTCACTATTATTCAAAATATAATATATAGAAAAAGCATTGAAATCTTGGTGCAAGACATTAAATAAATATCACTTTGGCATTTTTTTTCCTGGATTTAAGTGACATTTTCTCGACTAAAGGTGTACGCCGCATGTTTTATGAAATTTTTTGATATTTATTATAAGAATTGTAACATGTAAAATTTTTTCCTGTATTTCAGTCTATGTTAATAATAGATATAGAAAATTGGTATAAGTTTTATAAAAGATATTGAAAAGAAAGTTCATTAATGGACAAAAATTAAGCAATATTCTTAATATATTTTTACTTAATATTATCCTAACTTTTAAAATAAGGGTTTTATAAAATAATTTCAAAAGGAGAATTTGCCACATATATTTTAAGTATTTAATAGTTTAATGCTAAAAGAATAATAAGAGTCACATTAAATATTACCATGCTAATAATTATATACATTTAAATTTATTATAATTATGCAGTTTGAATAATAATATAAAGTTTTTTTTAAATTTAAATTGCTTAGGTATCATTTGTTAATTTGAATTTTACTGTATAAATTTAGAAATTTTGCATTTTACCCATTTTTTATCCGCAAATATATTTATCATAAACTCAATAATGAGGAACTTATTCATTTCTATATCCACCGATATTTTCGTACTATGAAAAGCATCTTAATTTTTAAAATATCAATGATTTTTTTAAGTTTAAATTATATATAAAAATATAAAGCATAAATTTTATTTTAATATATTGAATATCAAACTTTGAATTTTAAAATAACAAACCGAAATTCGGAATTTCAAATTAATGATGATAAAAGATGTGGTATTTCAAAAAAAATGATTTTACAATTCTTTATCATAATAAAATAGTATACTTTCATATTAAATGGAGTACAATAGATTTAAATAACCCTTTTTACAATCTATGTATCTTATAATAAGACATATTATCTAGGTTTATAAATGACTACAATGTAAATATGAGGATCACTCTATACATTGTTAGAATTCCCGCATCATATAGTTTCTTATTATTAATGAACTCTTTCGCAAGTTTTTATTCTTGCAATATCATCAGTAGAAAAAAAAATTAAAGAATTTCCATTGTAATAACAGTATTTAGTTTTTCAGACTAAGTGACACTTGTCATTGATGATATTGTTGACTAGGCATTATTTATCAAATATTTTTGTTTCCATTCCTTACTTAAAAACAGAGGAAATAAAAATCATTTATTTAATCTAGTTTTTACTTCTGAATTAAAATATAAAAAGCAAATTAGGTGTGGAACATAGTACCTGATTCACTTAGTGCAATACTTTTTTTTTCAAATATAAACTGAAAGTGAATATATATATATATATATATATATATATATATATATATATATATATATATATATATATATATTTTTATATATATATATATATATATATATATATATATATATATACAGAGAGAGAGAGAGAGAGAGAGAGAGAGAGAGAATATTAATAGTTTTTGATATTAAATAAAAAATGTATATAATTTATTTTTATTAAATTTATTCATTGATTTAATGTTTACTATTTTTTGCAACTTTAGAAATCTAAAATTTTTTCTAAAGATGGGTTTATTAAATTTGTCTACCTATATCGACATCAATAAGTTTTCAAAATTCTGTGAGCCCTCAGTACTTCAGAAAATGACATGATCAGGAATTTTATAAAAATGGAAATTTATCTTTTATAACCATATGGTATTGAATAAAATATGGTATTTTGAAGATTTCTATATGTATGTATGGGGGTAAATACATATAAATAAATATCTATACATATATCATATATATATTTATATTCACATATATTATCTATACTTCTTACAAACATTTAAATATAAGTAGAATTTCATTATATTTTAAAATTTTACATTGCATTTTTAATCGCATAAAATTTTTACGTTTGAATTACGTTACATATTTTTAATTATGAAAAAATTAAGTTGATTATGTATTATATACATAAGTATGCTACACAATTCATTCGCAATAAAATATTATATGAAAATCAGGAATTTGTAAAATTATGAGTAAACATCACGATATTGAGCTGTTATTCTATTCATTGTGTTCTCAATATATAAGACTTGAGAAAGTAAGTAGAAATATATAGAAATATGATGACTAAGTTCTCGAGCTTTTAGTATGAATCTCTATGTTAAGTTTTTCTATGTCACTTGATGGAGAATTTAATGTTAAAATTTTGCTTTGGAAAACAGAAATTTTGTCTTTATGGTAACTATGTTTTCCTACTTTTAAAATTTCCCTGAATTTTTAATTAATTATTATGCCTGGAATATTAAAAATATCTAATTAAATGGAATTTTGAGCTTTAAATACTGCATCGCTGGAAAATAATTGATTTTCTTGGATTAACCCAGTGCCATTTCCATTGCACATACTCTATTATTGGAAAATAGTAATTGGTTTAATATTAATCTAAAATTTGCATTAGTTTTGCATGATTAAATAAATCTTTAATATCTGATTCAATCTGTGATGTAGCAAATCATTAAATTTTCTTCAAATGTTTCTCGGTCAACCATGTTCTTGTTTTAGGGAATTTTACAATTTTAAAAAAAAAATCATTATTTTTAAGTACAGCAAATGATGACAAAAATACATTTTTGTAAATTCCTGAATATTTTTCCTTGGCCACGTGTTTTAAATATATGTCCATTTATAAAAGAGTTTCAAAAATTGCCATATACAGCAGCGTCTCAGTGAAAGTCAAAATGTTCTGATTAAAAACATGATGAAATTGTACTAGTGCACTGAGAATAGGAAGAATAAGTGGTTTTCATACTCTCACAAAAACTTACCATTGAATTATTTTCCAAACTTGAAGTAAACTATACATAATCACATTTGAATTTAAAGTTGTTGAAATCTTCTCTTATCTCCCAATTAACTTTTAAAAATTATTAGAATTCCATTTATTTACGGATTTTTTTCATATGATTCATTTTGTCTCAAAAGTGTTTAGTGTCACATAATTATGAATAAATACACAAGCCTCCAAACGTTGTGGAACAAATGGTTTTTTGCGCCTAGCTTGAAAAGCAATGAATGTAGAATACAGAAATTAGAGATCATGTACACAAAATGGAGTCAAGTGTTTTCCATCTCTCTTAGAGACATTTAAGGAGTACTTAAAACAGAAAATTTTCTATCAAGATAGCCATATAAATGCTCTATGGCATTCATATTCGGATATTGAAATAGCCTACATTCTATTCACCTTAAACTGAGATATTCAAAATATTCGTCAACAGCTACAGTATGATGAGGTCATGGGTTATCATCTGTCAGAATGTTCAGTGTCTCACACCACTTACAGCTCTTCCCTGGAATGCATGCAGGTAAAGGTAACCACTGGATCAATAAAAAACCCCCATTATTTCCCCACCGTAATAGCTGTGTCTTTCCACAGTGTTTGTTTGATGGTATCTGGCGATTTGTTCCTTCCAGATCAGCATACAGTCGGTATTACTCATCCATGTGAATCGGGACTCCACCGTAAAATTTACAAAATCCCAAAGCTGTATGGTTCAGAAGCAGTTTTTTTTGCTCATGATAAGCGGGTTCTTCTCTATCGTCCGCTCAGGGAAGACATATCTAATTAGTTGCCTAGCATGGCAAAGACACCTTCGCACCGAAATAACTGATATTCTTCTCCCTGATGGTACAGAATTGCTTGCAAGTACTTGCATCACAAAAGTACTTCTCCTTCAGAGTGAAAGAGCTGAAATATTCTGTAGGTGTTGTAATTCGAGGTATGCACTGTAACATATCTTCTTGTCACAGAATCTTTGGTTTGATATTGATTCCAGAGACGGAGAACCTCACTGGCAAACAAATTAAGGAGACTATAGCATCAGTCTTTGAAAACCATCAGCCATTTCCCTCCATCTGACCAATCACCCGTCAAATTAACAAATCGCGCATACGACTTCTTTCAGACATTGCGGGACCCCTTTGACTATTATCAGTTAATAGATTAACAAAATTTGAAAATGTAGAAAAGTTACAATGTTTAATTACGAAAGCTTGATGTTTGCATATTTTTATCTTTTACATATACTTGTTTTTTCCTATTATTTAAAAGTGATAGCTAGCGTTTTTGCATAAATTTACATAAGCTCATTTTTATCATTTATATAAACTATAAATTTTATTTTCTTATGGTGAAATTCGAAACCCATGTTGCTTCTTAGGATTTAACGGCCAGCGTAGATCTTTTCTCGGTATGTTAAAAATTAAATATCCTCAAAGCGTTATAAACTTGCCTTTGTATCTGATTTGAGTAATATGTTTTCTTTTATTTTCTCTCCCGTCATAGATCTAACAGCATTTTTGATTTCATTAGATGTATTTATGTTTTATGTACATCAATCACAATTTTTTCCATTTATTTAATTTTTAAGTTCAAAGACACTATTTTTTCCATAAATCCAAAATCTTTTTCAAAACCAGGAATAAAAACCACTTAGAGCATTATCTCTTCTTGAATCGACAGTAACAGAAATCATATTTTTTCACCTCTACTTTATTATTTTTTTGACATATTTCTCGTTTTTCGTAACTTTTACAGATTACAATTAACTATTATAAGCAGCTACAATCTGTAATGAACAAAGATATTAACTACATTCTTAATTAGTTGTAGTACAATTTTTTAATCTGCAAAGTTCCGTAATTGACAGTTTTGCTGCTGTGACATAGACAAAACAAACATTTTTATGTGCTATGGTGGTGAAAATGACATTTATTAACTGACTTATGTGAAAAAAAAACTTCTGATAATTTAACTGTTTGATAATTAAGCAATTCACTCAAATTATCACCTCGAAAATAACATTTATAGCTGAATATTATCCATTGTGCTTAATACATGTTTTTAATGTTGTAACTTTTATAATCCCCGCTATATTATAAGCGCAAATGATGGATAATTGTTAGCTTTAGACAAAAGATCTGAATTTTTATCTGTCACTTGTCACAAAATGAAACAATTTCTATGCAATATTTTCATATTTTCCTTATATTGCAACAATTTGAATAAAGCTAACATTCACCTGTGAATGTTATAAATTAACATGTAGTTTGGAATTGTTTTATACTTCAAATTTAATTCTAATAAAAAAATTAAGAACTATTTAAAAAAAAAGTATTTTAAAAAGGGAAAGCATTTAGTTATACTTTTTAGTTACACATTAATAAGCGTGTGTTAGATAACATATTTTAATCCTTTTTTAAAAGCATGATTAAAAACAATTCTGTTTAATATTTGACATAAAATTCTTCTAATCTTCTTTCGTATAAATAAGGAATTTAAGTATCTCAAAAAAGTGTTATATAAACAAGGAATTTCAAAATCTAAAAAATGGTAATTTATACTAGGACTAATTAGAGTATATATTTTTAAACTTGCCTAAATTGTAAGAAATAAGAAAATATTAATTAGGTATGTGTGTGTGTGTGTTATTAAATATTTTTATTAATTACACTCCATTAAAATGGTAATAATTAATTTTATTTTGTGATTTGATGCTTTAAAATCTTTCAGGTGAAATAATGTTTATGTGATAGTTCACACACACACACACACATGATTCAGGCAAAGATATATTTACATTAAAAAAATTTAATTCAAAAAATATCTAATTTAATAGTTAATTTAATTAGAAACATTTTCTTATTTTGAATTATATGTACTAAAATTATCTACAAATTGAAATGAAATTAATATTGAGATGTATACTCAAAACAATTTTAGATAAAATAATTACAATAGAGTGTGCATTTTGTCGTAGGTTTTTTCAAAGTTTTTTCGTAAGAACTACTTTTCTAACATCAAAAAACCAAAGAAAATGTATTGCTAAAATTATTTTTATCAATTTACTGTCTATCATTTATTATGAACTAGAAACAAAACCTAGACTTGCCTCCCTTCTTATTTGTATTTTTTTCATTTATCATTTTCTTTACTCTTGTACATAGTTTTACAGACATACAAGAAGTATAGTTTCTAACTCAAAAAATTTACTCCATTGATATCATTAAAATAAATTTTGTATGATGTAAGTTATACCTGGAGCAATTCTTAAAGCAGAAAAATAATACTGTATTCTCACTGAAAAAATATTTTGGATAAACCATTTTATGATGGATTCTTTAGATTTCATGCTTGAAATAAATGGATTTATTTTTCTATTTGATAAATATTTCTGGCAGGCGTATTATAATTCTCCACCAGTCTTAAAACAAGATAAAATAGTTTTTATTATAAAAATAATAAAATTATGATTTAAACGTATTAATATAAAAATTTTATTAATACAAAATTATTTAGATTGTATATATATATATATATATATATATATATATATATATATATATATATATATATATATATATATATATATATATATATATATATATATATATATATATATATTTAGAATGGTTTTATATAAAACATTAATATGAAATGGAGTATAATTATATAATACAATAATATTTTTATGTTGATTATGAACTAATTTTGTTAGAAAAATAATATCCCGTGCAAGAAATTTAATTTATGAATAAAATATGAATCATTAATTTAATGTACTCAATTGGTGACTAAAATCATTTCAATTTTTATAATATTTTGAATAACAAATAAAAAGTTTTTAAAAATATTAAAATTATAAATTAATAAGAATATAATTAAAAGGAAATTTCAATTCAACAAAAAATAATTGACTTGGTGTCAGCTTCAATTCAACATAAACTATTCAAAATATTTTGCATCAAATTTAATTGCTGATTGTTGTAGGAAAACATGTTGTTTTTATATCATGGATTTGTTAATTTACTGAATTCCTGTTCAACCACATGAAAATATAGAAAAAAAATTAAAAATGTTTTTATTTCTTGAGAGATTAGTAATTAATGTATATGTAATATATGTTTGCACATTTTATATTGCAGGGTAATGGGTAATGCAAGGTTACAAAGGAAAAAGCTCTCCAAATATAAAATTGAAATGAAAAAAAAAGGGACTAATAAAAATGTAGCATTTCTATATATATATATATATATATATATATATATATATATATATATATATGTATGTATAATGCAAGATTAGAAGTATCATAAGCGAAAATTGAAAAATAAAAGAATAGATATAGAATTAAAAAGTAGAAGAATAGATAAAAGCATTCATGCTTAGTAATACATTCAAAGCACAGCTAAAATAGATAAAAAAACATTTATGTTTAGCAATTTGGTATTTTCAATGTATTATTCTCTTATTCTTCTTCTAATATTTGATATTAATTTTATAAATTATACAATTATATATATATATATATATATATATATATATATATATATATATATATATATATATATATAT
Organism: Latrodectus elegans; assembly: GCA_030067965.1. NCBI lineage: Eukaryota > Metazoa > Arthropoda > Arachnida > Araneae > Theridiidae > Latrodectus > Latrodectus elegans. The sequence goes on along the minus strand of CM057815.1, from coordinate 25,905,520 downwards.
ATATATATATATATATATATATATATATATATATATATATATATATATATATATATATATGGACTAAACTGAGTATTACGGTCTTGGTCTCACCTTGCGGAGTGCGAAATATCACCAATGTCCTGTGTCGTGAGGCACGAAAAGTCGCCAAATCTAGTTCTTGTTTACATCGCTAACTTTATTCGCCAAAAAGTCACCAAAAGTGATTAGTCGCCAAATGTTTTTCTTTGTGAATGTATCCCCGATTTTCCATAATGAATTTGCGTGATATATTTCGTTTGAGTAATAAAGGTCATCAAAGGTCAAAGGTCATCAATCAATATTCAACTACAAACGTTGGAAAAGCTTGCTCATTCACGTGAATTTTTCGAGTGAATGTGAACATTTCGCCATTTTCATTCAGCAAGGCATTGTATTAGTTACTCTTTGCGTTATTACTTATTTGTTGCTTCTATTATTCAAAATCAATCGTGCTTTTAGATGCAGGCTATGAATTTGCGAGATATATTTCGTTCGAGCGATAAAGGCGAAAAAGAAGTTATTATGTGGTGTATGAATGTTGGTTTAATTTCCAAAAATAATTTATGTTGTAAATGGGGTGCGGAAATGAAACTTTGTGATAGAATGGATAGAAAAATTAATTTAAGATTTAATTCGAATTATTTTCTACGTTATATTTTTTAATTTATTTCAGATCTGTTTAATTGAAATTTGTAAAATTTTTAATTTGAAGGAATTGTTTGAAACTAAACTACAATTTTTTAGTGTAATGTTGATTTGTATCATTCTATTTAAAATCACTGAATTTATCAAAAATGTTTTACCAAATATATAAATATTAATATTGAATTTAATTTATAGTGTAAAAAGTATTTTTAGTTAAATCAAAAAAATTTACTTTTATGTAATAATGATTTGTATACTTAAAAGATGATTACTATTCTAATTTAATGTTACGTTTAGCAATTTTAATTGAACGTTTATAATGATTGTTATTTATGTTTTCTTATTTAGTAATTTTAAATTGGGAGATTCTCTCGCCGTTTGTGTTACTATTATTATTTCAGCGTTTAGGTTGGTTGAAACTCCCGCTTTTTTTCATGCCAATTCCACTCCGATTGGCACCCTTTTTGGGTTGCCATTCTATTTCCAAAACGTCTGTCTCAGCCGCTTGGCGAAAACGTTTTTCGCCAGGTTCACCAAGGTGTGACCATAGTATTCAGTTTTACCTATATATATACATACATACATACCTATATATATACATACATACATACATATATATATATATATATATATATATATATATATATATATATATATATATATATATATATATATATATATATATATATATATATATATATATATATATATATATATATATATATATATATATATAGTGTGTGTGTGTATTAGTTTTTTTAATAATTCATCTACTTGTTTTGCAGATAACCACAGGAATGAGAAAGATATTCATTTATGTTTGAGGTCCGAAAGCTTTTTTTGCATTCTCATTATTTTCTCACTCATTAAATCAAGTAATTCCCTAGGTAAAATTACATCTGGTTCCAGATTCAAAACGTCGTCAAGGAGTGAAATTTGTCGAACATTAGGTTTTTGTATTAAAGCTAGTGGATAAATAACTTACCTTCACTCAATTCATTTGTCAAATAATTGTGTATTTTTGCCTTTCTTCAAGTAATAAAACACGCCGATTAAAATGATTTAGAAATCGTTTTTCTGCAATATCATTCTAAGTATACGTTTAGAGGAAAATTGTACCTATAATGTGAATTTCATTAGACAATTCCAAGACAATATATTTTTACTCGAAGCTAATGATTACTCTCAAATGCTTACAGAGACGGAAGTTAGAGGCGAAATTCCACATGGATGGCTTCAAACAATTCAGGGTTGATGATACTTGAGTCTAGTGTTTTTGTTCGCTCAGTTTACTGAGAAATCACACTAGGATAAAAAAAAATGTTATTCCTTAATTCGTAAAAAATACTTAGCAAGTTCGTGTAAAAGGTTTTTCAAAAATTTACTTTGTAAATAGGAAATAAATCGTGCGTCAAAGGGATTGCATTAAGGAACCCTTTAGTAATATGTAAAATCCTGACTATTAGTAAATCACAAATCCGTTAAACGAGCATCTATAGATTAATCACTTCATAAAAGAGGACTATTTTCAAGAAATTTATGAGCGATTAAAATATTTAGTAAATTAATTTTGAACGATGAGTCTTAAAAAACTATTTACTGCTAAAAGTTTTAGATTTTTTTTATCGTAAGTATCAGCTAAGAAATTACTCGGAAATTAGATTTTGATATGAATGTGAGATATTCATTTAGAAGCAAATCAGTACATTATGAAAATTTCTTCAAAAATGACTTAATACATTCAAAAGAACATTCTCTTTATTTTGTAGCATATGTATTTTGGAAAATAGTAGTCGATGTTTGTAAAACGACTGAATTTTGGCGGAAAGAGTAAGAATGTGAACTTATATTTAAAATTTACTCTTTCTACTTTTTCAAGCATTGATGAATACAAATAAGATTAAGCCAATATCAGTTGAATTATAGATGTTTATGAACTAATAACAGAATATGCTTAGCACAATAATGATGAAACAATGGCGATTAAAACTTCAAGAATATTAAACAAATTTTCTGTTATAATTGTTAAGATAAGTTGAATACATTTCAAGGGAAGATTTAAAACAATAATATTTAAATTTATTGGTAAATATAACATATGTAATTGAAACAAGTTTTTCAAAATTAAATACGCTTAACTAAATTTTAAATGCCTAGAAATATAATAAATCAAATTTACTCAAAATCAAAATTTATATTTCAAATTTCAACAAAATAAAGTTTTCTTAATATCAGATAAAGTGGCATGTTTTGCAAATACAAGGTTATTATAAAACAGATACGTTTCATTGACATCAGACATGAATAATTACGACGTAATGATGAGAAGACGTCGTAAATCCGAATTTGCTGTATATCTTCAAATTGCATTTTTCGAAAGACAGAAAACAAGGTGAAGTTCATCATCGAATATCTGAGAATATTGTTGAAGTTCATTTTGGGAACTAGCATAATATTCCCCTCCAATTGAAGACCGTTGAGATTTTTTTTTTGTTGCCAAGTAAAGCGCAAAGTTTTTAAAGCGGAAATTTTCTTAAAGTTTTAAAAATAGGTATTTTAGAAAATTTAAATCACAAAAATCTAAAAAAAGATTCTTTGAAAAATTAATAAAAACTTTCTGTGTTAGGGGTTTGCCTTCTCATCAAGACAACAGGTAAAATGGATAAGTAAATAAAAATAATGGACTTACTTGGTATGACGTCAAGCTTCCATGTTGAATATGTAATATCTGTAATATTATAGAAATATATATAAGAAAAATAATATAATAAATAAAAAATATAAATAAGAAAAATATATAATAAATAAGCAAAATACAAAAGATATAAATGGTAAATAAACGAAAAGAAATTGGAAAACTGAACAGTTTACGATGCTTGGACGCTGGCGACAACGAAACACAACAACAAACGTAGAATAAAAAGTTCGAATTGAAATTAAAACGAAAACTTCAAATACTGTTGCTACTGAAAATAACCATAGGTACGACGTAAAAAGGATGTAAAAAACAAGAAAAACCAAATCAGACCAAAAAAAAAAAAAAAAAAAAAAACTGAAAAGTAACAAAAACTTAAAATAGCAACATTGTAATCAAAACAAGAGACTCTAGATTTGGCGAGAGATCATTTGGGGAGTATATCATATTTGAACCTCATTTTGTTAATGAAACGATTTTGGCTTGAGAAGTCGTTTTCAAGCCATTAACACATTGTCAATGGAACAGAAGGAAAAGCAAAATGAAAAAGACAAAACATTCACTTAATGGTTAGTTTAAATTGGCAAGGGTGATTTAAAATTTTAAAGATTTCCCTAATTAATAGAATTTTTAGTTTACAATTGCAATATTTGTAAACACTATCGTTTAAATCTTAAAAAAAAGCCTTGTGCTTACGCCAACATTAATTTATTTTTAGCTGACTTGAAATTTTACCCTAATAATATGAACGTTTTTGTAGATGCCGGAACACCGCATTTTAACCGAAATTTTTAGCTCAAAATTCCTTAAATATGGTTTTAAGAAAATACTATAATAAAGTATTAAATGATAACTATTTAGAAAAACAAATTACACACACATACACGATATTCTGTATTGTCAATTAAGTGATTTGTGTAAACATGTACATTTTTATTCATGATCCTTTTATAAAACGCTTAGTGAATATATGAGGAAACGTTATTTGCGCTACCGAGGATTTACATACAAATATATGGGTAAATATTTACATTTTATGAAACCACGAATGCAAGATAAGTTGTTTTGAAAAGGATTTGACTGTATTTGGAAGAATTGACACACTAAAGAAATAGCTATAAATTTAGATACATAGATTCCCTTAAAATGGAAATGAAATCCTTAAAATGACTAATGAACTTGTTGACTTATATTTTTTTTAACAATGTACTGAATAAATTCACTCAAGTATATTTGACTATGGTTGCCAATAAATTTTCTTTTTATCAAATGTCAATTTCATTCAAAACTTTTTTATATTATCAACATAAATTTGCATTGAATATGTGGAAATTCAGATATTATATTAGAATCTGAAAAGTATCTGAAAATATAATCTGGAAGTATAAATTTAAAATACATAAGATAACACAAATTTTTGAATTAATTGTCAATCAATGGTTTTTTAAGATTCATTTAAAAAAATTTCTTAAAATATCGAAAACTAATCAAACTTCAAACTCTTAAATGCATTCAATCAGAAATTTAAGACTGAAATTACTAACTTTTGAATTGTAGGTCAGGTAAGTAACTACTTTCTAAATTTGTAATTCTAAAAGAATGCATTAACATTACATTTTAGTAAAATTATTTACCAAAATTTAATGTGGTAAATTAAACATTTTATTGTTTTTAAAATCCGAACAACAGAAACATCAAGATTTGGTTTCATTTTTTGTCACTCAACGGTCATATTTTTCAAAAAAGGATAAATTGATCCCGAACCACTATAAACCTACAATCTCCAATGAGATTAGTATACATGAGCTGTGATAATAAGAATGAATTTAGGGAATCAATAATACTAATAAATTAAATGACGTATAATATTTGCTTCAGGATTATGTAAAATAGTTTCATTTACTTACTGGAAATAAATGTATATTCTTAGATATAGTACATAGGATTAAAATCTATGCCATTTATTTTTTAAATTCATACGTGCAACATATTTTTTTTGGAATAAGATCGCTTATAATTTTTTTAAATAAAAATACATCATAGACGAATGTATTTGAAACATCATTAGAGATAAAGGTTTCTGACATCATGATAAAATATAAAACATTTAAAAATTAATGCTTTTTAATCTTTAAAATTTGTTATACTTGTAATCATGGGAAGGGGAGAGGTTAATTGAATAATAGATAGAATTACTTAAAATATCCAGAATAGTTAATTAAAAATTGTAATAGTTTTTAATGTATATAATGAACATAAAAAATAATAAAAAAAAACACTTTCTACATTTATGACTTGAAAATTATATTATAAGCATAAAAATTCATACTATTTATGTTAAAATAAATCTTTAGTAAGAAAAATAAACTCCTTTCATACTCTCAGTTAAAGAGCGTATAATTCTACAAAAATACACAAATAATTGGGGGGAATAAATATATTGAGAGCAATTAAATACAAAAATCATATAAAACAAACATAAGCGTGGGTGTAGAAGTATTTATAAGAAATCTACACATTGAATTCAAAGCATCTAATGTCAGTTCATATATAATTTACTACGCAAAAATTTACTAAACTTGCTTTTAGATAAAAATGATTAAATAACTTGCTGCAAATTAATACGATGTTGTTCAGATTAATAAGCATGTTAAAAATATTTTATAAAAAATTAAAAAAATTCTGCTTATTTAAAGACACAAAAAGACATTTACAATATAGAAATATTATAGTATATAACATTTTCTCCAGATAAAATATTATTTAATATTGAAATTCATTTTTATTCCGAAAAGGCAAAATCAATTATATAAATATTATTCTTTTTTCATAGAAAAATTCTGTTTTTAACGTTTTAATTCTTTTAACATTTCAAGGTGTTAATTTTCAGTGATTTTAAATATCTAAATACATATTGATAAATGCTTGGATGCTAATATTAATTAAAAATGTTTATTTCTTTTTGCAATGACGAATATATTATTGAAATATCTATCGAATCTGTATTTGTTTTTGGAAAGGAATATTTAAACTTTTAAAAAACAGTAGAAAATAAATATTCATATTTTTAAGACTATTAGTCTGATTTATACTTTCTATATATCTTCTATTTTAAAATTATCTTAAAGATCATAAACTAGAGCTTTAAATTTTTCAGGCCAAAAATAAAAGATCTAATATTTTTGAAATTTTGTGATTGTTTTTTGATTAAAACTTCTTAATATAAAATATCGAGGAGATTACAGTACTGTTTCGTCTAAGAATAAATGAAATGGAATCTGAAGAAATTTCGACTCAGAAGTCATAAATTAAACGAATTAAATCATTTTTCTCAAGAGAAAAATTTTACAATTGTAATAGAATTTTCCTTCCCAAAAATGTATAATGATATTTTTTAACCATTTATAACACGCATTTGAAAACTTTCCTAAACGAAATATCAACAAGTGTACTGAATGTATCTGGCTAAAGTTTAAATGTGCTAAATTTCTTTCTGAATGAAATAAATTTCTTCATTGCACAACTAGTATCCACTGAATATTCACCTCAGAGGATACTAGTAATATATATCAGAGGATAAATCGGTGGATACAATTCTGTTCACATTAAATGAGAGCTGTTTGTTTAAAACTACATTTTATGTTTTCAACTCAACAAAAGATTAAAAGCACGTTACAATAAATCATATTCAGATGGTTAGAAGCAAATTTTGGATAGCTGTCTTTATTGGAACATATGAGCAAATGTGCTAATATATATTCCCATTTCTAAAAATTAAATTCTGCTTGTTATTTATACATGAACAAATTGTTTCAAGAATCATGTCTAAATGAAGCAACAAAAAATGACTAATTGCCTGTAGTGTTTAACTATAGTAGTTAACCTGTTTAACCTGTAGTGTAGAGTTAAAAATGTAGTGTTTAACTCAATCAATTTAAATTGATTTTCTTTACGATCAAAACTTTGCATCTAAAGCACTATCAATGAATTAAAATGTTATTTCATGAAAAAATGAAATGATTTTACTTTTTTTTTAAATTTGAAAAATCAATATATTTAGAATTTTACACGTCAAAGGTGATTTTTACAAAATTTATATTTTGTTTCATAATTTGAAAATTATCTTCTTTTTATAATAAATTGTAATTCTGAGGGTAAAAATTATGTTTATTTTGGAAACTTAACATTTTCTGATAAATTTATTTTTAATGTTACTATTTGATTCCAAATAAAAGTTATTAACGAAACTAAATTTTAGATAAGGTAAGTATATATATAGTTAATTTACTTCATAATTTTAAAGAATGAACTATCTTCTCCTGATATATCATGACTTACTTTCATAGTTTACTGGAATCTTATATTATGTTTTATATAAGTTATTTGAATATCACAGAAAATAAAGTGCAAAAATAAAAGTTAAAAATTAAAATATTTGAAAAGTTTTAAATTTAATGTAAAAATGAGGTGCAAAAAAACTTGGTACATTCTACTATGTTATTTATTAATTTTTAATATATTATTTACTTTAAATAATGAAATGTACTTATCAAAATTAAGATTTTTTATTTGTTATAAATCATTAATGAAAGCAATCAAATATATAAAAGGCATATTTGTTTACAATGAATAAATGGCTTCATTAAAATTGTCAAGGTTTTTATAAATTAATTTAAAATATGAATGATCACAAGAATAATTTTTTTAACAATAGAACAAATGAACCAATTTTAATAATAACTTTAAAATTATAAAATCTAATAAAATATGAAAAATAATTATTACAGAACTGACAGATAGCTGAAAATTCTTAAAATGCTAAAAAGCATCTTAATAAATACATTACTTACGATACAAATTTTAATTTTAAAGAAAATTTAAATACTTTGAACGTCTTAAAATATTACGGATTTTGGTACTTTATTTTTGTCAAGAATTCTCATATTCTTATTCTATGAAATTTGAAATTAAGTTATAAATACAAGTTTTTTTCCTTACGACTAAGTGTAGGTATGCATTAACTAAAATACATCAATATTGTAAAAGAAAAAACTTTTTTAAAATTTCAATGTATGGAAAATATAAAAAAACACCTTTGAATAGTAACAATTCAATTTATTAATATTTTAGTTTACAGCATTTTCGCAAGTTCAAAAATTTATAAAGCTTATTAATATGCGCTAAAGAATAAACATGAGTTTTTCTATTATGATGTTGACCTTTTTTAAATTAAAATTGATTGACAAGCTTTAAAAAAGAAGCAAAATGTATAAACAACAGGAAACTCTTTGTCTCTTTGTCATGCGATTTATTAAAAAATGCTCTGATTTTCATTCCTTTATACTAAATACGAGGTGAATATAATGTATAATATCATAGACGTTTTTGCAAATAAATTTTTGTCCAAAATATTTTCAATATAAAAATTATTTTCAGTTCTTTCTTTTCAACTAATTGTGGTTTTTTAAAAAAAATCTTGTTTCAAATTTTACGTAATAGTCATATGTATTTTATACATATATGGGTTTAACATTTTTTTCAGTCATTTTATAAAAAACAAATTATTCACTTTTTTTAAAATGTATATCCTTTTCGTAAGAGAAGTAATGCCCATAAGATTAATCTTTCTCTAACAGTTAATCTCACTAAATAACCAACATAACATCTGGAAGAATCAAGGAAGAAACTACCTGTCAAAATGTCAGATAAGCGGAGTAAATCCATCTTAGGAAACGAAATTACGCATGTCAGAATTAGTTTTGTTTGGATTCAACCTATAAGAATTTATTCTTACAAAATATTTCTTATTGAATCTGATTTAATAGAAGAATAAATATTTTGAACATTTTGCTTTAAGTGATTTTTGATTAAGTTCATAATCAAAAAGGGAAGTGTTTCTTTCTATATTACTTTATCAATATTACTTTCTATTAAATTTACGTCATGCATATTTTTAAAATTTTTTAGTTTATAATACAAAAATTACTATGAATTAAAAACTTTAACAAAGTAATATCATAATATGTAGACTATAGTAAATATTTCTGAGCATAGTATTCGCAAAATAAATAACAAACATATTCTAGTTTCTTCAGAGGACATAGGATAATAGAGATCTCGAGTGTGTCATCAAAATATTATTACTTTCAGGTGGTCAAGGGAAAAGCGGATAGACATTTCATCCTAAAATAAAAACTTTAATATTTTGACAAGTGCTTAGGGAAAAAACTTGCTATGTAGTGAAGCACAAATTGGTCTATCTGACATAAAAATGAACAAGGTTCTTCAAATAAATCAGATGGTTAAGGGTTTAAATAATCTTATACATGTATAAAATTCTAAAATTATTCTTTTAAAAAACATCGTCTGATTTTTTCGTAGATTTTTTGTGAAAGACGGAAAAAAATCTTACGTAAAATTTTATACAAGACATTTAAACAACCATAATTAGTTGAAAAAAAGAAATAATGGAAACTATTTTTTATGTTCGATATATTTCCATCAAAAAATTATATTATGTATCGCATTAATCCCATAATTAGAATAGAGGATGGATAATGAGGGACATTTTTAATAAAACACAAGACAAAATTTTTTTTGCTGTTAATAGATTTTTATACCAATTTTAGTCTAGAAACAACGTGAAATCCATTATAGAAAACACATTTTTAATATCGTAGGATCATATTTTTATGACATATTAATATATACTAATTAATAATATATATAATATAGATATAAATATAAAAGCCGTATAATAAGGTGAATATAAATTACTAAATTTTTAAACTGATTTATCATATATAAAGAATTTACAAAATAAGAAATTTCATTGTATAATATGTTTGCAATTTTTAATATGTATAATAATTATTTTTAATATTGTACCGAGCTTCGGGGTTCGTGTGCATTGAGAGTTGAATAAAGCAACCACTCAATGAACACAAGACTTTTATTCGTAAAAATTCCACTAGATATACCAGCTGTAACAATCACACTTATTCAGCTACAATTCGTCAGATACAATAAGTAACAGCTTTCAATCACAGGTCATAAATACCTCAGGCAGAGAACAGCTTCTCTAGACCATCAGTCACGACTAATCGTCTTCACTCACTGACTGTCTTCACAAAACTGATTAACCATGACGGGCTGCTATATTTATACCTGACTTGGCGGGGAAGTCTACTAATTTCGCCAAGGTTCTGGAAGCTTCTAGGCTATCTCGTTAAATTTTGGTCTTAGAGCTTAGGTTTTGGATGCTTGCAAAAGTATCTATTTCTCACCAAGTCGCCAAAAATGTCGCCAAGTCACCAAATGTACAGTACAATCCCCTGATAGAATGTCAAATTTAATATAAATGAATGTACATTTTAAGGGGATATAGAACACATTACATACACAAACAACTAAAAATACAAATAAAAAAATAGAAAATATTAAAATTATCTGTACTATTTAGAAAGGGAGTCTGGTATATTAATTTTTACTTTACTTTACAATAAGGAGGTAATCTATCATAATGTTCTACCTTTGGTTTGAAGAAGGTAGTTTCCTTATACGAACCACAATGCCATTCGGTCTTTTTAGGACTGTGTAGGGACCTTCCAAGTTGGCATGCATCTTTGGAGAAAGTCCTTTACGTCGAATCGTGTTCCACAACCAAACTTTGTCACCTTCCTGAAATTCATGTCCTGTCGCTCTTGTGTCATACCTTGCCTTCTTACTTTCGGTCGTCAGATTGATTCGGTCTCGAGCAAAATTATGGAAATCTTCAAGACGTGCCTGTAGTTCTCGGAGGTATTCCTCTGGCGATGAAGATGTATCCGGTGGACGATTAGCCTGAAGATCACAAGCGAGACGAAGTTCGCGACCAAAGAGCATTTGTGATGGAGTATATCCGGTAGTTCCATGGACAGAACTGCGATATGCAAGCAGAAACAGTGGTAGCTTCAAATCCCAATCTTGCTGGTTTCTGGGAACCATAAGTAAGAGATTATTCAAGATGGTTCGGTTAAAATTCTCTACCATGCCGTTCAATTACGGATGTAATGGCGTAGTCTGAGTCTTGTCTATTCCGAAAATTTCACACATTCCTTTAAACACAGCAGAGGTGAAATTTGTCCCTTGATCTGAATGAATTTGTAAAGGAGAGCCGAATCTTGAAACCCATTTCTGCACTAGAACCTCGGCTACTGTAGTCGCTTCTTGATCGGGGATTGAAAACGCTTCAAGTCACTTAGTTAAGTAATCGATTAAAACTAGGATGTATTTGTTGCCATTTGAAGATCGTGGTAAAAGACCCAAAATGTCGAATAGTATCCGCTCAAAAGGTGTTCCTACATTATACCGCTGCAACCTTCTTCGGCTACATTTGTTTGGTCCCTTACGTGCCGTACAATCATCACAACATTGGCACCATTTCTCTACATCTTGTCTAGTTTTGCTCCAATAGAAGCGTTCTCGAACTTTATGTAGAGTGTTCATTACTTCGAAGTGGCCACCATTTGAGCTACTATGCAATTCTTTCAAAACATCTGAGATTCTTGATTTTGGAAGAACAAACTGCTATTTAAAATTACGTCCATCATCGGACTCCCATTTCTTAGTGAGTCCCAAAGAGTCCAATATTGTTTAGTAGCAGGACTGTAGGTGGAGATATCCTGCCAACTTGGTCTCACACTAGAAGATTCTTTTAATTCAAAAATTGGATTTATATCTAGGTCTTCTAAGTCCTTCATTACTCTATGAGTCTGGTTTCAATGGTGAAGAAACAATAACTTGGCGTACCGAATGATTTACTAATTGATAGTTCTTCTCTACTCTAGAACAATATCGGCAGCTTCCGTTACACGGTTTCATTGATACTGCATCAGCATTTCCATAAAAAGTTCCTTTGTGATGACGTACTTCAAGTTCTTGGATTCGTTGAATCCTTCCCTGCTGTGGTGGAAAATCATTTCCACCATCTTTTGGTTTTGGGCAGTCTCTTCGGACGTGTCCGACTGCACCGCAAGTCCAACACTGAATTTTCGTGTTTCTGCCACCTTTACTCAATTTTAATCTACAGAATTTTCGCAGCAGATCTTCAATTTATTTCTTAGGTCATAGTCTGTATCAGTAGCAGAGACGGCTCTGATTGAGTGCCGGTCATTTTTGCGCGGCCTGCTGGGCAGCCTCTATCTTAATTGCGTAGACTAGGGCAGATCCAATATCTTTGACATCGGTGAGTCTAAGTGTTTTCTGTATCTCCGGATCCCGCTCACTATCGATGAAGTAATGTAGAGACAGTTCTTGACGTGTGTCAACTGGGCAGTCCGAAAGTGCTAAACGGGAAAGTTGCTGAATATCGGCAGCCATTTCTTGCAGACTTTCACCCGCTTTTTGATAGAGGGAATTTAATTGTAGTCTGCGATATTCTTTAGTGCCTCTTTCTCCAAACCGTAGCTCAAACGCACTTGATAAGGCTTGGAAATCGTGCCTCTGCCCTTCCGGAAATGTCTCGAGGATGTCGGCCATAAATGCCACTTTGGGCTCCTCATATCTGTTTGACATTTGCTTCTTGAAGCATTCAATCTCCTTATTCATTTTGTCTAATGCTTCTTCAAAGTTTTCTTCTATCTTCAAAACTTTAGTTTCAACTGAAATTACCTTATCTTCCATTGCATTCATCTTCTCTTGAATGATGTTGGAGAATTCTTCTTTAACACTTACAATCTCCTTCTTAAGTTCCTTTTTAATCTCTTCCTGTCCAGCTTTCATCTCAGCCATCTGCTCCGCTAATGTTTCGAGAAGACTTTTCATTAAATCCTTATCCATTTTTCTTGTAACACGCTGCATCAACTCTTCAACCCCGCTTGACCAATTGTACCGAGCTTCGGGGTTCGTGTGGATTGAGAGTTGAAGAAAGCAACCACTCAATGAACACAAGACTTTTCTTCGTAAAAATTCCACTAGAAATACCAGCTATAATAATCACAATTATACAGATACAATTCGTCGGATACGATAAGTAACAGCTTCCAATCACAGGTCTCAAATACCTCAGGCAGAGAACAGCTTCTCTAGATTAGCAGTCACGACTAATCGTCGTCACTCACTGACTGTCTTCACAAAACTGACTATGACTAGTTGCGGTATTTATACTTGACTTTGCGGGGAAATCTACTAATTTCGCCAAGGTTCTGGAAGCTTCTAGGCTATCTCGTTAAATATTGGTCCTAGAGCTTATGTGATGGATGTTTACAGAAATATCTATTTCTCTCTAAGTCGCCAAGAATCTCGCCAACACGCCATGTTTCCTCGCCAAAGCATCGCCAATTCACCACATCATTAGAAAACCCGCTTTCAACGTATAACACTTCTAAATACCGCAATGTTTGCTCAAAATGTGAGTATTTCCTATCTGTCTGATATATTTTATGACAAATACAATAATTATTGCAATATGTATATACGTTTTAATATGCATAATAATGTTTAATACATATACACTTTTTAATATGTATACTTGCAACTTTTAAAACTCATTTCTTCTTATTAGTAAGGCACAATTTATTTCATGTCATAAACCTCAAGTCAAATATTAGAAAAAAACTTTTTTATGTTATGTTTTCAAAAATATTGGTTAACCAAAGACTTCATATATATTTAGAAACTTTTATGAATACAGTGTATAACTTATTTCATAATATAATTTGTATAATGAGCAAGTGAAAATATTTGTATATTATTTATTTCTAAAGCAAACTTCTAAAAAGTTTAGAATTTATATTTGGCTTTATATATATATATATATATATATATATATATATATATATATATATATATATATATATATATATATATATATATATATATATATATATATATATATATATATATATATATATATATATATATATATATATATATATATGTATATATATAAGGTAAAGTAATATATATATCACTTCATTGTTGGTGAGATTCTTAATCTTGATTTAAATATTGCATACAAATCATGAATATAGTTGTATTAATCTTCCTAGAAAAACAGCGAGACAATTTTTAACATCTTACAGTTTTATACATAAATTCCACTGTTACTGAATTTTTAGTAACTGTTTTATTTAAAATAATGAAGGAATTCAACGAGAAATCATAAAAAAAAAAAATCACGATTGGGACATTCTTGGGTGATAGAAAAATATTAAGATAACTATGTATGAACATAAATCACAAAGAACATACTGCATTAAAATATTTTATAAAAATGGTAAAGTAATATATTTTTCTCGAAATTTTAAATTATCATGGCAGAAACTTGTAATGAGTATCTAAAAACTTTTAAATACAAAAATGTTAGATAAAATGTTATACTAATTTAAGTGTTGCTAAAATTTCAACTTTTAAATTTCAAGTTTTCATTACACAGCTTTCTGAATTATATCTTCTAACTTTCTAATATTTTGCGATTATTTGTAATATGTACCAAAATGATCAAATTAATGAGGAAAAAGGTTCTGCAATTTATTTTGTAATTAATCTACAAAAATTATCCAAAATAATAAATTTAGGACTAAATGTTTATACTTACAATTAAGTTTGTAATTTATATAATGTTTCGCCTATGTGTAAGTGACTATCACATGAAAAGAAATAGTTTTATAAGAGGTTATAAATGAATGTGCGTGCTTTGTGCAATGCAAATTGAATAATTTGAATCAATATACGCAATTGGAAAAAAATAGCAGGTAAAGAAACATTTATTTGGAAAATATAATTTATTTTTCCTTATATGTTTCTTAAAATATGTAGTAATTTTTCAGAATTAATATCTGTTATGAAATGATATGTAACTCAAATTTTTCATTAAATGTTAATATATTTTAAATGTAAGGATTCCGAAATTACTTATTTTTTTAATTTATGTAATCACTAAATTATGCAAAGAAAACTTACTTCCATGCCAGTAGGAATTAATTTTAATTTGTCATTATTCAATATGTATTATTTAATGTTGGTTTGAGAAGACATTGATGTTAATTGTAAAATTATGTTCGAATGTAAATGATTACATGAATTTTAAAGGTATTTGAACATTAATATTCAGAATTATATTCTTGGAAATAGTATACATTTACGTTATAATTTACAGTTTGGTATAAAAATTAAAAAAAATATAGAGATCTTATATAATTGATTTAATTATAAAAAAGGACTTATCACTTATTTTAACAATATAAGCTTATAAGCTTTAATAATTTAATTCTCAAATGTGATTAAACTATTAAATGTTAGGTTGGGTATATTTCAAAATATATTATTAAAAATAAATTTAAATAAATATAATCAAGAAATCACAGAATAAATTTTTTGTATATGTATATTGTTAAGTTGTAATCTCTCTTTCAAACACATATTTTAATATTTTCCTTTAGATTTGTGTGTGAAATAAAATTAAAATTGAAATTTCTTATAAATTATACTTAATTAAAAATGTACGTTAGTTTTTTATGCATTTAAACTAAATTGAGGCCCATAATAAGTTGACAATTAAATACAAGTTAACCAAAATGTGTAAGAAATGAATAACTTCAACGATTACAAAATCTTAACACATTCGCAATTGTTCTTCCGCAATACGTCGTTAAAGATCACGTCAAATGAAAAGTGCATAGATTAGAAAACGATATTGGAATGGAAGAATACAAATTCTCATGTTGTTCGCATTCCAATGCTGTCCATTAAGGAGGATAAAAAATCTTCCTAAAGTAAAGAAAAGAAACTCAGCTTGCTCAGGGAAGATATCCAAAAAAGTCTGCATACTGAAAATATTTTGTTTACTTGAAAAAGGAGCTTTTTGAAAGCAAATGTAATTTCCAAAACAAAATGTTTTCATATACTTTTTAAATTCTCTGTATCTTTATTTTTCTGCACATACGCTGTATATACATTATGAATTTTTTGTAAACATATTAATGGTTTTTCAAAATTGCTAGAAACATCAGGCAAGAAATATACATTTTAATGAAGAAAGACATTAATAATTATGAAAATTTAGCTTAGAAAATATGCATATTTTTTGTCAAATAGGTTTTGAAATTTAGGACGCCCAATGCACATAAACATAGTTTTATAAACAGTTGTTGGAAAACGAAATGTATACATTAAAGTGTAAATACATACACTAGTTATTTACATAGTTTAATAAGAAATTGTATATTATTCCAGTTATTTTGAAATGATTATTTTATCAAGTAGTTGTAAAAATAACAAATTTTTATACTTCATTAAAATCTCCAAATGAAGAATTTGTATTATGATATATGATGTTAAAATAACACACTTTCATTCCAAAATTTATTGAAAATAGTGAGATGTATTTTATGCTAATATGTAGAAGTTAAATAAAGGTACCTATTATTTTATAAATAAATGGTTTTCAAAAATTGATATTTTATTTGCGAATTCTAAAAATAACTGTATGTATAATCTGAATATATATTTATTCTTAGTACGCAATAAGATAATTTAGACAACAAACAAAAACAATGCTTCGTAAAGACGATTTTGTTAAATATATGTGGTGTAATGAAAAATATGATGTGTGATCTTACTTATAAAATCTAAGATTTTTTTTCCTATAAAACTAATGTTCACTATATATTCTTATGTGAGGATTTTCCTTCAGTTTTGATTATTTAAAATTTTTATTTTTTACCTCAAATATTTAAAATTTACGATGGTATGAATAAGCAACATCTATGAGTATGGTAAATTTCTCAATGAAATTTAAAATAGAATTTAATTTAATTTTCCTAAATTACAAAATAAAATTTAATTTGTATTTGAAAATTAACTCATTTTTTAATTTCATTAAATATTTTTACAGCATAACATATGCAAAAATTAAACAGAAAAAAATACATTGTTTATTAAACAAAACAAATAAGCAGAAAATAAATAAAAAAAAATTCTTTGAATATGTGAAATGATGTAGAAAACTTAAATAGCTATAGAATATCATTTCTATAGAGATTTAAAATTAATATTAATAGGAATGTATAATTGAAGATGGTATATTCACATGGAGGCTAAAATTCAACGGAACTTATAAATTAAATTTCTTGTAAATGAAAATGAAAAGTATATAGAAATATTTAGTAGGTCATTTGTTTTAAGGACGACTATGCTGAAAAGACTCGCTATAAATATCAATATACAATATATATATATATATATATATATATATATATATATATATATATATATATATATATATATATATATATATATATATATATATATATATATATATATATATATATATATATATATATATATATATATATATATACGAAAGGAAGAGGGTGCTGTGATATGCAAATGATTAGCTTTTGAACGCATTCAGACAAAGCAGGCGCCAGTAGCGACACCTGCATTGTGTTTAAATGAGGAAATTGTTCAGCCGGTTCCTCATACACAAATTGCATTTGAACGTACGTTGTTCCCTGGTGAAAAGTTGTTGTGATGCCTCATGTAAAAAGGAGAAATGCGTGTCAGCACGTTTCTGACTTTGATAAAGGTCGAATTGTAGCGTACCGGGATTGCGGTTTATCTTATTGCAGTATTGCTGCTCGCTTCGGTCGAGATCCAATGACTGTTAGCAGAATATGGAATCGATGGGTCCAGGACGGTAATACGGAACGCCATGCGGGATCTCAACGGCCACCTATCACTAGCAGCCGCGAAGACAGGCATATTATCCGCATGGCAGTAATGGATCGTGCAACCACGTCACGAGCCTTGAATCAAGAAACGGGGTCGTTTGGAAGACAACAAATGTCTGTACGAACAGTCAGACGACGTTTGCAGCAGCATGGACTCTCAGCTCGGAGACCATGGCTGCGGCTTCTCTTGACGGTACGTCATAGACAAGAGCGCCTTCAATGGTGTGAGCAATGACGAACCTGGGCGCACGAATGGCGAGACATCATCTTTTCAGATGAATCCAGGTTCTGTGTACAGCATCATGATTGTCGCATCCGTGTTTGGCGGCATCGTGGTGAACGCACACTGGCAGCGTGCATTCGTTATCGTCATACTGGCCCATCACCTGGCGTGATGGTATGGGGTGCCATTGGATACACGTCTCGGTCACCTCTTGTTCGCATTGACGGTGCTTTGAACAGTGCACTTAACATTTCTGGTGTGTTACTACCCGTGGCTCTACCCTGTATTCGAGCCCTGCGAAACCCTACGTTTCAGCAGGATAATGCCCGACTGCATGTTGTCTGTATTGTACGGACCTTCCTTGATAAGGAGCATTTTCGGCTGTTGCCCTGGTCAGCACGTTCTCCAGATCTTTCACCAATTGAAAATGTCTAAGTTAATGGTTGCCGAGCTACTGTCTCGTCACCAAACGCCAGTCGATGAACTGTTGCATCGTGTTGAAGCTGCATGGGCATCTGTACCTGTACATTTATTCCAATATCTGTTTGACTCAATGCCCAGGCGTATAACTGCCGTTATTACTGCCAGAGATGGTTGTTCTGGGTACTGATTTCTCAGGATCTATCCAGCCAAACTTTTTGAAAATATAATCATTTATTATGTCTAGTATAATATACTTGTCCGATAAATATCATTTTGTTATCTGCATTTCTTCCTGGTGTAGCAATTTTAATGGCCAGTAGTGTATATATATATATATATATATATATATATATATATATATATATATATATATATATATATATATATATATATATATATATATATATATTATATATATATATTATATATATATATATTTATATATATATATATATATACATATATATATGTATGCTCCATATATAATATCGATATACTACTTAGATTTTTTAAATGTATTTTTGAAAATATTCTGAAAGTTCAAGCGCTTAAAATATCACACTCTTTTTATTTAGCCACTTTTTTATGTAAGCAACATTGGTCTTATAACTACAGAAGAAAACCTTCAAGAGCCATTCCCCAGAGCTACCGGTTATCACGCAGGCACGCATAGTTATGTAGCATATCGGAGAAAAGAATTTGCAATTTCTTTGAACATATTCTAAGCAATGTCAAGGTCATTGAGTTTCATTTCAAAAAAGTATGTGTATAATTTTACTTATAGCAGTGCATTGTACTGAAGTGTATATATACAACCGTGGCAGGTAAGGGGTTCAAGACTATATCAGGAAGAAATACCAAAAAACTTAATTTTATTTAGGGAAAAGTATGTATGCAGTCTATAAAGCATGCAGCTTTCAGTATTTTGCAAAATCGAATAAGAAATATAACATGGGATTTAACACAACAAAAGTACAACAGCTTCTAATCAAAAAGCTTGCATTCCAAGTAAATGCAAGAAGTATATGCAATTGCATTTCGTTTTGTCATTCTATGGAGATACGTTAGTGAGAAGAAGTCTGTTGCACTGGGAATCTTCTGTCATGTCGTCAAACACGTGTGTGACCATTTTGATGCTGTAAATAAAAAAAACTGATTTGATTTCAAAATAAGAAGTCCTTTCACTTGGGCATAAAGACTTGTAATGATACAAATGAATGTGAGCTGCAATGTAACAGAAGTAGTTGAATTAATGCTCATCCAGATAATTCAGAAAAATTTTACAACAGTGCAATACTTATAATTTTAAATATATTGTATACATTAATAATATAATTTATTATCATAAATATGGTGTACACATTAATAATAATATTATAAATAATAATAATATTTTGCACTGTGGAATCCATGGCAATGAAATTACCGATACACTGGCAAAGAGGGGGGCCATGACTTTACAAACATCTTTTTATAGTATATCTTTTTGCATAATAAAACGTCTAACTAAAAATATACTGTCTGAAAGATTAAAAAAGATTCTTGAATCTTGCAAAAAAAAATTGAGCAAAAGTCTTGGAAAGACAGACTTTCTGCGGTCTCAAAATGGCCCAAACATAAAATGATGGCTGAGTTTAGGCTCGCAACTGCTCATGACTGCCTTCTTAAACACTTGTACCGTCTTCGTATAGTTTTAAGTCCTATATGCAACCTCTGTAATCTGTGATGGAACATGGATCGTGACCATCTACTCCACTGTAAGGCATTATTGAAACGCTCAATTGCGGACCGCTACTGGGAGTCCAGGGGCCTTTTAGATACATAGACTATTGTTAAAGCTGTTTTATTTTTCTTGTTATTTGTATTTTTGCTGTAATTGTCTTTCATTGGAAATAAAAAAAAAATAATGATATTTTGTACACAGAATATTTACAAGAGTAAGTATGTTGTAAATATCGCCAAACCTTTCTCCAGTCATTTCATTTGCAAAGAACTTCAATTGCTGGTTGCCTTAAGACACGTATAAATGTATGATTCATACAGTCCATAAATTTTGATGTTACTTCGCTCTGCTGTTAGTCACAATGGTCTGCTGATTTATCTCACTGCATTCAATATGATTTTCTAAATCCATTAATTTAGTTTTCAAAAAAGATTTCATAAGATTTCTTTTGATGTGAACAATGCGACGAATAACAGTACTGGTAAACGACATATAAATTCTGTTAAAAACAAAAAGTTATGCCAAACATTTCTTCATCTATAAGACATAACAATAAATTTTTCCTAATGCATATTAAAAATTCAATCTTTTGCATAACCCAATATCTTTTATTTCTTGATTAAATTTCCTTTTCCTCAATAATTTTGTGAACAGTAATTTACATGTAACTATTTGATTCCAAAAGTTTTATTAATATTTTTTAAAATTTATTTCAAATAATATCATTTGTTAAAAATACTATTTAGTTATAAGTATTTCTTCATGCAACACTCATATGTTGTATGATTAAATATAATTCAATCAGAATCATTTTAAATAATACATGTGCAATAATTATTAAAGAAGGAAAATTGCATTTAATGTGAAAAAGTTCTAAGTGACAATTTATGCATAAGCAAATATAAGAAAGTTATTGCATTAGAATTCTTTCATTATTATCTAATAATAAGAAAATGAACATATCCTTCTTTTCCTTTCGCATTTACAATTTTTTGTATCATGTGTAATATGTACGAAATAATTGATTTATAATTTGTATTAAATCAGCTTTTTCAGCAATGTAAAAACTATAAATATCTGATTCGAAAGAGCTCTGACTCGAAGATTTACTCAAATGTTATATTATTTGCAAAAAAAAAAAAAAATATTTTTAGCATGATATTATTATTCTTTCATCAACATGAAAATTATATTATTAGTTATAAATACTAAATTACAGAAATTATATTTTAAAATTATAGAAAATTATAGAATTAATTTTAAAAAATGCAAGCAAAATACAATAAAATTAATAGTTATTTATTTTTGTTTAAATTTTGTGTATATTTTTAAAAATGTTGATAGGTGACTTATTTTATAAAGTGGAGAAGAAAATACTTTCATTTAATCTTGATTAGATTATGGAGGGAATCTATTTGTCTGAATGAAAAATTGTTAAATTAGATGTGGAAAAATCTAAAAGCTGCACTTATGAAATTAGATATTTTGCTTGAAGTAATTCATGCAAAATACATAAAATATCTTTTCATTTCAACCAACAGCATATTATTATTGTTATAATTTGTTTTTGATATCACTGTGCTATTTAAAAAAAGTTTTGCGATAAAACGTTTATGTTTATCTTAAAGGTATCAAAATGTAATTTTGCTTTGGGAATATGAATTTATTAATCTGGATTTTCAATCAATCCTTGATTATAATTCTCACTTTATGTTTATATACTATTAAAAACTATATTTTATTGGACATTTTAATAAACATTATTTCTGAAATTGAAAAAATTAATTTTAAGATCTTTATGCAAAGTATGCATCATTTCAGATGATAAAATATCTGTAGTTATTAAATAACAAATGAGTAAATTTTCTCACAAGTTTTGTTTACATTTAAAAATGTAAAAAAAATGGATCTTAAATTTAATTTTTATTTTTAATTAAAGAAATAGTGTCATTTTGATAAATTAAAGTGAATTGATACTGCTTATTTATAATAGATTTATGTAAACTTTGAAAATGGAATATTTCTCTTAAGAAAAAAGTAAAATCATTAAATAAAAGTTAATTGATGCATTTGTTAAGAAAGTTTAGATGCTTCAATATTTTAGGTTATAATAATTAATTCTAAAACAAAATAAGATAGATAGATAATCTCAATTATCGGAAATACATGGGCTGAGATGTTTTTGCTTAAAATATTTTTATATTAAAAATGTCATGATACAGAGATATAGGTTTTACTAATAAATACTCAAGGAACTGTAAAAAAAAAAAAGAAACTGGGAATAATATCTCCAATATCTCTGGTATAATACTCTAAAATTTAAAAATAATATCTCTAGTTTTATTCCAGAAAACCAAAAGTTTGATAAATCAAATAAGCAACCTTTTTATATAATTTCATTTAAAAAATGCATCAAATATCGTAAATGTTAGGGAATATTTCTTTTGAATAAATTTTAAATTAATATTTTGAGGATGGGATATATTTGCTCATTTTTCAAAATATTATATATACCCTTATGATACAAAAAAATAAAGATAAAGAAATTATTCCTCCAGAAAGTGAAGTTCTTTCACAAGAAACATCCAATTATGCTAATGAAAAAATGATAACTTTCTTTAAAGTTTTTATAAACAAATCTAGTTAAAATACTATTAAAATAATGACACAGCTGCATTAATTACCATAAAACATAATAATTGTTATAGTATTATCTAATATAGTAAAAATTATAATAGTTCATGTTATAATTATATTAAAAACTATAATTATTATAATGTTATAATTATTATAATGAGAATTATACAATATATCTATATAATTTTCATTATAATTATTACAAGGAAAAGCTTAATACTATAAAAATATATTAATATTTGTTTTATGAATCTCCAACTGCGTGCCGAATCACGTCAAATTATCATCGGTCTTGGCCATAAGTCGTACATCCTACGTACATGGGACTTTCTTACATTG
Source organism: Latrodectus elegans (assembly GCA_030067965.1). Classification (NCBI taxonomy): domain Eukaryota; kingdom Metazoa; phylum Arthropoda; class Arachnida; order Araneae; family Theridiidae; genus Latrodectus; species Latrodectus elegans. Next base: position 25,882,100 of record CM057815.1, on the reverse strand, counting down.
CGACTTCCTGAGAACGTCGTAGATCTTCGACGGATATCCATAAAACTTTCTCTCACGTCCAAATTGAGTATACCTGGTACTAAAAGGATATAATCCAAATGCCCTTAGGACCACGTGCTATCTTGAATTAAGATTGATATGTATACATATCATTCATAATTCTGCTGAATCAAACAATAATATTTAACATTCATTAAATTTATCGAATTTCATTTTCAATTCAATAATCTCAACCAGCCTTAGAGGAGTTTATTTAGCCTCACATATTTAGTATTCATGGACTGCAGGCAAATTAAATTATTTTGACTCTTATCAACAAATTGATTGATTTAAATGCTACACTATATTCTCAATGCTCAAATTAATAATTTTATTGCATTAATCACCATTGTTTCGTATTAAAATTAATTATTTTAATGAAAAATGTGTTATTAATTTCCATAATTAAATATATAATTCTATGATTTACTGCATAGTGAAATGTAATTATATATTTAATTAAATATATAGTTACATTTAACTCCATAGTAAATCATAGAAGATCCACTTATTGCAAACCATGTTTTAGCTTACTAAGTAGTTTATGAAGTATACAAAGATAAATTGTGGGAAAACAGATATTTCTTTTTATCTTTTTTGTAGAACATTTTTAAGTATTTAGTTAATTTCATTTGTTAAACTTTTATAATATTGATTAATTATTTCCTACATACGTAGATTCTAATAAAAATTGTATTTAAAACAATGCATTTCTTGTGGAATATATTATTTTAAATGTTATTGTGTACGTGCAAAATTTATTTTACATACAAACAAATTTTGATCCATAAACAATGGGTTGAATTTAAATTTTATAATTAGATACACATTAATTTAAAGTATGAATTTTTGTTAGATTGATTTATTTCGAAATACTTAAAAAAACCACAAAACAATATTGAATTCCTGTAAATACATAGTGGGAAATTTTAATATTACTGCAACTTATGTTATTATGAAATGTAATATTTAGATGAGAGAGATCGTTGAAAAGATTCCATATTCACTAGAAACTCAAAATATTTGGATGGTTATGGTTATTTAATTACTTACGGTTATCTTTGTAATTTTTTAATTTGAATTTTTTTATTTCTATATTCCAATTAATGACTATAACTTTCATTTTAAGCAGACTTTTGCCCTCATTAGAAAAATATATTTTTTTAAAATTTAAATTTAATTGCATTTTAAAAATTCCATATACTGCATATATTGTAAGCAATGAATTCTTAGATTATTTAATTTTTAAATTAAAATTCGATTATATTAATTTTTGACTTCATATTTGTTTTAATGGTCCTTTATAAAAATTTTCGTGAACGCTCAACTCTCAACTAAATTCTGTATTTAGAATTCAACTATAATTTACATTAAAAAAGAATTAAAAAAAATGAATAGACTTTTAATCGAAAATATTGAATTTGTCAAACTTAAAAATTTAATATTTGAAAAATATTGATTGTTTTATTGTTAAATCCCTGAACTTAATATACTAATATTTTTGGTAAAATGCTGAATTAAATTGACTCAAATTATAATGACAAGTATATAAATCATATAATTTTGTTTTTATAAAATAAATAACTGATTTTTTTAATAAATTGATTAGTTATGATAATTTTAAAATAAATATTTATAAGAATAAAATACATGTAAAAATAAATTTTTATTTTTGTTTGAAGATAGATATTTTTTAAATGCGAATTGTGTACACTGAAATTCAGAAAAGATGTTAAAAAATTAATGAGTGATTTAATAGAAACAAAATGAATATAACTTCAAATTATTAAGTTTAGAATAATATTTCCCACACTTTTACTATTTAAAATCATTGATAAATAAAGATATATTCTTATCTTTTATAATAATATTTTATTATCTTTTATTTTATATGTTTCTATATCCTAAATTATTGCCTTTAAAATAGTTAAAACAATACAAGTATTAAACAATTATACACATATCTGCATAAATTCTTAAAATTATTCATACAGATATTTTTGGTGATATATATTTGTTCATAAGATTCTTGAAATTTACTCAAAAATTTTACTCATCTCGCACTTGCTATTATTTGCTTAAAAATTTTACAAACTCTTAGAAGAAGTTTATCATAGCATTAGGAATATTAAGCAGCATTAGGAATATTAAGCAGCATTAGGAATATTAAGCAGCATTAGGAATATTAAGTAATTCGTTTGTATACAATTGCTTAAACTAAACAATTATTTTTAATATAAAATATAATATTTGTCTGTACATTTTTAAGATTATAAACAACATAGTTTATTTTATTATTCTTTATTCTGTTATTTATATATTGAAATGAATTAAAACGTATTCTTTTACTTTTAATAATATTCTGCCAAATGTTTAGAAAGATTCTGTCAACTAGGAAAACACTAGAATCAGAAATAATTGATCTGTAAAAAATTCAATAAAATGTGGTATCTTTTATATAAATTAATGAGATCTTTCCCTTAATCGCATGAGACTCTTAAAATATATTCAAGACTTATCAAATAAATATGGGTTTTTTAAAAATACAGTAAAGCGCATGCGCTATATATAGATAGGAATAATCCAAGAATATCCATAAAAGGCTGTATATTCATATTCATTACTCAAAGCTTAATATACCATGAAATTACGAAAATACTTGAAGTTGCATCTTTTTATTGATTTTCAGAGAAAAATATGACCAGCATCATTGAAATATTTTCCACATTAATGAAATAAAAAGCTATAGAAGTGTTTGTTAATTATCTAAATATCATTAAGATTTTCTCGAAAATTAATTGATAAAAATAAATGATTTTGATTACTGAATATAAATTTACATATTCAACAAATAATGAAATACATAATTTTAACATTAATAATATTAAACTTATGACTTTATAGTCGTATTCTAAAAATTCCATTGCTTTTAAAAGACACAACTCATTCATTATAATTAAGTATCCTTTTAATATCCTTTCGCGAACGAATTCACTCTTTTTTATTTTAAAGAAATTTTTATAAAGTTCAATTTATAAATTTGTTTTCTAGTAAAAATTAATTATTCCCTAAAGCTAAATCTATGAACATTCATTCCAAAAGATCAAATTGGATATTCAGATTAAACATCATATTTCCTTTGTTTCATCAGATTTTTAAAATTGCCTAAGCTTAAGACTGAGAAAGGAGTTTTTTAAAAATACTAGTAACTTTCTTTTGATATATTCTTAAATCATTCAATTCATGTTGAGTTAATTTTATTTTCTAATCAGCGTTTCCCTTTTAAATTGCATAAATGTTTCACTTTTAAAATATTATTTAATTTTTCATAAAATCTCTCACATCTTTAATTTAAATTAAATAATAATAATAAAAAACAATTTAAGGAATTATTCAAAGTTACTCTATTTCGCTTATTAATCTTTTGTATAATTTTGTTTAAAAATTAATTCTCAGAGTTATGTAAAATAAATTTTAATTATAAAATAGATGTGTAAACCTACATTTTCTAATTTATACTAGAAATTTATTCATGTAATATATTTGCTCTTTTCATATTCAATTTTAAATTCATTTTTAATTTAGTATTCATATCTGTTATTTATTTGTTAATTATATAGATTTTATACACACACATAAATTCTCGATAAATAATAATAGTATAATATAAAGCAATTGACGAAAAACAGCTATAAACAAGGAACAGTATCATAAGGAACACAAATGAACTCGGAATAATATGCTACAAAACTCACCTAATATTATAGAGAACTTTGCATAAAATGTCTTCTTTTTACAATAATGAACAAAGATCATTAAAGAAAAATACTATTCACTAGAAAATATAGTCAAAGTTAATTTAAATTTTTAAACTCTTAGATACTGTTAAAATTTACAAATAATGAAACGTTAGCTCCCAAACTGAAAACAGATTAAGTTACTAATTTTATGTATTAATTTGAAACCGCAAATTATTTTATCAGCATGTACCAAGGCAAGGCCGAATTGCTTCCCTTTACAATACCAAATTAGATAAATAGTTTTATAATAAGGGATTCTAGAATGGATTAAATGTTAAATGATCATGCTTTATTTAACCAACATATATACTATACTGAATGCGGATGAAAATTAATTACATATTAATATTCCGATTGAGAAATACTTTTATAACATTATAATGCTAGTTTACAAAAATTTATTACTTTTTATCCTAAATTATTATCATTAATAATTATGTATTTATAACATTTATAACTATATATATATATATATATATATATATATATATATATATATATATATATATATATATATATATATATATATATATATATATATATATATATATATATATATATATATATATATATATATACAGGGGTTGGATAAAAATATGGAAACACCTTGTGAAATGCATGTTTAGAAAGAAAGATTGATTTTAATGAAATATGTAGGTGGCGTGGGCGTTTTCACCTACTGACTCCATCAGTACAACTTCGTAAATGCTCTGCACAGTTCAGTCATTGTCAGAGCACTGTTATATGAGGTTGGCATTGCATTATGTTAGAGTTAACAGACTACAAAAGTGAGCAAATTTTTGGAGCACTTATAATAGCTGCTTTCGTAAGCAAGGTAGCCGAGGTGTTTTAGTGTTTCAAGAGGTACTTTATCGAAGATTTATGTGGCATATTTGAAATGCGGAAAAACACCATCCGGTAAATCACGGCGTGGACGAAAATATGTGATGAGCGATCGAGAGAAGCGATCATTAATGAGGATTATCACGAAAAATAAGAAGACCAGAGCTGCAAAAATTACTGCTGAAATGAATGTTATGTTATCAAACCCTCTGAGTACCAAAACAATACGAAGAGAGCTTCATAAACAGGAAATTGCTGGCCTTGCTGCAATTGAAAACCATTCATCAGAGATGATAATGCCCATAACTGGAAAAAAATAATGTTTAAGTCATAAAGCTTGGACTGTAGATCAGTGGAAAAGAGTAATATGGTCTGATGAGTTTTCTTTTACTTTGTTTCCCACTTCTGGCCGAGTGTATGTCTAGAGAACGCAATCTCAAGCCTTCCTGTTTATGAAGCTCTCTTCGTATTGTTTTGGTACTCACAGGGTTCGATAATCATACAGACTGCTTATTGCCAAGAGTGAAATATGGCGGGGGTTTGGACAGCCATATCGTGGCTCTCTTCTGGCCTTTTGAAGGACAGATTACTGCGAAGACTTATGTGAACATTTCGGCCGATCAAATCCATCCCATGGTACAAAGTTATTTCCTTAGTCGTGATGGTGTCTTCCAAGAAGAAAAAAGTCCCTGTTCAAACAGATCACATTTTCCAGGACATGTTTTCTGAGCACTAGGATGATTTGTCACATCTTCCCTGGTCACCACAGTTACCAGACCTGAATATTATCGATCCTTTGTGGTCTACAATGGAGGGGAAAATACGTTCTTGCTATCCACCGCCAACCTCGTTATCTGAACTCGTCACCGTTCTGCAGGAAGAATTGTACAATATTCCTTTGGCAAACATACAGAAACTGTATTTATCCATTCCGAGAAGACTGCAAGCTGTTTTGAATGTCAACAGGTTTTCTACACCATATTAGGGAAGGAAACGTGTTTTTTTAAGGTGTTTCCATATTTTTGTCCAATATATATATATATATATATATATATATATATATATATATATATATATATATATATATATATATATATATATGAAAGAGAGAGCAATATATTATTTACTCGTCGTCAGTATACAATACTTATGAATGTAAGCAATGTTACTCTAATTATTTATTATCACGTACAATATAATACAAAATTGAATGTCAAGCTGGCAATTTGTGTCAAAATATTTTGATCATTTGAAAATTTATTCAAGAAATTGTTTACATACATTTAACAGTTTTCTGAAATAAAAGCATTTTGCTTATCAAAACATAAAGTTCATACCATAAGCTTTGATTTGATACTTTAAAAGATATATTTTATCTTCATATATTTCCGAGTAAACATGCTATTATAAGGCAAAAATTTCAGTTTTAAATTTTCCCTAAATATGGAAGTTATATTTTAGAAAAAAGCTTTAATTTGAATTAAATTACTTAGAGCTACGTATTGTTATAATAACCATTTGAAAATAATATTTTCCATTTTATATTTGATTTCCATTTAAGAAACATATTTCAAAACATTTATTTATGCAAAAAATTGTTATATATTGTTAACATAAGTCATAAACAGTTTCTTAAAATAAACATCAGCTAAGTAAAATAGTGAATTAAAACTTTTATTGTATTTAAATTACAAAAATTATTCCATATACTTATGATAGCATTATATTATTTAATAATACATGAATAACTAAGCATTACATTTCATAAAACTCAAAAATTAATAAAACTAAGGAAAGCTTAAAAATAATTTTTTTCCATAAAGATGCTAATATTCATTCGTATCTTTCACTTAGTACGTCTAAATTTCATTCAAAAAATTAATTATTTTCATTTACTTTAAAAAGTATTTCCTTGCAAATAATGCATTGAATACACTTTAAATTCTCATTGAACGAAACTAAAAATAAATAGAATATTTTTTCTTTAAAAATAGAGAAAATTAAACTTTAACTGCCAAAACTTATAAAAAAACATTTTTTTAAATAGCATAGCGTTTTTTTTAGATAACGAAAAATTTTCATTTTATTCCTTTTTATATCCCCACCATTTAAACCTACAAATAAATAAGAAGAAAATTAAGAGTTATTCATATCATATCAAATGCACCGTCATAGTTGACAGTTTGAAAAAAAAATAATTACAATTAAATATTTTTGCATGAAGCTTTTAAAATATTATTTTATGCATTCTGTAATAATTAAAATAAATTCAATTTTATAACTCTTAATGTAAAGTTAATTTTTTTATTTTAATCTGTATAAATTACTTTCGGCAATTCATTAAAACGTTATTCTTCTATATTTCAAATTTTTCAATGTTATTTTTCTTATTTAAATATTTTTGATTTTGTGCGATGATGAATCCAATTTAATATTGATAGAAGAATATTTTATAATGTTTCTATGAAAAAGAATATTTTTAAAGAGGTTGATTAAAAGTCTTCATTCTTTCAAAAGTTGCAAAATATACGTTGAATATCTAATTCATTTCTAAAATGGATAGATAAAAATTGTGCATGTAATTCTTTTTTTACTTATTAATATAAAGGACACACACAGTTTTATCTTTCATTTCACCTAATTTTCGTAACAAATGTTCTTTTCCCATGCAATGCATTTGCTGAAGTGCTAAGGAAATAGTTTTTTATTATGTATCTTTTATCTAGAAGCATATATATATCTCATTGCATTTAAAGTAACTTTTTTTTTCAATTCAATTGTTTCATTTTTTTAATTATTTTGTACTAAATAACATTTTAATTGGCATTTTTAGTTTTGAACTTTTTTATTAACATTTATTAATTATTTGTAAAGAAAATTGTTATTATTTCTGTTTTATACTTCGTTTATATTATTCGTTTTTAGGGCTTTCCTGATATAGTTTTATATTTAAAGTATATAAACTGTCCAATTCGTTAAAATTACAAATATAACTTGTAATTAGAACGAATTTCAATCTGAAGGTTTTTGAAATTTACATTAAATTGCGAATTGAAGTTTATATTTTCCATTATATACAATTAAGAATGAAAAAAAAATAAATTATCGTTAATCATGTTAATATAATGGAGTAGTAATTTATTTTTAGAATTTACTAATAGATTAATTTTATAAAAATCATTGTGTAAGGGAATTTATGTTTATAATGTTTTCGATTGTTAAAGATAATATCAACATTTTATTACCAAAAGCTGTATTTTAGTATAACGCTTAGGGAAACGGCAAGTAAGTACCACTGAGTTATCTTTTTGAAATAATATTGTAATTTTACTCACAATAGACAAAAAATAATAGGCTTAGCTTAAAAATTTGAAGTTTTGCGAATTAATACAAACATAAAGATCAATCAGATTTTTTACCATAATTTTGCTTAGGATTGAAAAGTCAAATAATTTAAAAAACTTATATCAATTAAAGTATCTCCGGACAGTTTAAGACTTTGTTTGAGTTCAAAGCTTACATATCAAAATTTTGTCCATAGAATTTGTAGTTAATATAAACTATTATACATCTGATTTTACTTCAAGTTATAATCAATCACTGCAGTGTATAACGTTCAAAAATTTTACTTCTTTTAAGAATTAAGGCCAATGATATTTACCCTTTTTAAAAATATCAATTAAGTGTAACTGCCGATGGCTGCATAGGACACATTTTATATTCTATACTATTTACGCACATGACAGCAGAGAGTCTTTTTACTATTACTCATACTATAAAATTCAGAAATACATAGAAAACATTCAAAATTAGTCCCTATTTCAATATTTAAAAATTTCTACATTAAAAAAATATTTAAATTGTTTGACAATTCATTCAACTTGTTTTAGACTCATCAATAGTCAGATGCTATTTCATTGTGCAAACTATCACTTTTTACAAATCTAAACATATTTTAAATAAACTAAACAATATTCAGTATGGTTGATTTTTCTGAATTATTATTTTTTTCCCAAAATTTAGTGATACATTTTAAGTAAAAATGTACATCCCTTTACTTAATATTGTGAAACTGTATCTCATTCAGTAATAACATATGAAACTAGAGCCATAATTATAAAATTATTCTAGAAGTTGATTTTTTAATAAATAAGAAATTAACAATGATGATAACAATTTTGCTTCAATAAAGTATAAATTGTTTATTAATTGGGGATTAAAACCGCTTACAAAAAATCACACATTAGAATTTCATTGTTACAATGCCTTAAAAGTAGAGTACTATTAATAATATTTTCTTTCTGAATAAGTGAGGTTTCAGAAATCTGTAATATTAAATAAATCAACAAAATATGAACTTGGAATAAAATTAATAATATTATTTTAAGTATATACTATATGCATCTAGGTATGCAATGTAATTTGCATACTTTATATATTTTGAAAATAAAGTTGAAATATTCTCTCCGATTGTTATTTTTAAATCACTATCCTTATAGGCTTACTTCAAATATGTAAAATTACAAATTCTGCTGAAAAATAAACAAATAATTATTTCATATACATATATATATATGTATATATATATATATATATATATATATATATATATATATATATATATATATATATATATATATATATATATATATATATATATATATATATATATATATATATATATATATATATATATATACATATTATATATATATACATACATATATATATATACATACATACATATATATACATACATACATACAATTTGAAATTGCCGAATCCATTTCAACACAAGGAACAATATATATATCTAACAAATATCTAACAAATATCTAACTTCAACACAAATATCTAACTTCATACTATAAATTAATTTATCACAAACCTTCCTCTTTCTTATATGGTACTCAACACTTTATGTCATTTAGTCACTTTATGCCATTTATAATATTTGTAGACAGATTTTCATTATACTAAAAAATTAATGAGAAAAACTTGAATAATTAAACATTGTCACATAATTGAATATATTATAACTTAAATTATAAAATTTCATTGCGCATCGAATAAAAATTTAAATGCATTTATGTTGCGAGCTATTTTTTACTATCCACATTTCTCGCATATTTAAATAATATTAATATTTTTTATTATTTTCAATGATCAGACTATTACAGACAACTATAAGGTACAATAACAAACGAACTCTGAACAAAAGACTAATGTCTTGGCATTTTGAATGATAGTCTCTTACTATCTCTGAAAAGGATTTCTGAAAAAAACTAATCTGAAAAGGATTTTAGGATATCATAAGAAGTTATATAGCTCACGAAATTTAAGGATATTTTATAATATCAATATGTTTTTGAATAAAATCTACTAGGTTTTTAAATTTCCTTGTTTAACCACGTAATCCCTGCAGAAAGGATCCTCTGTCTGCAATAGCCCTTCATACGGGGCCAAAGCCATTATCCTCATAGTATCTTGGAAGGGTATGTTTTCTGTCAGCAATAGATCTTTGCATCGATAAAAGTTGACTTAACAGCTCTCGTAATCAAGCGTAAAGCCTAATTTTGTTATGCTTCTAATTTATTTACCACAATTAGTGGGGCTGTGATCAAAGCTTCATAAAAATTAGTCATTAAAGGGTTCATAAATGTTTTGAAAATAATGACAATGGTAGGCTAAATGCATTCCCAAGAGCATCCCGCTAACCACTTAAGAATACTAATCTAATTTGAAATACCCTCGACAAGTTGCACAGCATGAGGTCTATAATTTAATTTACTATCGAAAGTTGCTCTCAGGTAAGTGAAGCTATCAGTATGGTCAATGACACTGGTTTGGTACTTCAACTCTGGATAGAAAGCTTCATGGGTTAGGAAAAAATCTATCTTTTCCAAATTTATTATCATATTATTTCCATCACAACACAGAATGCGAGATTAATCCTCCATGTGAAGGTAAATCTACAGGCTTAATTAAGTTGAATCCAAATTAACTAATATGAAAATTATAAATTAGATAAATATAGTTTTGTGGATAAAAATGATTAATATGCATAATATTATAGTAAATTGTAAATACAAAAATTAGTAAAATATTCTATATAGTTAATATCTGAATGTTCATTTTAAGAAAGCCATTATAGAAAATTAAATGAAATCAACTAAACTTTTATTTTCTCTCTATAATGAATTAATTTCTAAATTAACTATCAAGATTTGAAACACATTAGGGATGTTAGAACTCAAACTTATTCTGAAGAATTAAAAAATGACTAATAAATCTTGCATTGATAATTTTCACATATGTCAGAAAAACTTTAACAATTCACTCTAATCCTTTAATATGATCCTTATCCAATCAAGCAGAACACAACAATATGCTATGCAATAATTTAAAAGAATAAAAACTATTTTATTTCAGACATTTTTGACAAAATAATTGTAACTACTTTTTAAAATGAAGATATTTACTGTGAACCTATTTTATTTTGTTTAATAAATATTAATTATAAATTTCTCTGCAATTCTACAAGAAAAATTAGGAAGTAATCTTAATAAAAATGACTGAATACTTCATTTAAAGTTTTTCATTTTTTCTATATAATTTACTCCTACAAGGTATGGAAGCTATTTTATTCTATAACGAAAAATAATTTAATGATTTATTTTATTAAATATCACAAATATTTATGCTGATGCAGTAACATTAATACATTAACACAATTCAAAATAACATTTAACTTTGTAAATCAGCAATGCAATGATAAAGGAATTTTAATTTTATTTATTCTTTCCTTAAATGCAGTATGTTTTTGATAAGAAAAATCCTAGCAATTATTTTCAATGTAGAAACACGACTCTACTCTATTTTTTGTATTAAATATTCATGAATATGGTAAATATCTACACAAAGGAATTTGTTACATTGAAAGAAAATATTGTAAAAGTAATATTTTCCCTCAAAGCCCCAAGAATATACGATTGAATCAGAAATCACATTTAAGTGTTACCTTTATATTATTTGGAAAATAAAAGCTGCCCAGTGAGAAACGAAATCAATGTGCCACAATCTATTTATTTAAGGTGTAAGATATAAATGTCATACTTTTCTGGACAGTTGTTTGAGCTATAACCTGTTCTGCGTAAAGTGTTTCCTATATATCTTAATGATTCCTGTTAGATCCTTGTATTGTAAAGGATTTCTGTGAGCAGACAAAGGAAAATAAAGAAAATAAATATAAAGCGAAACACTTATCTCTCTTTTATGATACAGAAAGTATAAAAGGAAATTCCTTCGAGTGTAATGTGTTCAACAACATTTCTGCTTTCTATTAAATTTAAATTTAAACTGAAATTTAATTCAACTAACTTTAGTATCACCACTCCTTACTCTAAAATATGGAATGATAAATAAATAAAAAATATATTTATTCTACAATTTTCAGCTTTTATACGTTGCATACATTCATCATTATGAGCATTTAACTTGCAACTTGTTCAATTTCATCCTTGAATTAAATCAACATTTAAGAATTTGAATAGTTAACTTGCTGTAATATTTATTCATATTATCTATAAATTAAATAAGAATTTTATTTTCGATTTTAATGATTAATTTATACATAATTACTATTAATTAAAGAACTTAAATTGAAAGGAAATACTTGAAGTTCAACTGATAACATAATCTTTCAATATAATATTTATGATTGAAATTAACCTACAATATTAATTGTTTAAAAAACTTTTTGTAGCATTTTTTGTAAACTTTTCTTTAGAGAATATCTAAAAAATGCATTTTTCTTCTTTCCAATTAATCCTGTTTTATGCACTTTTTAGCTGATAAACTGTATTAGGTTACATTTAGAAGTTTTATTTAATAAAACTACATAAAAATGAATATTGTATAAATACATGAATTATAATTAAAGTTTAACATATACTACATTTTTTAATTATGGATAATTATAAATAATGAATAATTTTTTGCATATTAAATGTTGAAAAATAAATTAATACACTTGTAATCATATTTAAAAAAGTAAAAATCCAAACATTTTAAGTAATATACATATAAAATGAATGTATTCATAAGACATTTTTATAAATTTAAAAAATGAAAAATTAAATATATTTAATGACTTTGTGAACTATTAATCAAAATGTAGTTTTATGGAATGATTTATAAATCACGTTATTTTATCATTGTATGATAAAATAACGTGATTTATAAAGCTTTTATAAATATTTTATAAATCTTTCTAATAAAACATGAAGAAAATATAATTAAATTAGAAAATAAATAAAGCTTTCCACAATAATAAATGGAAAATCATTGGAAAATTATTAATTAGATTTTTTAAAATAAATATGTTATGCCCATTTTGTATTTCATTTAACCTTCAACAAATATTATCTAGTGAAATGTTATTTATATTTTCAGACTTAAAAATTTATTTCACATTGTAGATTTTCACGCTGAATGCTTAAGTGAAATGCTAAAAAGATTTTGAATAGCATGGATGCAAAAATTCCAATTCTGTATTAAAACATTTGTGAAGTTTTTCTGTAACTTGATGAGGCTTCTATACAATTATAGAAGTTTCCATCATGAATAATAAATTATTTATACCATTAACTATAAAAAATACTTTTGGTAAAGAGAGCAATGAGATTTGAAACAATTATAGAAAATCCCAAGGGAATTTTTTATTGCCTGTATTAAGGTAATTATAATCTTTATTTTGATTTACAAAATTATTGCAAGGGAAATTTAAAATAATTAAGTCTTGAAACATTATTTACTTACTTGTTCAATAACAGATTGAATATAAAGGATACGTTTTCTCTTCTTTCATCTTATTTTATTTTGAAAATGATAATTCAAAGAAGAATGTTAAAATATTAAAATTTAATAATATTTTTCCATGAAATTAAGTTTCTGTTCTTATAATAAAAACTTATAACTTCCAAATTTTTTACCACTTTCTGAAATTTTACATTAAATAATTTTATATTAATTTCTGCTAATAAACAACGTATTATCCTCTTTTATTATTTCGCATGATATTTTGAAAATCGTATAAAAGATCTTATTTTTTCTTAAAAAAATCTAAATTATGTCCTTAATATATAGAATTAAATTCTATTAATTTTAGTTTTCAAATTATAGAAAAAAACTTATACAATATGAATGGAATGATATAGCGTTATATATAAAAATATTTTTAAGACAAAATGCATTTAAAATTTATGTATGTAATGTAAAATACTTTTTTAAAGCATCATTTTTAGGTTTAGTTCCAAGAATAAGTGAAAATTTTATAAACCTGATCGTAAAAATCATTTCTTAGTAATTTGTAAACACTTAAATGAGTAAAGCTCTTAATCCAATACAGCATTGTATCTTAAAAACAGTTAATTTAAGATTCCCAGGAGTTTCGAAATATAAAAAAAATAATTAATATTCATCTAATACTTACAATTTTTTTATTTTGGGGTTTGGTACTTAACTTTTAATTGATAACTAAGTTAAATTTTATTAATTTTTAAATTATTTACTTTTTTGCTATGATTTTAAGAATAATTAGAATATTAATTACCTAAATGATCTAATCTTACCTAACATTAAGTGAAAATATTTTTTTAGGATTTATAAGTGAGTCTTGCTTAATGACTGTCAATTATATAATATTCTACAATTTTGAGGCTATACAATAAATCAATTTTGTAAAATGTATGCTAAAATTAAGACTCTTAATTTACTTTATTTTGCGTATCTAATAAAGTATTTTATAAGTATTATGATGAATTTATTTAGTTTTTAAAAGTTTCAATAAGAGATAAATATTTAGCAAATCTAAAATAGCAGTCCTAATGTCTCACTTATCATAAGGATATAGATAAAAGAAATTTATATCAGTGTCAATTGTAAGTGTTTAAATTTAATATTAATATCAAGTAATTGTTTACAGTCTATAAATCTTCTGCATTTAGAGCAGAAATCATAACTATTGTAAATAAGATAATTTAATTTAAGATTTAGAATAACTGTTGTTAGTAAGATAATTTAATTTAAGATTAAAAATAACTGTTGTTAGTAAGATAATTAAATTTAAGATTAAGAAGGCAGCCATTTTAGATCTTGTAGGCAGTTAGTTTAGATTTATCTTGTTAAGAAGAAAAATTAAATATTATGTAAAACAATCTGATGAAGATATAAAAAAATAAGGAAAACAATATAATAAATGCAAAGTATTTTACGAATTATATTATATCCAAGTATTATGAATCTAGAAGATGTAGAAAGAATGAAAATGAAAGAAAAATATACAATTAATGCTCGTAAACAGTTTATAACATGTATGTAAAAGAATTATATAGATAAGATTAAACGATTATTAAATTCAAAGAAAGTAAATTAAAGTTAAATTAATCATGGTAATTAAACTAAAACTAAATTGAATTAAACAATATCCTTAAAATTTAAAGGTTAAAAATAGTAATCGAGCTTAAAATAATTGGAAAAATTATAATATGACGGATCATTTTTTTCTGTAACGTTCAGCTGTCCTTTAGAATTTTATCACATCCAGCATAAGGGGCAAAGGGGATGGCACTTTTTTAAAGCAGGCTCCCGGTCGGTATGCCATCTTAACCCCAAAAGCGGGAAGATAAAGAAACATATTCACTGCGAGAAAAGAACATCCATGCCTACGCCAGCATTCGAAACCAAGATCAATGTTACGAACTCTAAGGACTTCGTCATTGGTTGGCTTGTATTACACAGTAAAATAAAAGATTTAAAAATTCAGTATAATGTTTGTTTATAAAGTAAATAAATGTATAACGTAAAGAAGAAAGGAAATTATAGTAGGGGTAACTTAAAAAATAAAAAGTTGTACGTAAAAAATAAAAACATAAAGGTAAAAATTGTTTTTTAAAATGTAAAAAACATTCGTTTTTATGTAAATTCTACGAATCCTCATGGTTCTTAGAAATTAATATCTGATATCTTATATGGCACTATACTGATATTAATTTACATCTATAAACTACAATTTTCAAAATCTTTTCTTTTTTTGCGTATTCATGCGCTATAGCTTTTTGTATGTGATTTTTATCATCACATACATTTTCATTTGTTTTTTTCATATTAGATCTGAAAACTTGAACTTTACATAAGAGTCAAAATGACACGGGCAATTATTTCAAATATCCTGTAACTATGGCCTGTAATATTCTGTAATTTGCATCTACATAGTGGAGGAAGACGTGAATATAGATAGAAAAGCAACATACATCTTCTGATATTCAACAGTGGATGGAAACAAACCCGGAACTTTATGCCCTGGATATAGATCTTATGTTCTCCAGTCTACCTTGGGACTAGTGTTAGATGAATATTTAATTCATGGTGAGCTCAAAAATTAAAGATGTGGTGTAGAAAAGAGATTGTGATGTTAAATTCGTTTCTTCTTCATGTGTGATAATGCATAAATACTATGTTGTTCGCAACCAACTTGAAAAAATCATGAAATTACTTCTGCATTTCACATGAAAGTATTAAACACTCAGATTATTCAAAAATGTACAAATATTATTCATTGCATACCACTATTACCAAAGATTAGATGTATAGAAATGTTTTTAAAAATAGTGAATAAATTTGGATCAAATTATTTTGTAGGAAAAATCTAAAATTCTTCTCACTGTGAATAACTAAATTATATCTTTTAAATTTGGATCTTAAATCAATTTGGGAATTTTCACCTACCTAATCTAACCTTTATGTTAATAACCCATGTATCCGGGGATTACAGTTCAAAAGTAAATATCATAAGGTACTTTTGAGTTGAGTGATGGCAAACTTGGCTTATAAGAGAATCTGCATGAAAATTAATTTAAGTTACAATGGACCTATCGATGGTGCTTGGGAAAAGACGATATAGAGAAGAAATCAACATAGACTTCATAAAGAAATCACCCATTTTGAAGAAAGCAAAGAAAATTTAAACATAGCCAGAAAAGTAATCATTCATATGTGTACTGAGACACTGAAACAAACTGCAGTTTGAAATTTGGTTTAAAAATTACGTTTTAAATTTCGCCTTAGATAAGTTTTGTATGGGAGAAATGATAGCTGATGAATTTATAAGCTAATGATTCAGTGAAAATTAAGATAACATTCAGATAACAAACAAGGATAACATTTAGAGTAACGCCTTTTTCAAAACAAGTAGCTGAAAGCTTAACATCCTGTGGAATTTTATTTAGGAAAGCAACATAGAAATGATTTCCTTCTTTAATTAAATGGAAAATGTATACTTAAAAATGAAGTTTTTAAATGTAAAAAATAAATACTTACTTGAATGAATTTTTCATTAATTAAATGCAACCGAGGATTGCTTCATATTTCAAGTGAGAATAAGTCTAAAATAAAAACTTCACATAAAATAATAAAGAATTTTAAGAAAATTGTCATATTTTTACCAAAAAATATTACATTTAAGTGTTAAAAAAGTTATATTTTTATATGTTACGGATTTTAGATTTTAAGAAAACATTACTGTTTCCAACTATTATCATAAACAAGTTTTACCAATATTTTAACAAAGGAATATAGACTGGAATAAATTGAAATAGCAGTAAATGAGTTGAAATCATCAAATGAAGGTGAGTGAATATATGAGTTTTGCAAAGAAATGGAAATACAGTAAACAGGTGAAAATGGTATTAAATTTTATTTAGATAAGAATCCGAAAGTATACAATACAACAAAAATAATCTCTTGAGCAAAAAATGTATGAATAACAAGGAAAAAAGATGAAAACTAATTTTAAATGCAAAAAATATATTGTATAGTAACTGTTAATCAATGTGGAAGGCATAACCTGATATTTATGTAACTTTTAAAAGAAAATTTTAAAAACATGTTCCAGATTTCAGAGATACCATCATGTTGTTTTCGTTTCACTCAATGTAAGAAAAACAAAAGTGGAATCTACTTTAATTTTTTTTTTTACTGATAGCATATTGAAATATGAAAAAAACTGAAATAACTTAAAACTCAATTCTGTTCTAAGATTCCTTTTTAATGTGTAAACATGCATTTTTATAATTCACCACGTAAACTATACACAGCACAAAATAATTTAATTAACTACATCTCAAATAGCTGTTTACTTCAAGAAATAGAGTCTTGTATATAGTTCAGCTAAAAAAATAATAAAATGGGTTACATAATGCTTAAAAATTGTCACAAATTTTAGAATTATGAAACAATAAAATGAAACAATCTTTTGTTTTAGTTCAAATCATTTTGGAATAGAGACTTATAAGAAAATGTTAAAATAAATTTACTAACGAATTCATAAAACATTTTTGTATAACTAAAAAAAAAGTTGTTCTCTAAAGATATGACTAAAAATATTCTTTTTTGGTCAACCAAAATTTACTACAAAGGCCAACAACATCTTAGCAGCTTTTTGACACGTTTTATGGAAATTAGACCAATGAAACTATAGCCTTTTGGAAAGAGAAAATGGTAATAAAATCAGAATCCATTGTTGGCTTTAAGCACTACAGAAACCTTCAGCATAGAATCAACGATAATTTGTATGTATCCTTGAGGTAAAGCAGCCTTTGCTGTTTCTACAAATTGCCCAAGTTCTAATAAATATAACAGCGGTTACGGTATCCTGGATAGTTGTGCAATCATTGACCTTATATATTTTTGATTGCAAATTAAGAACAAGTAGAGCAAGGAATCAATTCACTGCGATGAGTAAGGAAGAAACTTAGACGTTGTATTCCACTTGAAGACAGACCTATCCAATTGGAATATGATTGATGGTAAATTCTGAGGGAATAAGACCATATAAATTAAAGAAGCAATGAGAAGAGCTAAGATTTTGGCCTCAGACATTCAGAGGTTTGGTGCTGGTTGTTTATTTATCGGGAATATTTAGTAAAGGGATACAGGAGGTAAAATCAATACCCTCCTCTAAATACGATACCACATAAAAAATCACAGTGGTGATGCATTACAGAACATTTCATCCATCTCTTACCAATAAGTATGCAGATTTGAATTCGACGATATTGAAGCTTTAGGGAACGAGAGCTTCACCATAACAGACAATGTCATTCCCTGTTGATGTCATGTTTGTCATTCATACTAACAGTGGCGTCCAAAATCTGTGTTGTCTTGAGTTAACCACAAATGATGCATTAGAGACATTGCTGCCATTTCTTAAAGCTTCAAATAACATTGAATGATGAATAAGATGCTGAATCTTTTTGTGAATTCGCTAAGCAATTTCTCCCTGTCATGAGCACAATATTGCTGTCATTAAGTGCAATGGTAGAGTGAAATGGATTCGATTGGTTTTTGTGGTCGTCCGTTCCCTCATAGATCCAACAATTACGAATAAGCATTTCAATTGCTGGCCTTGTTCTATTATGAAGATCATTTCTTTGAAGAATAAACCACAATCCTTATAGGTTACTATTCTTTCTTATAATATATCTGAAATTTGACAGTAATATTCTAGACCTCATTCAAGAGGTAGAGTTAAATAGTTTACGGAAAATTAAAGGCACACGAAGCAATTGCTATATTTCAAATAAGCAATTTTTTTAAATTTTACATAAGGATTGCGGATAATTATGCAGTAATTCGTAAAATGAATGTGTACTATAATTTTAATGATTTGTATAAGCAATGACCACAAACGTATGGTATAAATTTCACATGATACACGGGCTTCATTTAGTGTGTTTTATTTTGGGTTGCAAAAAATGTTGGTAGAAAAAAGCACTGCCCTTATTGTTCTCTATTTGCAGTAGTAAAGGATAGTTGGCATTTTTAAAAAGAGGAAAGAACATGCACCATCCTTTTTCATGAAGTAAGAAAAATACTGGAACGAAATAGTTTATCTCATATTAACTTCATGGTGGCAAAAGTCACTTTAAAGAGCGATCAATTTAGTTTTAGTTATATTTTAAATTAATAAGCATGTATGTAAGTAACTGTAAATACTAATAAAATTTTCAAAAACAAATAACGTTTTTTTTAAGTTAAGCATAATAAACTGACTCACTGATGGAAGTTGCACGCCACTCTGTATATTAGTTTTCAGTTCTACTTCAGACAAGCTTTCAGCGGACAAAGAGAATATGGATTATATTTAAATAGAATTACTTCATGCTTCTTTTAAAATATTAATCTCGTGATTTTATAAAAATGTTTTTATAAATCGTATTAATTTCCTTATGCTTAATGCCTTCTAATATCTATCCTAAATATACAATTTGCTTAATAATATTGGACAAATAGCAAATATGGAAAATATGATTTAATTACTGCAAAAATGTGTTCCTAGATTTTTATATTATATTCATTGTTTAATTAAACTGTTAAAATTAAACAATTGAAGGATTCATTTGCAAAATCCATTAACAACATCAAACCAGAAATTGAGAAAAGTGATAAAAATATGTAAAACTGTTTGAGATAAACGTTTTTCATGTTTTTGTTGTGTCAATTCTTATTATAAGTGAAAATTGCTGCTAATGTATATAGTTATGTATTACTTGTCGTTTTAGAATTAAAATTCAAAAAGTGGAGATAATCGATTACGCAATTGAAACATCAATATAATAAGTGGATGACAAATATGCTTCCCATAGCAAACTTTTCAAAGTTTATACAAGATTTTTTTAATTAGTGTAATGATCAAATAAATCAATCATTTTTAATTGAAATAATAAGTGTAGGGTGGTTTTAGTACATAAAATAATTTCAGTTTATAAAAAAAATTATAATATTACCACATTTTTCTCCATTTGGTTGAAACTGTTTCTAAATAAATATTCAATAGTTTTACAAGGAACATCATCATTATATTTTTAAAAACCTATAACGCTGCCAGTGACATGAAATATAACTCTAAAGAAATAAATATCTTTAGCTATAAGTTTTACAGATTGTACTTCAAAGGACAGTTATTCCTTGTGTCACAATTTACAAATGGTTCGTGAAAGAATACTCTTAAAATATCTTTCATTCTATCTTAGTACGGTTGGATAGTCTTAAAAGTGAGAAAAAGGCTGAGGGGATTTTTGTTATTCGCTGAGAGTATTTCTTCTGAAAGATTTCTGAAAGATGGTGATCGCCATTCACAAAACTCATAATACAGATAATTTAAAAGACACTTTGTCTTTCATAATGTATCACATTCATTAATTATTAAATCTGTCTTTCATTATTTACTACATTCATTAATTATGAAATTATGAAAGACACTCTGTCTTTCATAACTTCATAATTACATCGCAATTGTATAAATTAAACGCGAAATATTTACAGATGTTGAATAAATTTTATATGTTTCAATACCATGACATATTGCTATGTAAAATATAATTAATTTAGCTATAATATAAGATGAATTTATAAATTTAATTGTTTTCTCTATTTGAAGTTTTTTCACATTACATATAAATGAAATTTTAAACAATTTAATTTCAAATATTTTTTAGATATACGAAGTAAATGCATGAAGTGGTGTTATATTTTAATATAAACCAAACAAAATTTACACGTACAAAACACGAAATGTAATTTATTGTTCTGAATTTTACTATTATATTCCTCTTTTTAATGATATGCAAACATTTCCCCTGAGTTTTTAATTGTAATATCTTCAATATAAATACAGCTTAAGAAAAAATTGCGAAATTTCAATATCCACACTAAATTATTCACATTTCGATCATTTTAATGTACCCCTACTTTCTCTTTGATTAAAATCTGTAAAAGCATATTATAAAGTACTTCAAAATAAAATTACAAATTCATAACACAATTTCATATAAAATAAGCACTGAAGATAATCTTTATAAGCTGTTAATGTTAATTATTTAAAGAAACTCTAGTAGCAATGAATTCAATTATGATATAATTTCCCTTTTTTATTTAAGAATAACACGTTTATTTGGAAATATTTATTAAAATATACATGCATTTATGCATATATTTTGTGTAAAGTTAATATTTGTAATCATACATATTCTTATATTTTGAAAACTTAAAGCATATAATATATTAGTCACCCTTTTAATGAAGAAATTTTAATATCTGATTTTTTTATTTTCATTCGTATATTCCTAAAACTAAACAATCCACCAAACATAGACTGATGATTGAATCCTATATTGATGGATACATTTAAGTAAAATTTTCAATTTTGTAATTTAAAATACTATAATTTGAAGACACTTTGTTTTAAGTATCAAAATCTTTATTTCTATATTTTAGACTCAAGCAAAGTTTCTTTTTCATAGAATCAAATAATTTCTCCCAAATCAAGCATGGGTTTTAATTTTTAATATGGTGGATGAACACAAAATTAGAAATATAACTTTCAAAACTAAAAAGAAAAAATACATCTGTGACATCGAAAAGTTTTAGTTAAAAATAAGAGTATATGGCCCTAAATTTTTTTTTCACAAAAACTTCAAAACAATGAAATTATCTACCTCTAGCATATAGCATATATGTGCTGATATACAGTGAAATTAATATTGAAAGTATTCAACAGTTCCTTGCATTTTATGCACACACATATACAAAATTTCAGCTTCGTTATAATCAAGAATAAAGGTTAAAAATTATAAAAAATTAAATATTTATTTAGCTTTAAAATTTCCTTATTCATCTTTGCACTTATTTTGTTTTAGTTTGTATTGATTGAGCAAATAATAACCAGAAACAATTAATATTTCACAGATGTTATTGATCTGAAATTTCGAACAAGCCCTTAGTATGTTTGTTTTGGAGAACAAAAGGGGATTTTCTATCTTCAAAATCAACGCCCCTATTAAATAGTCACCTTAATTACTAATTAATGCTCACCTTATTAAATCAATGCCTTTCTCATATAGTGAAAATTCTTTTGCTTTCCAATTTTACTTCATTAAACGTCAAACATACTTTTGTTCCTTACCTACAGTATCATTCTAATTTCGTAATTATCATCATAAAACCTTTGCATTAATGTTTAAGAGTACTTATTTCATTTTCATGTGTTTCATGCTTAAAATGAAAATTAAATGAAAATGAATTATTCTTAATTCACTGTCTAGCGAGCGTAGTAACATATGTGATCTGTCTTACTTCCATTTATTTTCTGAAAACTACATAAATTTTATTACCAATCTCCTGCAAATTTTGTTAAAAACTACTTTAGTGCAATAATGGAAACATAATGATTTAAAGTGCCAAAAATGCTTATAATGAAGTAATGCTTATATAAGCACATATAATAAATAATGCATTTTATAAGCACATATAATATAATGCGAAAATAGGGTATAATAAAAATATCATATCCAAACATCACTTAAAATCAAAAAAACTGCAAGAAAATGCATTCATATTTTATGTTAATTATTAAGTTTATTTAATTTATCTATGATTAAAGTATAATGATGACTTAACATTTCTTGAGATAAAAAAAATTAAAAAGTTGCAATTTCATGTGATATTAAAAATAAATTGTAGGAAATATTTTCATCCACCTATAAATGTCATGAAAATATTTTCGGGCACTAAAAGTGGCTTAAATTGCATTTTGAAGTTGATATCCATCAAAAATATAATAGGAAATAAGATTTTTTTTTAATCTTTGTAATCAGTTTCAGTTGTTTCATGTAAAAATATCTCTTAAATTCTATACATTTTTTATATCTTGTTTCCTTGCAATATTCTTCCCATTTATTTCCTAATTGAAAATAAATTGAAAAATATTACTTGCGTATCACTTATGGTTTTTAGCAGAATGAAACACATTGTTTGAATGTCAGTAGAAAAAAAAACTTCATGAAAATATCTCAGTCAGTTTATTAACTTTTTAAATGAAACATAAAGTTTACATATCAATTATTAAAACTTATTACACCTATTAATTTCAGAATTCTATAATTGCTCCGATTATTTTTAGATGCTTACAAACAACTTCATAAATCTAACATGTTGTTTTGAAGCATATATTGCTATCTGATATGATGGACAAGCATTTATCAATTATAATTTTGATCACGTCCCCTTTCCCTCTGTGTACAGTAAAATGTATGCAATAATAATGTATTTTAAGTATCATGGTGCTAACTCTACAAGCATATTTTTTTTAACTTTTATAACTACTAAAAACACTGAACATTTTTGACGTTTATCAACATAGATTTTCATTTTTGACAAGGCAAGAATTCGCTGCTCTTTTGCACCAGAATCTGCTCTTGTATCCACCACGTTGTACAATCTCGTGGTTTTGAGAGAAATTTCAATTTGTCTCGAACATACTGGATTATTGAAGACATTCCGTCTGGAACATTCGCAGAAGTGAGCAAATTTTTTCTTATACAAAAAAAAAAGAGTATATTCGATTATACCAGTTTCAATATGGCAGTCTAACTCTTGTCAATTTTTTATCGCTATCGAATCTATCTAAATGTATATATTATATATAGATTGTGTTAACTGTACTTCATCTTATTAAATATGCATGGCAGAAGATTTATTAAGAAACATGTATAAATTTTTCAATCGATCATGATCCGATAATCAAGCATCAACAAGTACACGGGCAGACATTGTAAAACAAAATCACAAATATTGAAATTTTGGGTTTACAGGTCATGAAGCCAAATGAAGATTTAGTAATTAATGCCTCTTTGAATTTTGGATAGGAGTTGATTTGAAGTTTTCTATATTAAGAGAACAAAAGGTATTTCGCATTCTATTACAATCTTCAATGACTTACTTTTGGGCAGCTGGATTTTCAGCTGTGGCTTCTTTGAAGGAAAAATATAGATCTCAAGTATATAAGGAAAAAAATAGTTAAAAAAAGTTTATAAGAAAAAAAAGTGATATCCATTTTTTTAATACTAAGTCTTCCATTGATAAACTTAGTTCTGGAAGACAGAATAATATTATTACCAAATTTGTTATAATATAGGGTATATAAATTATTTTCTTATTTGAAACTTACTAAATTAAGTAAAATAAAGGTTTTGATTTTCTAAAATAGACTGTAGATTGAAGTCGACCCTAGACTGAAGTCGTAAAACACAGTTAACAGTAAATTCCTAAGCTTTGTTATGCATTGAATAACACGGTATCTTCTCCTAAGTAATAAACACTCTCCAATAAGAAAGAGTACACAGATGTGTCTTAAAAACGGTAAGAGTCATACCTAAGTTACAAATGGACAGTTTAACTTTATTTCAGCTTTTTTTTAAATAAATGTTATTTAGCGGGATATAGTAAGAAGTATGCAATTATTTTCCACGTCTGTTCATCACGTGATAGTATTCTTAAGAGCTTTAAAGGTTTAGACGCGTGTCGACAGTTGTTGTTTCAAGTCAAAGTTTTACAAGAAATTTTTAATAGACGAACTTGAAATTTTTGGCATGTATTCCCGACATCACTTAGATGATTTCATGCGTTCCCAAATTATTGGAAAGATCGAAGAAAATAACAGATGTTTCCAGGGAGTTCGATATCGCTCACAGTTTTGTTTAACGGCTGTGGAAGTCATTTAAATCTACTGGAATGTGTAGCAGGTGGCACGGGGGAAGTCGTGTTAGAAGTACGACACCTGCAGAAGACAGATATATCGTCCTATCAGCAAAAAAGGAAATGGCGCACCACAGCTCAGCAGGTGGCAAATCAGTTTTTTGCTGCCTCAGGAAAGCAGATCTCCGGAAAAACTGTTACCAGACGTTTGAGAGGAGGAGAACTATACGCCCGCAGACCTGTTGTGTGTGTCCCGTTGACTAGATAGCACCGTACTGCTCGATTGTAATGGTGTCGGGAGCATCGCAATCGGACTGAAAAGGACTGGACATGCGCACCATTCTCAGATGAGAGTAGGTTCAGTCTGTCATCGGATTGTAGACGCCAGCTGATCTGGCGTGAGAGTGGTACTGCTTATCGTCCAGGAAATATCCAGGAAAGGGACCGATATCTGACATGCAGTGTCATGATGTGGGCCGGCATCATGATCAATGGACGCACGCCCCTATATGCGGTTGCAAATAGGACTATGATGGGCCAACGATACATTAATAAAGTTCTACTTCCTCATGTTCGTCTTTTCCGTGATGCTGTTGGTGATAAATTTGTTTTTTTTGGACGACAACGTAACATTATCATCGAACACTTGCTGTTCAGGATTGTCTAGACAGCGAGAATATTCAACGCCTCGTATGGCCATCACGTTCTCCAGACCATTGAAACTGTGTGGGATGCTTTGGGGAGGCAAGTTACTGATCGAAACTATCCTCCTACAAACAAGAACACCCTCATCCATGCACTCACAGAGGAATGGGATAAATTGCCTCAACAGCTGCTGGATAATGTTTTGCAAAGTATGATACGACGTGTGAAATGTTGCATCACACTCCACGGTGGACATATCCCGTACTGATACCTTTCTTCAAGGTACCTGCTGACTTTCACATGCATTGTTCCATTTTTCCGTATGCAGCATCAAATGAACATTTTTTTTCTTTCAGATGTTTCACAGCTTTTATACTTTCCAGAATAATGAATTTTCTTTATTCTAATGTCTGAACAGTGTGGCAACTATATTTTATCCTACTAGGCCTCATGTCTCACTTAATGTTATGCTACATTGCAATTTGTGATCCGTCCTTAGCAATTGTCCAGCAATGTATATATTTCAAGGATTAATAAATGATTAGGACATAACACATTATTACATTTTATTATATCCATCATGTTGTATTTCAACATGTTTCGTATAACTATCTTTTTGTTAATGGAGTTCCTTAATTATATATTACTAAAATATGATTGAGTATAAAATATTTGGTAAAGTTATCACAATTCAAGTGAAATGACTTTATTTAAGGAAAATTATACAAACTCTTTGGTTTCATTATATAACACTAATATAGTCATGATTACACTTGAAATTCACTTTATTTCAACATCATTAAGGATTTAGTTATATAAAATTGAAATATTCAATTTATGTTCTTTTAATGTTAATATTAACAATAATTTATCTGCATAATCTTAAAATATAATAACTCTGTTAACTCTCTATGGGGCAAATGTATTAATGAATGTGTAGGCTAATAAAACTAACTAATGTATAAAACATAAGCTCGTAAATTCTAATGAATTTTCAAATATAACTTGTAGTATTATTTAAAATACTCTGGAATTTGGAACATTCGAATTTTAAATACTTTTATATAAGATGTGCAGTATTTAAGAAATCACTTTATATTATATTAATGTAAATTGAAAAGTAAACTATATAGTTTATTAATATGTTTTCTTATAATAATTTAAATTTTAATTTTAAATTAACAATATTAATTTTTAAATGCTTTAATTCTTGATATCAAAAACAATTCGTAAATATAAGCGAAAGCGAAAAAGCGAATATCATCAATAAATAAATGTCACTCTTTTGATTTTAATAAATTGGTATGGTTTGAGTAAACTGTGGAAAAAGACTATCAAAATATAATTTATCACCAATACGTTTCTTAAGTTAAAATAGAAGTAGTTTTAAAAGTTGTTTCATTCGAAAATTCAATGGAGAATGATAGAAGCACATGGTTTCTATTTATTAATTTGCTCCTGAGAATAATTTTAGCAATACATCACTAAGTTTTAGAGTTACTTATGAATATTTTTCCTTTAATTATTTATTGTACCTGAATATTATATCAGGGCAGAACAAAACATGCGATGATTCTGAATTAGTTATAAAATATATTTACGAAATATCTTAGCTTATAGGTCTTACCAAACCTTTTATCACAATGAAAAGATTAGGTTTTTCCAGTTTTTCGTTTTATTCTAGGCAAGTAATATAATTTTATCGCGTTGTTAAGTAAATAATAAATATATATATGGCTGCTTTTGTGAAGTGACATGCCATCATAATGCCATAAAATTGAAAGTTTTTTTCTTTTTATATATAACATGCTCCATAGTCATTCTTTTTAAGCAATAGCTCAAAGGAGACATTTTAAAGTGTTACATTTCACATTCAATTGACAGTTTCTATATCTGTGACTGAAGATAGCTAAAATATTCTCGAAGTATGGAAACATAAATTTTGTTTCTTTTGTAAATACTTCAAATGCTCAAGATTCGATTTTCTAAAGCAATACCACCATCATATCATACAATATAAATTCAATCGATCTTAGTTGAAAAAACGAATATTGGAAAGAAATTCACTTTAAATTCAATTCTTTCAATTTTATACTTTGCAAAAAGATTAGCTTAGATATAAAAGTTAAAATAATAATAGTTTGTAAAAGTTACTAGACATCCTGTGAACTTTCTAAAAGATTTTATAGTTTGGTTGTCTCTTTAGATTTCAGTTATTTTATTTTAATATAATTTTTATATTAATAACTGATCTATTAATAAAAATATACCGAGAAAAAAATTTAAAAATTTCACTAAAGGAAAAATGAAATCAGAAACATTTGCTCATTGAACAATAGTGCAACAAAATAAAAATCAATTTCGAAATATTAAGTTTATATATTATTTTATCTGGTTGATATATTCTCACTTCTTACACTACTTTGAAATAAGATAATCATATATATTTGATGCACAGAATCATTCAAATATTTTTTTACTTGTATGTCAATCTTTACTAATGTTACAATTGTACTGATGTCTTCAATATATATATATATATATATATATATATACATTATATCTATCTATCTATACATATATATATATATCTTGAAAAGCACTTGGAATACTTGCAATAAGTAAATAAGTACTACCTTATATGAAATTCCCTATCAAAATGAATGAAATAATTCAACATTAAGATGTAGTTTTACATCAATAGCTTTTTCTACTTCCTAAGCAGAGATACTAAATTAACAGCTAACTCTATCATAAAAAAATTTGACATTAATTGTTGATTTTAAACTTACTTAGTAATTTATATGAGGATTTATTGATTAATTTCTTTACAAAATCATTTGAAGATGGCGTAGAAAATCGTTTCTTCAAGAATCAAAGGTTGTATTTTTTTGCTAATATTTCATATCTGGTTATGCAGTTAAGATTTTTTCTGTATGTAATAATATTTTGATTTCATATATATTTGTGTAGTTTTTTAATATGAAAATCCATTCAACGTCTTAGAAACTTCAGACAAAATATATAAATTAACATCAAGGTTTTGTAATTTAGTCTTAAACTGAATTATTTTGTTACATACCAATCTGAAATAGAAATAACTTTTTGATAACAAGATACTGAGTTGTACTGAGAGAAATTTTTGATATTAAATGTGATATTTATAAAAATCATTCGGGATGATTTTAAATGGGAAATATAATTTAAGTGCAGTTTTTTAAACTTTATTTGCATCAAAACATATGCAAAGTGTTTTATTTCATGGCATAATTGATATACAAACAATATATTGAAGATTCACATAACTAGTAAAATTCCTTTTGATACCACCAAAATAAATTTTTATACTAGGATTAAGTGCCAATTAAAATTAAAATAGGCAACATTTTCTTTATGTTTAGCAGAGTCTTACAAAACTCATTGGGAATTGATAGCATTAAAAACTCAATACTTAAATGTTTGTAAAACTGTGTTGTTTATTAAATATTTAATTTTGTTTGTAGATCAATTATAAAAAAAGTACAATAATATGAGTTCAATTAAAAAATGTGAAATACATTTTAAGGGTTCTATATATCTTTGGTATAAATACCAATAAAATGATTTTTATAGGCACAATAGGGCAATTTTTATTAATATAATAATATATTAATAAAAATTAATTTTCCTTAAAAAAAAAAAAAAAAAAAAAAAAAAAAAAAAAAAAAACAATCTATTTTGATTTTATGATGGTTCCTAATTTTTTCCATGACTTGAAGCATGAGAATATTTATGTAAAATAATTTATAAACACACATATTTATATTTTATAAAGAAATTTCCCTCCCGATGTAATTTGTCATGGATATTTTTCATTTAATTCATTAAACAAATTGATAATTTTTAAATTTTAAATACAGTTGTTCAGTATCTCAATCAACTTATATTTGAAAGCAAAAATTTTATTCTTTTTTTAATTCTAGAAAAAATAATAATGAACATATGATCAAAAGCAGGCGATTGTTCGTTCTATTAATTTAAAATTTTAGTTTTATTGTTATTAGCTTAATTCTTTCAAATTTATTTGTACTGTAAATAAATTAATGTCTGTTATATTTAAAATTGAACTAGACATTAAAGTTTGTTTGAACTATTCGTTAAATAAAAATTTTGATTATATATATATATGTATATATATATACCAAAATTCCATTAAAAAGAGATTCCAAATTTTTATTTAGATCTTTAATTAGCTGCGACAACTTCTTATTTATAGTCGTAAGTTAACAGCTTAAATTTTAACTTTAAAGTTATAATTCATGTTCTTGATTTTCTTTTTTGTGTTTCTGATATCCAAAACTAATTAATAATTACGACAAGTTATAGTTTCTTGAAGATTCTTTTCACTTAACTGGCAATGGTAATGAAATTTTGCAGTGAAGTTATCCTTTCAAAAGTAAGATTCTTTATTGTTGCTTAAATTTGCAGCTAAATTCTTAAAATGAATTACTTAATTAAAGAAATAATACTTAAAAATATTAAACTAAAAAATTAATTTGATTTATATCATGCAATTTAAAAATAATGAAATAATGTTTCATATTTAAGCTTTTTATACTTAATATAATAATTTTCATAAGGTACAATTAAAAGTTTCGAGAAAAAAAAGTTTTGAAAAATGAAGTTTTACTTCAACGTATTATTTTATTGTATTCATTTTATCATTGATATTACATGATTTAGAGCCAGATTTAAAATTATTTTTCAATCTAATGTTTTTTTTTAATATTACAAAAATTACTTTATAATTTTACTGAAATATTTGTATTTTTGAATGATATTTTATGTTACTGAATAATCTGTCAATATTTTATGTCTTATAATTCATTTAAAAAGAGTTATTCTGAAACTGTCTCAGTTAAAATTCGTTTTCAGTATGATTAAACATATATAGGAAAGAGGAAAAAATACTATGAAAGAAAACATTGGTGTTCTTAATCAACCTCAATTTGTAATTATTCCAATCAATAACTTTATAAGACCAAATGTACACTACTTCACCAAAGAATGATCAAGTGTACCAAAGCAACTGAAAATAATTTCTTCTTAAGTACAAAATTTCTATTAGTCAATCAACTTTCAAATTTTTGCCCAATTCATTTAACAACTAGTATTTATTTAATATTCTAATATACTCACCTGTCAACCAAATGTTTCGATAACATTTGGCAAATAGAGATAATGATTAATGAATATTAATATATGATTCAGTTAATGTCATGTAAAACTCAGAAACTATACCCAAAAGGAACTTAAAATAAGTGACACATCTTAATTTTTAAACTTTAATAAACTAAATATGGTAAATTAAAAAAAAAAAATTCAACAAACTTTTTGAGCTCATGTTTCAGAAATCTGATTTTTTTATTTCAACAATATTAATTAAAAAAAATAATATTGGTGTAAGCAAGGTAGTCTTAAGATTCAAAAGCGCTTGTTTGAAAATATTACTATTCTTATATTAAAATTCTGTTAATTAATGAATTTTTTATAAAATTAATCAGTCCTTGTGCCTATTTAAACTAACTATGAAATGAATATCTTGTCTTCTCTTCATTTTGTTTTTTCTTCTGTTCTTCTGTCAACGGGCTTGAATCAATGCACACTCGACTTTTTAAACTACATAATGCTTTGGTTCTTATATAAGAAATAATTTTATTCACAAAAAGAAGTTCAACAATATCCTCAGACATTCGGTGGGGAACTTCGCCTTGTTTGCCGACAATCAAAGAACATGATTTGAAGGCAGGTAGCAAATTAGCTGCAAGTCAGCGTTATAACTTTGTATCCATAGACGTAGGTGGATCTTTATTTGATGTCCTGTGTATTTTAAACCAGTGAGAATCATAATAAAGTATCGTACTCATGATCTCAACTGCAATGAAAGAAATAACCATTTTATGGTTAATGAATAATGTTGACAGTTACATGAATTCAAAAGCATTATGATTCTTATTTGTCATTTTTCTAAATGTGCACCTGTTGCTACATGAAGAATGTGATGATGATAATTGTTTTTTTTCCCTACAGTATGCACAAGTATTTTGGCACTCGCTATGGTTATTATAGATGTAATTTGGTTTGATGGTAATCCATTTTTGATGTTTTTTTGCTGGCAAAATATAATATAATTTAGATACAGGGCTGATATCTTACAAAGTAAGATTTTGGCGTATTCTCACAAATATTATTGATAAATGCAAGCTAAAAATAGAGCCGTTTTATTCTATATGATTATTGGAATGTATAGTGTTTTCATACTATATGTCTCACTATCGGTCTGTATAGAATGTACGTTATATTTATCTGACACATTAACGTAATATAACGTACATTCTATAAAATATCATACTTCTAGAAGATATTGATATGTTGTGGAATATTAAATAGCTCACTTATGTGTTCGTATATCCAATATATTATATACTGTAAATATCTCCTTACACTGTTTAGAAAAGTTCAATTTGGAATTCATACTATTCGCAGGTTTAGTGATTTTGTATATAATATGTATTTGACTTTAATTGAATTTTATTGAACACTGATATTCTGACTGAAAACAATATCGTTTCAAGGTTTCTTGAATTTAGTGAATTAATAATACTGGCATGCTAAAATATCTGGTAATATGATGAAACATGTTTCAACAACAATCTTGTGATTAAGTATCCTCATCTGTTTTTCTAACTGAGATTCATTTTCAGCTGAGTTACGTTATTTCCTCAGCCATGAGTTGATATTAGCAGATATTAAAATAAAAGTTGATCTGATAAATCAAGTTTGGATTTTTTTGCTTTTAAATGTTAAAATATTGTTAAATTATTAAATCAAATAATATACTATACCATTTTGTAATGAAAAGCATTACATTTTTAAGTGAAACACATGATTTTGAAACCCATGTGATTATTAGGTGACTTTAAAGCACAAAACAATATGCTTTTATTGAAGTTTTGATTTTTTCGAGTGAGTAAACATGATAAAATTAATTTTATAACACCATAAAACTCTTGCATAAATAAATAATAATAAATTAAAAAGAAAACATATTTGTAAAATGTCATAGTAAATCTCTTATAAGGAATCTCCGTCATCATATTTTTCTCTATACCATAGTTAGAAATAAATTTTATTAACCTGCTTAATATTTTACTTTTACACCGTGCTCTTTAACCTCTCTTTGGTATATAAACATAATTAATTTATTATTATATTTATTTTTATATACACAAATTCAAAACAAACTAAATTATTAAGAGTAAACATATGAAAATTTTTAAAAGCATTATTATTTTATTTCAAAATATTTTATTAATTCATAAATTCAAATATTTTTACAATAACTGATTTTTTAGCTTTTGAGCTTTGCTTATGAATATTTCATTAAGTTTTATGTTGTTTACTCTTAACTATCAAGCACTTTAAATATGAATAATATATTTATTTTATGGAAATCCTGTTTTTTTTAAAAATAAAAATTCTTTTAGAAAATATGGACTTATTATGTAATAATCTTTGCTGCTTAAATTTAATGACAACATAAACTGATTATGATATTAAACGCTTGTTTGGCACGAAGTTTCATGAATATTCAAATTTCATTTCTAGTAAACTATTTACAGAAAATTTCAAAATACGTTCCTCCTTAACAGTATAGTTTAGGAACTAATATTTATGCATAAAAGAAAATGAATAATTATGAGATTTAATTATGTTTAACTTCGGCAGGTACAATAAATCTATGTGCTTTAAACTTTGACAAGGGTATGATAACAAAAGAATTTTCATACCAGTAGTATAAATTTATAATATAGCACAAAAATTTATTTCCCTTAAAAATAGATTTTATCTCAAAACTACCTGTCAGTATTTATTAATAAAGAAATAATAATTAGTTTTTTGACATAACATCATTATATATGAATAAATTTTGTTATATGTGAAGAGACATTATACTAATTCCTTGTCTGTATTCTTACTTCAATAAATTTTTTGATACGTCATTAGTATAGATTTTGATTACATTTTTAATTAAATATTTCATTGTAGTAAATGAATATTTGAAAAAAATACTTTAAGATATTTATACAAACAGTTTAGGAATTAAAAATTTTCTTGAATAAATGTATCAAAGGATTTTTAATGGTTAAATTTATAATTAATTAAGAGATTAAGAGCATAAATTTTCATTTTATAACTTAAATTGAATAATTCCGTATTTTAAAATGAATTGAGGGAGCTTTACACGTGGTTATCCATGATTCAGTGTTGTTGTTATTGCTAATCCCAGATGGTACAGTTAATAATTGACCACAAGTCTATAAACAGCTAGGAAAGCCGAAAACATAGCGGACTTTGAAAAAGACTCCTACAAGTCAAAATTCAAGCAGCACACGATAGGCTTAGCTAGGCATAATGGAATGCCCTTCACGGCTTTGGTGACTCTACCAGGAGCTATGCAGCAGTTGTATTTTCCCATTCCGCTTAGTGTCATCCCCTCGCCACTGTGAGACAGCTAACAGGACTAGAAGGGGATGATACAGTTGTATGAAGAGACTACTTGGATTGCCTACTCAACGCTTTGGTAATTTCGATTTCCGTTCTGCATTCAAGAGGTCACGATATCTATGTAGGATCTCCTTTGTTCTTGCAACTCGAAGGTTGGTTCTCCGTAGCTAATCAGGGTTGATCGGAATATTAGACCTGGGTTCTATTTCAGCCACTGTTTAACAAAAGATATGAATGTTGTACTTCTGAATGGTACATTCAATACTATTGGGGTGGGTGCTTAGGAGTTTTCTGCTTCCTCTCTTGGGACACTTACATTTTTCTCACCATCTATAAAAAATATTTGCGGAAGGTGAAGTATGCAAGTGGATATTACAATGCCTTACAAATACCTTCCCAGTGTCAAACTGGAAGGAAGTGAGTTCTCTATAACGCCAGCTGAAGATCTGTCCTGTGCGCTATTGCTGCTGAAGAACGAAAAGTATACCAAGGTCGTAATGCTCTCTAAATGTTATTTTTAATGGTTTAAAGCTAATTATGATACTTATATGCTGAACACCAACTTCTCTAAATTAGTAGGAGTCAGATAGTGTTGAGGTTATGATGGCACACAGACATTGAGTCATTCCCTGCATAAGACGAATGGATTCTGAATGTTGCAGCACTGAACTGTGGTAAGTGAAGACGCCGTAGTCAATTATCCTGGTATCTGGAATCAATCAATTAAATAATCTGTTAGTTTTTATGAGATAAAATAATTCATTCCAGATGCATCAAGATAAAAAAAACGTGAATAAGGAACATTGCATAATGAAAAAAGCTTCCCGGAAATATTTCAAGTGATATACTTAATTATCTTTTGCTGTTCGATTTATCGTTTTTCAAATTAAGAGAAGTTGATACCATTTGAAAGAAATTATATTTAATACTTATATTGATATGTGTGATGTTTAGCAGCCTATTTTCACATCAGCATTTAAGCAAATAAATTCTTCAGCATTTAGTTGTAAGAATGTATTGAACTATACATGGAGACATATCGCTTCATTTCGTATTAAAAACAAGAAAGCAGATCAAAACTTGTGAAACATTAAGACATTTTCAGAAGAGAGTGGTGCATTAATAACTTATCAGCAGAAAACAGTTTTGCCAGATGACATCAGTGACGAGAAATATTATTTGAAATTCAGGGGGGTATATTTTACAGAATCACTAATAGCGGTTTTATATGTTATAAACTAGCACATGTTCAATTTATTATGTATATAAGATACACCATGAAGAACAATAGAACAAGTATACTTGCAAATTAATTTTTAAATCATTTTGAAAAGAAGTTTTATTCATCAGTATCCTTTTGCTTTTCGATGCCTGTAATTTTTAACGATTCAAATTTTAGAGATAATTCTCAATGAGTTTATCCCAATGAACTTTCACTAATTAAAACCAATACCTTTGATAAAAGTGATGAATTCTTATATTTATTTATCAATATTGAGAAATTTCGATTACTTATACTGATATTTTCGATAAAAATGATTAATTTATATTTAAAGCTGTCAATTTAATACCTTTTAATTCTAATATTTCGTTAAAAATTATAGGAATATCATATTTAATGAACTGAACCACATCTACAATGTCTCCAATATTTATAAATTTTCTAAAGATCAAATGAAGTGCGTAATTATTCCTCTTAAATACAGTTATAATACTGTAAATTTTATTTTAAAATATTTGGAAAGTAGGGAATTGCTTGTAAATTTAAGTTATACAATAATATTTTATATTGAAATTCGTAACTTAATAATACCTTTCTTCACAATTTTCATTTTGTAGACGAAAAATTACTTGTATATTTATAAAACAAAAACTAAATCAACATAAAAAATAATTGTTATGCTCCAAAATATACTTTAAATTAATG
This sequence comes from Latrodectus elegans, assembly GCA_030067965.1. NCBI lineage: Eukaryota > Metazoa > Arthropoda > Arachnida > Araneae > Theridiidae > Latrodectus > Latrodectus elegans. The sequence goes on along the minus strand of CM057815.1, from coordinate 25,845,707 downwards.
TAATAATAATGAATAGATTATGAATAGATGAATAAATAATGCAATAATAAAGAATGTTGGCATTTTAAAAAGGGAAATTATAAGAATATTTGTGTCAGTTTCTTTTAGGATAGAAGTTCAGTAAAATATTTGCAGAACAATAAAATGAATATATTAAGTGAATATATAATGTTAACACATTTTTTAAATATTGTTTCTATAATAAAGGACCTCTCAAATGCAGAATAATATTAATAAACTTATTACATTAAATTCTTACTTCATATGGATTATTTCTATTAAATGTGAATTAAAATATACTATCAGGAATTTATTTGAATCAAAA